>JAJAGP010000072.1:545000-909925 GCA_025084515.1 Ancistrus triradiatus | reverse complement strand
GCTCACTTCAGGTCCTTCCACAACATTTAGATTGGATGAAGGTCAGGACTTTGACTTGGCCATTCCAAAACAACTATAAAACAACAACCTCTCCAACTATTACACGCCTTGCTCTTGGAGTGATCTTTGTTGGGCGACCACTCCTGGGGAGGGTAACAATGGTCTTGAATTTCCTCTATTTGTACACAATCTGTCTGACTGTGGATTGGTGGAATCCAAACTCTTTAGAAATGGTTTTGTAACCTTTTCCAGCCTGATTACTTTTTTTCTGAGGTCCTGAGGTTCTGAGAGCAGACTTTGATAGATCCCTGTTCTTTAAATAAAACAGGGTGCCCACTCACACCTGATTGTCATCCCATTGATTGAAAACATCTGACTCTAATTTCACCTTCAAATGAATCCTAGAGGTTCACATACTTTTGCCACTCACTAATATGTAATATTGGATCATTTTCCTCAATAAATAAATGACCAAGTATAATATTTTTGTCTCATTTGTTTAACTGGGTTCTCTTTATCTACTTTTAGGACTTGTGTGAAAATCTGATGATGTTTTAGGTCGTATTATGCAGAAATATAGAAAATTCTAAAGGGTTCACAAACTTTCAAGCACCACTGTACAAGTCCAACAGCTCCGTAAGGATTCCAAGCAGCCCCATTTAACTGCCGACTAATTTGCATTTTAAGGCATGTTTTGGGAATGCATTTAACAATGAAATTTTCCTTAACATGGAGTGATTCCTTAATTTTTCCTCTACTTGAGCTGGAAATAAATATGCCATTAATTGAAATGATTGTATTTGTTTCAGCAGTGCTTCAAGAAGGCAGACTGCTATTAGACTAAACTTTTTTGGTGTCATATCTGATATTTATATATTTGCTGCAGAGTAAACAGAAGCTGGGTGAACACCTTAGTTGTGGTGATTCTGTAACTGTTTGCCAGTGGTGGTAGATGGTTTGTTGACAGAAAGTATTCTTTTACGATGACGATGTAAGAAATTATAGAGTAGGCTTAGATTAAATTTAAGCTCAAAGACTGCAAGTCAATACAACATGCTTTTTGATGACATAGGCGCGACCCGCCCCTGCACAACAAGATTAAAGCCTCACACATTGCTATTTCGTGTATTGCGTGAACATGTCTGGAAGTGTGAAGAGCTTTTACGATCTGTCAGCCAAGCTGCTGTCGGGTGAAACTCTCCATTTTTCCTCGCTGAAAGGAAAAGTGGTGCTGATAGAGAATGTCGCGTCTCTCTGAGGCACCACGGTCAGGGACTACACTCAGATGAACGAGCTCCATTCCCGCTACGCCGAGAAGGGGCTTGTGGTGCTGGGAGCTCCCTGCAACCAGTTCGGCTATCAGGTAGGAACTCCTGTAGACTTTCACTAACGAGATCTGAATTAGTAATTAAAAAAGTAAACTAAAGGTGCCAAAGTCTCTCTTCAGTGTGTTGCAGCTCCATTTCTGTTATTATTAGACTAGAAAAAAGGTTTTAAATGTTAGTGAAGGACGCTTTCCCCACCTAGATCTGGCCCCAATCTAATGAAGCAACTGAGGAAGTTATTACTTGCCACTGTCAACACCTGACGCAGAATATCTAAACCTGCACTGGTAATAGCTCTAACATAAAGCTAAACTGAATTAAATGCATTACAATTAGTAAAGAGAGTCTGAACCTGCCAAAATGGTTGCTGGGAGATGGTTGTTTTTGCACATGCTACTAGCATTGCTACTTGTTTTGGTGGGTCTTTGTTAAAAAAAAAAGTAAGCAAACCTAAATATTGTTATACATAATGTATATGGCAGCTCTTGTGGCTCAGGTGTAAGGTGCTGGAAACAGTAGTTCCTGAGGACCTGGATTCGAACCAGGTCCAGGCTTGCCATGTGAAGGTCAGGTTGTGTGGTTACAAAACCCATTGATGGACTGGTTCCCAATCCAGTGAATTCCAGGACAGGATCCCAGAAGCTCCTATACCACATGACTATAAGGACTTTAATTATATACTTCTTTGCCATATTTCCCTTCTGTGCTTGGGTGATCATATATCCTAGCCCACCACCGTAGAGACCCAGGTCTGAGTCCCAGTAGTGCCTTCACACAAGGTTAGACATCACATGCAGGCATGATTGGTTGTGTCAGCAGGAGAGGACTCTGGTTGAGGGATCATCCCCTGATGGTACCACAACGATTCCTTGCAATGGAATGACATTATGTTCAG
The DNA here is from genome assembly GCA_025084515.1 of Ancistrus triradiatus. Classification (NCBI taxonomy): domain Eukaryota; kingdom Metazoa; phylum Chordata; class Actinopteri; order Siluriformes; family Loricariidae; genus Ancistrus; species Ancistrus triradiatus. The sequence continues at coordinate 907,705 of JAJAGP010000072.1, read as the reverse complement.
GCCAAGCTAAAATGTGATTAAAAATCCCTTCCCTTTCTGACTGGCTTTCTTCAGCTTGATTGTGTGTACCCTTACCACACTGTGCTACAAAGATCTTTCGAATCATATGTGTGATTTATCCACCATGCAAAATCATTCCAGAATTGTACAATGTCAGCCAACCTAACATGATTTTTACTTCCTTAATATTTTATAATATGTATGTATCTTGTTCCTAACTGAATGCTGATTTTGATTTCAAACCAGGAGAATGGCAATAATGAAGAAATCCTGAACTGCTTAAAGTATGTCCGGCCAGGAAACGGCTTTGTGCCTCTCATCCAGCTCTTGGAGAAAATCGAAGTTAATGGCAAGGATACCCATCCTCTGTTTGTGTTCCTCAAAGAGAAGCTTCCCTTCTCTAACGACAACCCCGTGGCATTGATGACCGACCCTAAATTCATCATCTGGAGTCCAGTGTGCAGGAGCGACATCTCCTGGAACTTTGAAAAGTTCTTGATCGGTCCTGATGGTGAGCCATTCAAGCGCTACAGCAGGACATTCCTGACCAGCAACATCGATCGTGACATCAGGGAGCTCCTGAAAAAAGTGAAGTAAACCATATGGTGGATGGTCGGGTGTGTAAGCAGCAGATAGAGATGATAAACCCCACCCTGTCTTATCACTCCCATGCAGCCCCTGCTTCTAAAAGATGGCTGTTTGATTGAGACGGGCTATGCTGACCTGGTAGAAGTGCAACTGTTTCTTAGTGTGTTTACTCCTTGAAGACACCCCTCGAAATCTTTATTGAGGGGGGTGTTGGATGAAATGTAACTGCCTAATTTTACAGTGGCCTTTCAACCTGGTTAAGTAAAGCTCAGATCCTCTGTACTATTTAAATAAATGTTTGAAAGTTAATGCATTTCTTTTTCTGTGTCATTTCTTCAACTATTTGGTGTTGATGATACCGCAATGTGTTTTATCACATACTTTATAAAATACTTTACGCGATATGGTTTGTAAAAGTAATAAAGGTAGTCCCTGATTTATGACTTACTTTCCCCAGGGATAATCGAAATTCAAAATTCAGTGTACAGTTTCTGCTGAATGTGTACTTATGTGTATTATTGGATTCCCATCGTAATGTTGAAATATGGAAAATCGAACCATCGTAAAACAAGGAGTGCTGGAATACGTATTCTGAATCATTCTGAATAATGGACTGACTTTCAGTGACGCCTCTTTCTCGAAATCATACTACACTGTATATCAATATAAGCTGTAAAACCAGAGCCTCTTAAAAGCTGGTTGTTATTGCACCATGGGTTATCATTTCTTTCCCCTATCATTTGATTGTCCTTGATCAAATAATATAGTTATAGCAGGTGCAGGTTTTACACAGGGGCACCCCCGGTCAGGCTCATGCTACTACTCATAAGGCCCCATGACTTGAGGAACTCCAGAGGCTCAAATGTGGACAGAAATCCCAAAACACCCAGGATGGAACCTAGAGTCAAGGAAATCCAGAGTAGAATCATGGAACCCTAAACGAAACCTACTGGGAAAGTGTGTCCAGGGTGGCTTAGCAGTGCCCCATCAGCTGAGCCACTCTGGTCTATATCCACTCTCTGATGAGGTTTTTTTTTCTGAGTGTTGTAGAAGCCCTCTCGTGATGATCAGAGGGTTTGGGCCTACTTCAGTACCAGCCATACTCCTAGCAGAGATCCTTGATTCCGGTTTAGGTCCCAGGCCCTGGGTCTCACCCCTGGTCAGGCGCACTTACTGGCCCAGCCCCTGCATCTTGAGGAACCCCAAGACTCAAAGAAGACTGAGCCAGGACAACCAACAGCCAGGCACCAAATCTAAACCTAGAGATCAGGATTTATTAATGGTACATTACTTACAAGTTTCATATGTTTCATGTAGATTCATCATGTGGCAACCGATTTACAGCAAAATCACAATTACATCTTAAAAAGTAGATATTTATACAGTTCTGTGCAGGCATTCTATAATCTTTATCGAAGTTTTAGTGGTCATTGCACTTTGTAGTTCTACAATTGCAGACTGTAGTCCATCTGTTTCAGAACCCCCACAGATCAGGTCCTGCTTGGGTGGTGGATCATTCTCAGCACTGCAGTGACACTGATGTGGTGGTGGTGTGTTAGTGTGTTGAGCTGGAACATTTGGATCAGACACAGCAGTGCTGCTGGAGTTGGGTGGTTTAAAAGTCTGATCCACTTGTATCAATGCAACACGCACTAGCACACCACCACCACATCGGTGTGTCACTGCAGTGCTAAGAATGATCCACCACCCAAATAGTACCTGATCTGTGGGGGTCCTATGGGGGTCCTGACCATTAGAGAACAGAGTAAAGAGGACTAACAAAGTATGTAGAGAAACAGATGGACTACAGTCTGTAATGGTAGAACTACAAAGCCCAGTGACCACTAAAACATAACAAACCGTGACAATCTTCCATTTTAATGATATTAATATAAAGATAATGGATTAGTTAGTCAACTTGAAGGTTGTAGATTAGCATGGGTTTGACCTTTTCTGTTTTGTATTGTTTTGTTTTGTTACCAGTAATGCACATAGTTTCCAGTTTTTTAGGTACACCTACTTTGACTGACATTAATTGACCAGTTATGTAAAGGGTTTTTCTCATGTTTTTCTTCTTAACCTAGTAGCTGAAACTTAACAACACTGTGTACAATATCAGCCCTTACTACTAGTCAATCAAAGGAAACTAACCAACAAAGGATCATAAAGTACTTGAGTGGTGGTCCACCTTGTAGATGTACAGTTACACGCTAATTCCAGTGGGTTATGTCATTTGCCACTGTCAGTTTTTGATCACAGGTTGTTGTTGGCAGGATATATTTGCTCTGAACATCAACCAAAACAGCTCTATACCTTCTTATCTATGACTGACATGCTACCATGTGACATCACTGATACTTCTGTGCTCAGAATAATCCAGCACCCACAGCCAAAGTTGATGTGTTTGGTAGGTGTACCAGATAAACCATCAGCTCTGTGCTCATGTTTCTTGTTTCTGCAAACACAGCCATTTCTCTGTACGCCTAGTAGACCGAGAGCTCATAGTCCTGCTCCATCTCCAGGACTGTGTCCACCAGGTGCGAATCCTCATCTTCTCTGTCGCCATCTCCCTCCTCCACACTGCTGTCTGCACTTCCCGTGCTGTCATGCTTAATCATCAGCAGTGCGCTCATATTCTGGTTTTGCCACTCATATACTCGGTTCAGCTCGTTTTCGAACTCCAGCTTGGCCAAAAGCTCCTCCAGAGTCTGCATGCTGGAGGTCTCTTTAGAAATGGAAATGATTATGGATAATTATGAGATGACAAGAGTAGCGTTAAAGGCATACTCTGACATTTTAAGCTGATCTATATCTAAAATAGGGCTGGCGCAGCTCCAGCATCCCCGTATCCTGACCTTGGACTCTGCCTGTGCTCCCTGTGTTCACAAGGGCTTACTCTGGGTGTTCCAGTTTCCTCCAAGTAGCCATTGATGCTGAAAGCGACGTTACATAAACCAAACACACAATATCTTAAATATCTCTATCATTTGCTAAGAACATGTTTAACTTGTTCAGTGTTTTCATGAAGTCTTCAGTGGGTGACATTTGGAATCGTGGCTTTTAATCTGTATAATTCATCCATGTCTCAAGACATCTGACATGGGGCTTTTTTTGCTGCTGTGGCACCCATGTGGCCATTATATACTTCTCACTTACTTTACTGCCCTGCTTAATCCAGTTCAGGGACTCTCGGACACTTGCTCAATCACATTGGGCCACTTTTGAAATGCTAGTTGACCAACACATGTCTTTGGAATGTAGGAGGAAACCCACACAGACATGGGGAGAACATGCAAACTCCACATAGGCAGTGGCCATGCTGGGACTTGAAACTGTGAGGCAACAGAGGTAACCACTGCACCACTGTGCCACCGAAAACCATTATACACTTGACTATTTTCAGTTTCTATCGATGACAATTATAACCTGCTCTTAGGCATCTCGGTTATAATAATTCAAATTTCAAATGTATTGTTGTTTAAAAGTGTTCATGGTAATTACACAAACAGTAAAGAAGATAAAGATGTCAGCCTACTTGCAGCCGTATCGTATCTGATGTATACTGTTTATGAGTGTTGTATCGTTAGTAAAGTGCTAAAATGATCATTATGAATATTACTGATATATTTCACTGACCATGCAAAGTAGAACGATGATGTAGAAGTTCATGTTCAGGACAGCTCAGTGTAAACATTTCCTGTCCGTGTCTGGAACTAAATCACCATGGGTGTGGAGGAGAATTAGAGGTGTTAAGACACATTCCCACAAAGCACGCATTCTACACTAACCTAAGCACAATGACTCAGTCCACCTGCAGTCTAATGTCTCACTCGGCTGGGTGCAGGTGTGATTATGGGCTTGCAGGCAGCAATTTGGAAAGATCTCAGTATGGTCATTAAGACATGAGACATACAGGACAGGTCCGAGTTCTGAGATCAGGGGGGAGCAGAGTTCAGCCTCAGGATAATCAGACATGGCCTGGTCCAGAGCTTCAGCAAGACCTCGTCTGCACTGCCTCAGCTTAGCTGACATCGATCTGAAAGTAAAGAACTACTTCTGTGTTCTGTGTGTATCTGAAAAAATAGTTCACGTCACTACATTTTAGATTTCGATTTACACAGCCTTTTGTCATGCAGGCAGGTGCTGATCCAGCTCTCATTACTTGAGGAACTCCAGAGACCAGAAGGATGGGGGAAGCAAGGTTAACACAAACAGACAGACGATGAAGACCAGGGACCCGGGGGCCAGGATGGAACATGGATTCAAGGAATTCTACAAACCCGAATGGTGACAATGTGAACCCACGCCCTCCCTTTTCTGGTCCCCCCTCCACAAGTGGCCAGAGGACATGGGCCCAATTCATCACCAGTCAGTGTGTTAGCGTTTTGAGTCTGTGTCTTTGTGTGGTGCAAGGAGATTCCCTTGCTTAACTTCAAGAATGCTCTGTTCTGGTGAGTTAAAGGTGCCCGTTCACTTCCAGGTCTTCGCTGTCTGTGGTGTTGCTTCTGCCTTCCCAGAAATGTCCCTTCCATCAAGTCCTTAGAGTTCCTCAGCCCCATTCACCTTAACCAATCACCTAATCAACTTAAGTAATTTAGTGTTATATAATGTACTGTGAATTTTATTTCTTTTTATTTTAAACTGACTTAAAACGAGACACCTACAGAGCATCTATACACCTATATTAGCAAATTAGCTTAGCCACACGATCATTGTATCTCATATTTTTCCACTAATTAAACTCGTAACCATACCTGTTTAAAGTTATATTAAAAAACGCATATCCTCTTATTCAATTTCAGTAGATAATACATGGATTTGTTTATCACCTTGTCTTCGAGTAACGAACTTTATCTGGTTATAATGAATGTACGACCGTTTGCCGGTTGCCATGGAGACCACGGGTCCGTTCTTGTGATAGCGCGCGAGCGCTGATATAACAGCGATACAACTATTTTAAAATTATTAGCTCATTTAAAAAGATATAAACATATAAAAAACATGCCTTGCGCTCTGTGCTGCCGCGACCCTGTCCAGGATTAAGCAGATAAGAAAGTGAATGAATTTCACTTTGTCAGTGTGAGCATTTCTTGTATTGGAGCATGAATTCTAAAATATAATTATATAATTGTTACTTGTATGGTAAAAGATTAATAAGAACTTATTAGTGTCGTTCTCGTTGGAATTATTACTGTTTAAATTAAATTATTAATCATAGCGTATATCTAATACAATGACGTAGTTATATAGCTAACAGTAAAAAAGCAAGATCAAATAATTAAGATATAGGCCTACAATATATAAATATTTGTAAAAGTTATAAAATATAATTATAAAAATTATAAAATATAATTATATAATTGTTACTTGTGTGATAAAAGTTTTATAAGAACTTATTAGTGTCGTTCTCGTTGGAATTATTACTGTTTTAATTAAATTATTAATCATAGCGTATATCTAATACAATGAGGTAGTTATATAGCTAACAGTAAAAAAGCAAGATCAAATAATTAAGACATAGGCCTACAATATATAAATATTTGTAAAAGATTTATTGTTAAATAATACAAAATGTGTGAAAAAGAATACAATACGTCAAAGGTAGACTGCTACAGTTCATTGCGTTTAGTAATGTATTATTAGCTTAATTACTACAGTTTTTTAAATGGGTCACGTTTTAAATGTGTTATTGTCCACTGTCTGAACTACAGTTTTAAATTTTATTCTGTGATTTTTTTTCTCACGTTTCCCACCTATAAAATAATATAATTCTCTTTATGCTTAATACTTATTCATTGGCCTTGCCGCTTTTGCCTGCAAACTTTTTTCATTTTGTGCGATTTTATCCCAGTTTTTCAATCTATAACATTTTCTACTTTTTAAATAATCGTGTTATAATTCTAAATAATTTTTGTTTACATGTTCCTTATAATTTTAGTTTTTTAAAGTAATTATTATAATAGTAGCCTGTTCAACCCACACGATGGTGGCGTAACACCTGTAGTTGACCGCAGGAGTCGCTGTTCCTTGAGTCGCTGCTCTCCGCTTCATAGTCGGAGCTAAAAATGGCCGGACAGGAGGATCCAGTTCAGAGGGAAATCCATCAGGACTGGGCAAATCGAGAATATATCGAAGTGATCACCAGCAGCATCAAGAAGATTGCAGATTTCCTCAACTCATTTGGTGAGTTTAATCCAACAAGTGTAACTGTTCCTCACTAGACATGTTATGCTACCTGTGCTAGCATGTTTAGCTCCGTTCAGAAGTGGCTAACGCTAGCTTCCTGTCCATAAAGTCTTTATAGAGAAATGTAAACGCTTATTTAGGATTTATTCTTAATAGAAACGTTAATTTTGGTTAATTGGAAGCTGTTTTAATCTTAAAGTGAACACGGAACAATGAATTTTATTAAGTTAGCTGTCCGGCTTGTAGCTAGCTAGCATAACACCAGTGAATCTGGATTTGGGTGTAACGCTGTTTATTTATGAACTTATCTGTATCGGTTACATTTTCTAAATATATTAACACATCTATTTTAAAAGTCAACATGTTTTCTTAATATGTTTGTCATTATAAAGTGTTTATGGAACAGTGTTTACATGCGCTGAGCAGAACAGTTTAGGGCGGAGCAGCGAATTGGAGAAGTAGAAAATGTCATTATTTAATAAAAGAAGTGATCAGATTCGTTACTCGGTGAGGGTCGTTAGATTGTTAAATGATACATACAGAAATATAGTAATTCCTGGCTTACATATGTTTAGTTTAAGTCTTGATCTATGTACTTGTTGGTATATAATTTATTAATATATAAAAATGGTTAGCTATGTATTATTATGTTTTAATTGTGTTCTTTATTTGTAATGATTTAGTTTTTGTATTACATTTAGCAAACCCCTTATCCAGAGCGACTTGGACCTGATACAGTCATAATTCCAGCAGTTGTGGCTTGAGAGTCTTGCTCAAGGACCCAGCAGAGGGGGAATTTGAACCCTGGACCTTGTCCTTTTGCATATATTGTCAGAACTTGTAGAAATGAATTATTCATTTAAGTTTAATGATGGACTTTTTAAAAATGCACATTATATATATTTACGATTGCAACATGCAAGTTCGTATCAACAAGAATCTGATCTCCCTTAAATTTTCTTAAAACATGCACACTGAAATACAAAAATTACATAAATAAATAAAATCCATTTAACTGCATTTAGTAGTGTTTTTGTCTTAAAGTAAGTGTCATAAACTGCAGAAAAAGTTTGCAGACAAAAATGTTTATTTGAATGTAGAAATGACTGAAAAGACTAATCAGCTACACTCTGTACCTTGAATAAAATTAATAATATTGGTTGTGTAATCCTGCACCATGGCTTGAGCCACACCTATTTCTTAGAGGTTTGGACTTTTAATAACATACAGCAAAAGAGAAGAGTAATATAGGAAAGTCCTGATGGCACCACAGCATATGCTGTTTTTTGGGTTGTAAAGTGCTCAATACCTGCCCCTAACCAGCCTTTTATTAAGCTTTTTTGCTTTAGTTGTTAGATCTTTCAGCTTCAAGATTGTGCAGGTTTTCTTTCTTATGTCCGCCACTTGTTTCCCCCTCAGATATGTCCTGCAGGTCCCGTTTAGCCACCCTGAACGAGAAGCTCACCGCCCTGGAGAGGAGGATCGAGTACATTGAAGCCAGAGTGAGTAAACATGTCCATGACGAGCTCCTAAAATCATTTATATTTAAATATTACATTTAATATATTCATATATTAATTTATATTATATGTAATATTTAAAATTAATTAATTTTATTTATTTATTTATTTATTTTATAACTAATGTCATTTTGACTTCACCATTATTTAAAGATTGTTTTTAATTTTAATTAAAAAAGTTATTCATTTTCTACTTTTTAGGGGACATGCTTTTTACATTAAAACTAAAATGGGCCTTTCTTCATAAGAGATTTTCACTTCAAGTGATGTGTGCTGTCATTTCAAATGGTTGAAATATTCATAAAAATATAATAGTATATAAAAATAGTATACAAAAATATAAAAAAATATAATAAAAATTATAGTTCATAGGTGTGTTTCCTTTTCTTGTGATTTTAAAATCACAACAATGTGCACTCTTTCATCAGAAAAAGTAGTTGAACATATCTTACAATACAAACCTTGTCACTGAACTAAACAAACTCTGAAATAATTGTTCATTAATTGTAATGGAGGTAAAATGTTCAGTTATTATGATATTGGTTTGAGGTTAAATCAGTCCAGACTGATCACACAAGTCAAACGAACAGTACTTTGGGGGACAAACTTGCTTGGGCATGGGATGGGACGGATCATCTTGTGTGAGTACTCCCTTAGAGATCATTGAAGATAATTAAAGGGGCGTCCACATACTTTTGGCGATGTAGTGCACGAGCATGTCATTGCACGGTTTAAAAAACTGCAGCCATTTCAAGCATGCATGGGGACTGTGGTAGCCTAGCGGTTAAGGTACTGGACTATGGACCAGAAGGTCTAGGGTTCAAATCCCATCTCTGCCAAGCTGCCACTGTTGGGTCCTTGAGCAAGGCCCTTAACCCACAATTGCTTGGATTGTAAGACTGTACTAAATGTAAGTCGCTCTGGATAAGGGCGTCTGCTAAATGCTGTAAGTGTAAATGCAAGTCACCCTCTGTCTCTCTGTTCCCTCTTTTTCAAGGTTACAAAAGGAGAAACTTTGACCTAAACGTCCACCTTGACTCTGAGGAGGAGAAGCATGGCCGCACTCCATTTTTACTCTCTCGTTCGATCTCAATAAGCATCTCTTGGCTGACTGTTTAAGACCAACTTGTTAAAGCCCCTTTTAGGAACTGCTGTCATGATGCCACATGACCCAATGCTGCAGAAAGGGAACATGGGGGTGTGGATTGGGAGGGGGTGGGGGAGGGGCGGCTTCTAAGCAGCTGCAGCAGTTCCTGATTGGGCCTTTAATGTGTGGGACCATTGTAATGACGTCTGTGACCATTTTCCACTTCCTGCCTCAGTATGATTAATGTTACTGATCCCACATCCTCTAGTTTCTGTCTGTGATTGGTTACCATGGTGATGGTACCTATAACCCTTCCTATCCCCCCTTTAAAGCAGATCTTCTAAACATAGAGAGCCAGAACCTACCCATTTGAGGTTGAGTAATCTGATAAATGTGTACGAATAAGCACATAGAACCGAAAAACAAGCCTCAATGCCTTCCAAACGATAGCGGTTCGTTTTGTTTATAATTAGGACAGAGATTGAAATGTGTTTACACTGCCCCTTAATGTGTCTCTGTATATATTTTGTAATTCTGAAATCCTGCTGAGCTGCACTGTGACTGTTTCCCGTAAGGCGAGACTGAGAGCGGGTGGAGAAGTGACTGAAGTGCCAATTCATGTCGAAGCGAAGGCTCTTCTCTGCAGCAGTGCTGGTTTCTGTTTTAATGCTCATATTCGGTGTATTGTGGTTTAAACAAAAAATAAAGTAAATGTATAGTAACAACGTTTGTGCTTCTGGTTCTGAAAGATTTCTTTGTTCATTTTCATGTGCACACGCTCACTCCCAAGGCAGCGTGGTGGAGCAAGGGCTCACTGCTCTAGAGATCTTCAGTTCGGCCCCAGGTTTGCTCTGGGTACTCCGGTTTCCTCCCACATTCCAACATGTAAATCTTCTTCTTTCAGCTTCTCCCTTTATCAGGGGTCACCACAGCGAGTTAAACGTTTCCACCTCACCCTGTTCTCCACGTCCTCTACTCTCACCCCAACTCCCTGCATATCTTCATTTACCACAACCAAATAACTCCTCTTTGGTCTTCCTCTCCTCTCTCCGTCTCTTGCCTGGCAGCTCCATCGCCAACATCCTCCTACCAATATATCCACTATCCCTCCTCTGCACATGTCCAAACCATCTCAAACTTCCCTCTCGAATTTTGTCTCCCAATTTTCCAACCTGTGCTGTCCCTCTGATGATCTCATTCCTAATCCTGTCCACCCTAGACACTCCTAAAGAGAACCACAACATCTTAAGTTCTGCCACCTCCAACTCTGCTTCCTGTCTCTTTGTCAGTGCCACTGTCTCTAAGCCATACAACAAGGCTGGTCTCACTACTCTCTTTAAATCTTTCCTTTCCTTTCACCTTTGCTGCGACCCTTTTGTCACACAGCACTCCTGACACTCTTCTCCATCCTGCCTGTACTCTCCTCTTTACCTCCTTTCCACACTCCCCATTTCCTTGGACAGTTGATCCCAAGTACCTGAATTCCTGGACCTTTGTAACCCCTGATCCCTGTAGCCTGACTGTTCCAACATGTAAATGGCTGCTCTAAATTGGCTCAGTGTGAATGTCTGACTAGGATCGATGTAACTTGTTCTCGTCCTGAATAGCCTCCTACTGGGACACTTTATAGATTTGTTTGGAATGGGGGAGTAAACTGGACCAGGTGGATTAAGCTCATGGTTACTGCAGGGAGTGGCTGAGAGGGAACTTGAACCCAGGTGGCTGGAGCTGTGAGGTTTTTGTATTTTTTACCTCGTTTAACCTGCTCTGGGTCATAGGGCTGTGGAGCTCATCTTTGGAGTTCAGGACATGGTACCAGTCCATCGCAGGGGATACTGTTGCAACGCCACGGGATGATCCCGCCATTTTCTCCCCTCAGCTCTCAGGCATCGTGATTGCTTGGTGCCCTACCTGCTCAGCATGCATCGCCAGGGCTTGAACCCAGGTGACTGCAGTAGTGGGCTAATTAGTGTATTAGGAAAAAATGTAATATTCATTTTAATCAACTTTATGTGAAGTGCAAACGGATGGATTTGGTGCCCTTGTAAAGCAGACTGTAGGTTATTTATGTTGACCATATGAGACACTGTGGCTCAAAGGTAAGACCCAGCTCCTTGAATTGGTAGTTGCTGAGCCCTGTGTGTTTCCAGAGTCCTGTAATGGTCTGGTTCCCTGTCCGTGGTGAAGCTCTGGTTGGGTCGAGTGAATTATGATTCTGGACCGTCTCTTACAAGTCTGCCTGGAACAAGAGGTTTATAAATGCTTCGCTTTGGTATTGCTATGAAGCTGATCCTGACATTGACTTTAAATCGTTTTTATGTGAAGCGTGATTTTGGCCTCATGTTAATAATAACAATAAGGGTGAGTATGTAGGGAGTACGTCTCATTTGTTGTCGGATGTGTCCCGGGACTTTACTTTTGAAATATATAATACATGCGTTTGTATGGCGGTGCTTTTGGTGTGTGGCGTTTGGTTGTTTGCGTTACTGTCTTTTGGCTCTTGTTGTAAATACTGTTATTGATATACCTCAGGTTTGTCTACATGGAGAAGTATGTGAATAATGTAAGAGAAGAAAGTAAGAAGCGTTTATATGGAGGCGACATTAGCAACGGTCAAGAAAACCTTTCTGTTTCCATCGCACGAGATGTCAGTGTCGAGGATTTGGCCAACTTTCAGGTATTATTATCTGTCTGATATGTCGTTTTACACTTTTAAAGTCGTATTTATAGATTTAAAATGAATGGAAACCGTCTTCACTCATTTTGTGTGTTACTTGCTGCATGTTCTTCAGCTAACGCTATGTTGTGTAGGCCATGTGTGGCCACAAGGTGGCAGCAGAGACTCACACAAAGGCACTGAGCTAATATCGTTATTCACCACGTTCATTTTTGACGTGCCGATTTGAGCCTAATAGTCTAACATGCACGTTTGTACTTGTATGATTTTAATGATTAAAATAGTAGTAATAATATTGGTGTTATCTATTGAATAATAATTAAACAGTGGTGGCCCAGTGGTTAACGTTACTGGACTACTGACCAGAAGGTCCAGGTAAGTCCTAGCACCCATCTTCCACTGTTCGGCCCTCACGCAAGGCCCTTAAGTCTTAGCTGCTTGTACCTTGTAAGACTGTATCAGTTATAATTTGGATCTGTTAAATGACTAAATGTAGTAGTAATAATAATCAGAGCCTATCCCAGGAATAATGGTAGCAAAGGCTGCAATACAGTCTTGACAGGCTCGTTTACAGAGCACTTTTTCTTCATATTAAATGTTATTTGCATTTCCTTTTTGCTTTTCTCAACACCGTTTGGTCTTCAGTACAGCCCAGACAATGTACAGGGTGCTGGATGTGACGTTGACCCAAGTGAAGTGTCTTTGCCAGGCTGCTCATGTCGTACCTCATCCTGTGTGACACCCAGCTGCCCATGTCTGCGCTACGGCCCAGCTTACACCCCTCAGGGTCGTCTCATGGAGCCACCAGAGGAACCGAACCCCGGTTACAGTCGGCCTGTGTTCGAATGTAACGCTCTCTGTGCTTGTGCCGACTCCTGTCAGTCCCGCCTGGTCCAGAAAGGACTGCGGTTCCAGCTTGGCGTTTTCCAGACTGAGAATCGTGGCCTGGGGGTGGAAACCCTGGAAGCCATCGAGCGAGGCAGCTTCGTGTGCGAGTACGCAGGGGAGGTGATCGGGTTCGAGGAGGCGCGGCGGCGGCAGCTCTCGCAGACGCCCCGGGACAGGAATTACATCATCGCTGTGAAGGAGCACGGAGGTTCAGAGCAGCCCAGCGTCACGTTCCTGGACCCGGCCGCCGTGGGAAACGTGGGCCGATTTCTGAACCACTCATGCCAGCCCAATCTGGTCATGGTGCCAGTTCGGGTTCACTCGGTGGTGCCTAGATTGGCTCTGTTTGCCCAGAGAGATATAGAGCGTGGAGAGGAGCTCAGCTTCAGTTACTCAGGACATGAGCACAGAGCAGGAGCACAGGGTGAAGCTGGAGGAGGAGCAAGTGCCCAGAGGAAAGCGTGTCTGTGTGGTGCACCAAACTGCACCGGCTTTCTACCGTTAGACTTCTCAGTCCTGCACTGATGTAATGGTACAGTCCTTTGTTCAGGTTTGGTTAATCAGTGGTACGCTAATAGTCTTGTGGAGGTAAATCCTTAATGGAGCAGTGTGACAAAAATGTAAACAATCAACCAGGACATGTTTGATGTCTTGCATGCTTCCCCTTTTTTTTGACAGTAATCTAAAGTCTTAGGCCGCCATTTGATTTGATGTCTTAGAAATGGTATGATGACCATATATAATTATTTCTCAGGCTTTTTATTAGAGTACAACCAGAAAATACAGGAAATGTTATGCAGTATATAAAAAACAGAAAAAAAGTCTAGACCTGAATATTATAGAGGCAGTAGTGATGAAAGGAGCCTGGTGTAATATACCAGAAGAATACTACAGAAGACGTTGATATGTTTAGTGCTCAGGGAGGGTAGGGGGTCACCCTAAATACTGACTTTTGCCTATAGAATCCATTTTGTTTGATTTTTCTTTTTATTGTGTACATGGAACATTTTCTGTATTGTCCATTTGTATGTTAATAATGACACTGATAAATAATTATATATGGGCATTATACCATTGCCGAAACAATAAATGTAATGGTGGCCTAAGACTTTTGCACAGTACTGTATTTAACAAGTCTTTGAAGTCTCTTTTATCCCAAATCTTTTCTGTAAATACACTCAGAACCTATTAGGTTGAAATAAAAAAAACATTTTTCTCGTGTCGTTCCTCTTTTCTTTTCAAGTCTTCATGCACAAGCATTAAATTATGTTCTTTCTTGCATTTTCCTCTAATTCTTTCTACACTTTAGGTGTTTGCCATTTTTCTTCATGTTGTTGAGTCTGCCCATAACATTACAGCTTCCTGTGTGAAGTATAAGGGCTGCTTCTGCTTCTTGGTCTTTGGGCGGGTCAGCCCACTTGGATGACCCAGAACCATGCAGATATCTGAGATTGGCTACTGATACTCTGGGAAATCTAAATGCCATTCCCACAGAGTGGGGCATTTTTGCTCTTTTTCGACTCTTGGCCACGTTAACTTGTTTTCAACACTATTGAGTCCTCCTCATGGGGACCAGCAAAATGTCACAAAATATGACAAACAGGTTAACGATGGGCATACGTTCTGAGAAAACCTGTAAATCGAGTTTAATATGTACTGTGTATGTGTATATACAGTGGGGCAAAAAAGTATTTCATCACTGCTCTAGAGGAGATCTGCATGGAGGAATGGGCCAAAATACCAGCTACAGTGTGTGCCAACCTGCTGAAGACTTACAGGAAACGTTTGACCTCTGTCATTGCCAGCAAAGGTTATGTAACAAAGTATTGAATTGAACCAAATTTATTGACCAAATACTTATTTTCCACCATTATTTACAATTCAATTATTTAAAAATCCTACAATGTGATTTCCTGGATTTTTCTCTCTCTCATTTTGTCTCTCATAGTTGAAGTGTACCTATGATGAAAATTACAGACCTCTCTCATCTTTCTAAGTCGGAGAACTTGCACAATCAGTGACTGACTAAATTACCTTGAACATGCTTAAAACACTTACATAGTTTATTTTAAAATAAAGTATCGATTATCTCATGACATTTATTGAATAGTAATGTCCAGAAAAGTTCTGGGTTACAGGGCATGTGTGAAAGGGGCTGAAAATAGCAGACGTTGGGACTCGAGTCTTGGATTTGTGATTCCAGGCTTGACTCAGGTTTACCTACTTACTCAGACTTGCACGCTACCGACTCCAGACTCAACTAGAACCTGCGTACTAGTAGTAGGTAGGTAGTTCACTTTACAAACTCAGTGAATATTTCTCATGTTATACATATAGATACATTTCAGTGAGTGTTTAAGTGAAAGAGTTCAAATCCTGCATCAAGCACACCTTTCTCAGTATGATGGTTTAGCCTGCTTTTTTTTAGCACAACATTGGAATCCCTGGTTTAACAGGCGACACCGAGTCGTAAATCATCCTGTACTGTCCATAATCATGACCGGTGCTTGCTTTTCATCTAGCTCAGTACGGAAAAAGCACTGCGTTTAATTTCTGTCAGTACATTCATATCATTATATATTTGTTTTAGAGAGCCAACCTGCTGCAAAGTTCGGTATATTCTAACGGAAATAGTGTCTGACTGTTCATACTTTACTACATAATGTCGCAAAATACTAATGGTGATGTGGGTGGCGTACCGAACTGGCACAATAGTGCACAGTTTCTCTAGTGGATGAATCATGTATTGCGTTTGAACTGAAGTACTGACTGATCTCGCCCCATAGACAAGTGCTACCGCACACCCTCAGGTTGGAGACTTCTGCTCTCGATGACAGGCCAAACATTTTTCTGTTGTGAAACCCATATATTTAAATTTTAATTCTGAAATTACCTTTCTGATGCAATTCATGAAACATAATCAGATTTTTACAAAGAAGTCCTAAAAGTAGATAAAGAGAACCCATTTAAACAAATGAGACAAAAATAATTGGTAATTTATTTATTGAGTGTGGAAAATGGTCCAGTATTACATATTAGTGAGTGACAAAAGTATGTGAACCTTTGCTTTCAGTATCTGGTGTGACCCCCCTGTGCAGCAATAACTGCAACTAAACGTTTCCTGTAACTGTTGATCAGTCCTGCACACTGGCTTGGGGGAATTGTAGCCCATTCCTCCGTACAGAACAGCTTCAGCTCTGGGATGTTGGTGGGTTTCCTCACAGTAGCTGCTCGCTTCAGATCCTTCCACAACATTTCACTTGAATTAAGGTTAGGACTTTGACTTGGCCATTCCAAAACATTAACTTTATGCTTCTTTAACCATTCTTTGGTAGAACGACTTGCGTGCTTAGGGTCATTGTCTTGCTGCACCTTCTCTTGAGATTCAGTTCATGGACAGATGCCCTGACATTTTCCTTTAGAATTCTCTGATATCATTCAGAATTCATTGTTCCATCAATAATGGCAAGCCATCCTGGCCCAGATGCAGCAAAACAGGCCCAAACCATGATACTACCACCACCGTGTTTCACAGATGGGATAAGGTTCTTATGCTGGAATGCAGTGTTTTCCTTTCTCCAAACATAACTCTTATTTTTAAACCAAAGAGCTCTCTTTTATCTCATCCGTCCACAAAACATTCTTCCAATAGCCTTCTGGCTTGTCACCGTGATCTTTAGCAAACTGCAGACGAGCAGCAATGTTCTTTTTGGAGAGCAGTGGCTTTCTCCTTGCAACCCTGCCATGCACACCATTGTTGTTCAGTGTTCTTCTGATGGTGGACTCATGAACATTAACATTAGCCAATGTGAGAGAGGCCTTCAGTTGCTTAGAAGTTACCCTGAGGTCTTTTGTGACCTCGCCAACTATTACATGCCTTGCTCTTGGAGTGATCTTTTTCAGTCGATCACTCCTGGGGAGGGTAACAATGGTCTTGAATTTCCTCCATTTGTTCACGATCTGTCTGACTGTGGATTGGTGGAGTCCAAACTCTTTAGAGATGGTTTTGTAACCATTTCCAGTCTGATGAGCATCAACAACTTTTTCTGAGGTCCTCAGAAATCTCTTTTGCTCGTGCCATGATACACTTCCACAAACATGTTGTGAAGAGCAGACGTTGATAGATCCCTGTTCTTTAAATAAAACAGGGTGCCCACTCACACCTGATTGTCATCCCATTGATTGAAAACACCTGTCTCTAATTTCATCTTCAAATTAACAAGAGGTTCACATACTTTTGCCACTCACTAATATGTAATATTGGAACATTTTCCTCAATAAATAAATGACCAAGTATAATATTTTGTCTCATTTGTTTAACTGGGTTCTCTTTATCCACTTTTAGGATTTGTGTGAAAATCTGATGATGTTTTAGGTCATATTTATACAGAAATATAGAAAATTCTAAAGGGTTCACAAACCTTCAAGCACCACTCTACACCCATGCTTTTGCAATGTGTACAGCATGTGGTTTTGGAATGTCTTGTTGAAAAATGCATGGACATCCCTTATCTTTAAAGCTTATGTCGCTTTAAAATCGCAGTGTACTTTTCTGCATTAATGCTGCATCACAGAACTGTAAATGACCTTTGCCAAGGGCCCTGACCCAACCCCATACCATGACAGAGCCTGAATTTTGGACTTGTTGCTGATAAGTTTGCATGGTCCTTTACATCTTTGGTCACACACAGCATCCATTTCTTCCAGAACAGATCTGGAATACTGATTGGTCTGACCATAATTCACGCTTCCAATGTGTGATGGCTCATCCCAGATGCCTTCAAAGCCCAGATAAGTCGATGCCTCTTCTGGACATGGTTAACATAAGGCTTTGTCTTTGCACAGTAAAGTTTTAAGTGGCATTTGTGAATGTAACTCCATATTGTAGTGCTTGATAAAGGTTTGACAAAGTAGTCCTTTGCCTATCTGTCTGAGGGATCAGAGGTGGTGTTTAATTTAGGCTCTTTACACACTGAGATTCCTAGAGATTCCATGAATCATTTAATGGTATTTTACAGTGTAGAGGGAGAAATATACAAATCCCGTCCAATCTCCATTGCGGAACATTACTTGTTTAAGAAGTCTTGGACAGAAGCTGGAAGTTATCCACTGTGTTTATGCTGAGTTCTGTACTGTTTGGCCCCTTTGTTCCTAAACCTGAAAGCCTTTGTGGAGTAAACAGTCAAGTTTTCTCTCTTCTTGCACTCTCCATCTAGTGCATTTAGAGCCATCTTTCCCTTTAAGAAGGCCAGCGGGGACCCAAGACTCAGGGGTAATAGGCAATTAAAGAGAGCCGTTGGGTATTTGGATATAGTAACAGTTCGTTTTTCCCCAGCCGTAGACAGAGGCGGGGCAGAGCGACCCACTTCACTGAGTCGCCACTCTAAAACCCGTCTCCTCTCTCCTCCACATATCTGTCCCACTTCCAGCCTGGGCCTGCCTTCATCATTGCCAACGGTATTAATATATCCTCATCTGGGTTAATTAGTAAAGAGATGGAGAGCAGAGCTAAAGAACGAGACCAGATCACAAGGAATGTAGCACCGGAGCAGGTCCACTCTGTCTGTGTGTGTAGGGTAAATATTACTCACAAACGTCCACCAGGTTTACCTGCATGTAGCTTTCTGCTGAATGAATGGGAGCTGGACAAGTGTTAGGGATCTCAACATGTAAAGTTACAACAGCTATCAGTAAAACAAACTGTATTTGGGCCACTCTAACAAATTTAGTTCAAACATCAGTCTCACATTAAAAAGCTATTTAAAAACAACTGAGTATTCAGAACATAGATACAGTCGTATGAAAAAGTTTGGGCACCCCTGATAATTTTCATGATTTTTCTTTATAAACCATTGGTTGTCCAGCTCAGCAATTTCAGGTAAATATATCATATAGCAGATGAACACCGTGATATTTGAGAAGTGAAATTAAGTTTATAGGTTTTACAGAAAGTGTGCAGTAATTATTCAAACAAAATTAGGCAGGTGCATAAATTTGGGAACCCTTGCATTTGAATACCTTTAGCATTAATTATTGGAACACAAAATTTGTTTTGTAAACTCATTGACCCTTGATCTACATACACAAGTGAATCCAAATATGAGAAAGTGTTAAGGTGGCCAAATGGAAGTTTTTCTCCTCTTTGCATCTTCTCTGAAGAGTGGCAACATGGGAGCCTCAAAACAACTCTCAAATGGCCTGAAAACAAAGGTTGTTCAACATCATGGTTCAGGGAAGGGAAAAGCTCTCTCAGAGATTTCAGCTGTCAGTTTCCACTGTGAGGAACATAGTGAGGCAATGGAAGACCACAGGCACAGTTCTAGTTAAGGAACTCCCGAAGTGGCAGACCAAGAAAAATCTCAGATAGGCAGAGGCGAAGGATGGTGAGAACAGCCATAGTCAAGCCACAGGACCACCTCCAAAGACCTACAACCTCATCTTGCTGCAGATGGTGTGTCACTGTTCATCGTTCAACTATACAGCGCACTTTGCACAAGGAGAGGCTGTATGGGAGAGGAGAGTAATGCAGAAGAAGCCTTTTCTGCAGACACGCCACAAACAGAGTCACTTGAGGGTGTGCTACAGCACATTTGGACAATCCAGCTTCATTTTGGAATAAAGTGCTGTGTACTGATGAAACTAAAATTGAGTTATTTGGACATAACAAGGAGCGGAAAAGGAACACAGCATCCCAAGACAAACACTTGCTACCCACAGTAAAATTTGGTGGCGGTTCCATAATGCCCGCGGGACTGTGTGGCCAGTGCAGGTACTAGGAATCTTGTTAAAATTGAGGGTCGCATGGATTCCAGTTAATATCTCCAGATTCTTAAGAACAATGTTCAAGAATCAGTGACAAAGTTGCACCGAGGCCAACGACCCCAAACCCTGCTCATAATCTACTAAGGCATTCATGCAGAGGAACCAGTACAACGTTCTGGAATGGCCATCTCAGTCCCCAGACATGAATATTACTGAAAATGTGGGCTGTCCATGCTTGGAAACCATCAAAGATGACTGAACTGGAGATGTTTCTAAAGAAGAATGGTCCAAAGCACCTTCAACCAGAATCCAGACTGGAAGCTGTAGGAAGCGTTTAGCGGCTGTTATTTCTACAAAATGAGGATCTACTAAATATTGATGTAATTTTTCTGCTGGGGTGCCCAAATTTATGCACCTGCCTAATTTTGTTTGAATAATTACTGCACACTTTCTGTAATTCTATAAACTTCATTTCACTTCTCAAATATCACGGTGTTCATCTGCTATATGATATATTTAACTCAAGTTGCTGATCTGAACAACCAATGATTTATAAACTAAAATCATGAAAATTATCAGGGGTGCCCAAACTTTTTCATACGACTGTATTTACAAAGATTATGCTCTGATCTATTTAAATCCCAGGCAGCAATTAAGCTAAAAATACAGTTATACACTTTCTCATTTATGTTATGAAAGAACATGCTGTTCACATGTTCTTCCTAAAACACAGAGTTTTAGTCCAAATCTCTGCATTTTAGACCATGAACAGAGACTGCTTCCTTGATCCTCATGGCCACATGGTAAGTATTAGATAGCATTGTTTTAAAACAAATGTTTCCCCGAAGTCTGAAGTAATTAACATTTATACAGTTTCTCATTTCTCTTATTAAATACATGTTGTTTCCATATCCCTGCCAAAACACAGAGTTTTAATCTCTGAATTTTAGGCTACGAAGAAAGACTGCATCCTTGCTCCTCATGGCCACATGGTGAGTATTAGGTACCATTGTTTTAAAACAAATGTTTCCCGAAGTCTGAAGTAATTAAGCCAAACATGCATTTATACAGTTTCTCATTTCTCTTATTAAATACATGCTGTTTCAAAATCCCTACAAAAACACAGAGTTTTAGTCCACATCTCTGCATTTTAGGCCAGGAAGAAAGACTGCATCCTTGCTCCTCATGGCCAAATGGCGAGTATTACATTTACATTTACAGCATTTAGCAGACTCCCTTATCAAGAGCAACTCACAATTGATACAGTCTTACAATCTAAGCAATTGTGGGTTAAGGGCCTTGCTCAAGGACCCAACAGTGGCAGCTTGGCAGAGGTGGGATTTGAACCCTAGATCTTCTGGTTCATAGTCCAGTACCTTATCCACTAGGCTACCACAGTCCCATGGTATTAGATACCATTGTGTCCCGAAGTCTGAAAATTGGTGTGTAACAAAATCTTTTGCAGTTTAATGGTTCTTTCAGGCACAGTGGTGCAGTGGTTGGCGTTATAACCTCACGCCCAGCTCTGGAGACCCGGTTCAAGTTCCAGCACTTGCTCTGCCTGTGTGAAATTTGTATGTTCTCCCTGTATCCCAATCTAATTGTGTATGTGGACATGTGCTCTGCGATTAATTGTCGTCCTGTCCAGTGTTGGTTCCCGAGAGGCAAAACAAATACTTGGATGGAGGACTCTGTCTTGATTTTTGATTGATCGACATTTCTGAGTCAGCAAGGTTGAAGCTTAAGTTACGTTTGACCATCAAGAAACTTGAGCTGTAAATATCACTACATAGCTGTAGAGTCCTACAAAATAGAGCTGAACAATGTGCCTTCAGTAGCTGGGAAAGTGTCATGGATAATGTTATAATAAATCATTAATACTGCTTAGTACAAGGTTAATCATATTCATTACTGATCCTGGAAGGTTAGGTTCTGCACCATCTGAAGGCTGTCGTGCTGTATGTAGCTCAGGGGCATTTCTGGGGTGCACACAGAATTTAGAAGGGCACAGCTGTACCCGTCTGCTTGCCAATCAGCCGTAGGGGCACAACTGTGCATAAAAATAAGCTTGTTAAACAATAAATAGGTTAAGTGATTTAACACTAATGTGGGTGTTCCTCTGCAATGGATGAGAAAGGAAGAACAAGTTAACACTGAACATTTTTATTAACTGCATTCATTTTGTTTGTTCTAACATAACTGATACCTTTGCTAGTTTAATGAATGCCTTTGCTTTAGTGAGCTAATATTTACTTTTGGTAGGTTATACAGTAATACGTGACCAAAACATATAGCTATGAGCCGTCATTTCATCGTCTGCAGCGTGGCTGACTTTCTTTTAAATATTTGCAGCTTTTGGAAAGATGCTGGGGCATCATGGGAAATGTAGTGCCTGTTGTGAATTTGCATGGCATGTCCATTACTTCTGCTCAGCAATCCAGGATAAAAGGAACTTTTTACTACTGCGATTTTAGTGGGCCCTGTGCCCCAGTAAAGTTGGTCTGATGATGCCCCTGGTGTAGCTCTTGCTAGGGTGGAGTGAAATCTGCAGCCACTCCCTGGCCCCATTAGAATACCTTTGGACACCCCTGGTGTAATCAGACCAAAATTCTTTATAACCAGAAAACATCCAAGAGTTTTCAAGTATTTTAAGAGTTAAATTTTTTGGTATCAGGGTTATTATACTCAAAGCTGGTATATTAAGGCGGGCAGAACGTCACATGGAAAAGACACATTAGTAGTATTGTCTTAAGAACACATTTGCAAGTGGCCGGTGTAAGTTCGGTTGTAACTTAAGCTGCGTCTTTGTTGACTCGGGAGGTGCCTGTCACAAGGCAAAATCAGGACATGCAATAGAGAACACACTGTCTTTGTTCTCTTATTAGAAACGTTAGAATAAGCAGCCCAGGTGGCTCGGTGGTGAGAGCCAGATGCTGGAAACGGTGGCTTCTGAGGGCTTGAGTTCAAATCCTGGATGGGGCTTGTAACACAGAGGTTGGGTGGGGAATTTGGGGAACACTGATGTGCAAGTGCTATTTACCTTATGACCCTGACCAGGATAAGTGGTGGAAAAACAGGATTCTTTGCATTGCTTTCTATGATGAACTTGCATCCCATCCAGGGCACGCTTCTGTCTGTGCCCTCTGTCCCCCAGGGATAGGCGCTGGAGCGCTTGTGACCCTGATCACGTGTCAATTCAGTGCCGTCTGGTTGGTTCAGGCATCACAAACAGCCACAATTGGCCAAGGAAAGGGAGGGCAGAGGGGAAGATCAATCCCCATCAAGGCAATAGCTATCCCTGCTGGCCCTGAGATGAACTGTACACTACACCCTGTGCTTTCCAGGATAGGTGCAGCCCTGACCAGGACAACATTATATAAAGTAAATAAAACACCCAACCACTGTGACATTGCAGTGTCGATATATATCAAATCAACATTGCCGTTTCAGATCATCATGAGAAGATTTGCTTAAGAGGATGTGTATCTGTTGTTCTGCTCCTCTTATATTGTCCACGTTTTCACGAGTGACTGCATGTTTAGAAGCCTGATGCTGAAGATTCATCAATAAAATGTTTGCTCCCACTTAAGTTTGCAATTAGCGGATTGTAATGACTTTCCCCAGCAAATGTCTCATCAAAGCAGTTTGCTGTCTGATGTCTGTTCGCTTCTCAGCTAAACGAATGATGTCAATGGTTGGAAGTGTATTTAATAGACTTTGGGGACCTGCATTCAGCTCATATCTCTCTCCGTTCATTAGTTAATGCATTCTTAATTGATTGTGAGGAAATAGATATTAGGGTAGCTATTGCAAAAACATTTTAACAGCACATCATGTGGATGTGATTTGCTAGGGTGATGTTTTGATGTTGGTTTGATCCTCAGCGAGCATTTGGCAGAATTTTTTCCAGGCTGTGGTCTCTTATTGTCTTCCAAAAATCTGCTGTTAGATGGATCAAAAACTCTGACTGAGAAAGCCATGCCCTATGATGGACCAGTGCCCATCTAGGGAGAACCTGAAGCAGGTAATGTTAGTGCTGCCCAGCTCCAGTCCTCAAAGTTCAATCCATGTTCAGTAGTGACCTGTAATTCTGGTAAGAAATGGTAACACTGTGTAATGCCATGCATTGATTGTTTATTCAGCACTTTTGATAGAAGGTAGGCTAAAGTTAATGGGTTTGTGTATAACAGTTTAGGCTACTTGGTCAGTCCCTGTTTGAAGGACTCCTGACAGTCCCAGAGATTCCCCTGTTCGATCCCGATCTTGGACTTGGACTTTGCATATCCTCCCTGTGTCTGCATGGGTTTTCTCTGTGTACTCCTGTTTCCTTGCACTCCCCAAAGATGTGTGTTAGGTTAATTGGTCACTCTAAATTGGTCCAGTGTGAGTGTGACTGACTAGTGTCGACCTAACCTTGTTCATGTCACAAATAGTCATTCATGCCAGAAGCGAAAGTTAAGTAAAATAAATAAACAAACAAACAGTCCCTGTTTGTGTGTTTCGAGCGTGCCACCTATATTACCATAGCGCCTTCACCATGTTATTTTCAGATAGCACTCGCACCCGACCCAACTTAAGACATCTTCATGTCTAGCTATTCTAGCTATGCTGCTATAGCTAATGCTGCCGGGGTCTCATGCTACACTTGGCATCAGTGATTGTTAATAAACACTGTGCTCTTAATCAATAACTAATTACATTTTCTGTTTTCTCTCCGAGCTGTGTTCCGGCAGTTCCGGCCCCACACATGATGTTCATCTGATGGAGCTCCACTCAAGCTGCTTCCGTCATCAGCTCCAGCCCCATCATACCACCTGGGCCACTTAATGTCGATGTGCATAATTCACATTTTATTCGAACTTTGACTCCATGACTTTAGTTTCGCTCTTAGATTTATCATCTACGCCACCCAAGGAGGTTGGGTCTCTTTTTGAGTCTTGGTCCTCCCAAGGTTTCTTCCTAGAACTAGGGAGTTTTTCCTTTCCACTGTTGCCCTAGGCTTGCTCAGTTTGGGATTGGACGTAGTTATTAGGAGATAATCTAAACTTGTAAAGTTGCTTTGAGACAATGCTCCATTGTAAAAAGCGCTATATAAATAAATCTGACTTGACTTGACTTCATGTGCCACTATCCATTAAAACATGGTGTCCATGGGTAAGCATGCCCTGGATGGGGAGACGAGTCTGTTGCAGGGCTGGCAGCTTCACTGTTGTGGATGCACCAGTGGATGGTCCTTCCTCAGACATGCTCAGTTGCGCCTGTTTGTGACCCTCGGCCTGGCTGGAAGGCACCACCAGGGCTTGAACCAAGGTCACTATAGTGGTCAGCTAGCATATTTTGCCAAATATGGAAAACCTTTGCAAAATGTTAAAATTCTTCTAAAGACCTTCAAATGATAGTCCAAAACAGAACTGTCGCCTCACAGCACCGAGATCCCCGGTTCGGAACTGCACCCTGGGCTCCGCCTGTGTGGAGTTTGCATGTTCTCCCCGTGTCGTGTGGGTTATCTCCGGGTGCTCCAGTTTCCTCCCACATTCCAAAGACGTGTATTAGGTTAAATGGTATTTCCAAGGTGCCCCTTAGAGTGTGAGTGTGTGTATGAGTGTGTGAGTGTACGTGCCCTACGATGAATTGACACCCTGCCTAGGGTTGTTCCTGCTTTGCACCCTGTGTTGCCAGCTAGGCACCGGCTCCCCCGCGACCCTGAGTAGGATAAGCCATAAGACAATGAGTGAATGAATAAACATAGGGTCCAGTGTGACTGTGATTGTATTGTATAAATGCTAAAGATAATAAAGTAAATGTAAGAAATATGAAGTCAGGTGGAATTAAACCCAAAAGATGTTTGACGTTCTTCAAGCACTGAGCTGACTCTTTCCGTTAACCCAGGTTCTTTGCCACACACGTCGCTTCCTGTTGCGCTACATCATGTCGCTTCAAACCTGAACGGCTTGTTTCCCTGCTTGTATAAACGGATCTGCTGCATAAGTGATGATGATGACAGTGATGATAGGTCTGTGATAGACTCTGAAATTGACTTGTATGTCATGACTCAACCAGTGAGTAAGCAAGAATCCTGTGTCTCTATGGCAACAGAACGCGCAATATATCGATTGGACACAAAGTGTAGGCTGTGTTTCAGATGGAGCGAAAGCTTAACGCATCGTGTCACACGCAGATTAGATTAATCCAGCAGTGTCTGTGAGAGAGTGTGGTATGAAGGTGGCGGGGTAGGCATGAGGGTCATGACCATAAATAACAAGGTCAGTCAGTAGATAGAGCTGATGGAGAAGATACAGTCTCAGATGAGAGGTCCAAATGGTTTTTGTTCTTTCTTACGGTTGCCAGTGTTGTGAAGGAATCCTCCAGAGAAATGACTGTCACTAGAGAATCCCTGAAAATGTGGAACCTGTGAGGTGTAAGAGGAAGATAGCTGTGATCTGGTCATACTGTGTGAAAAAGAATGTATTCATGTGCACCGGTGATAGGAGGATTCTGCCTCAGAAATATACAGTACTGTGCTAAAGTCTTAGGCCACCTTTAGATTAGATATACCATCATTTTAGGAACGGCATAATGACCATATATAATTACTTCTCAGAATATATTTATTAGAATACAACCAGAAAATATACAATGGTGCTTGAAAGTTTGTGAACCCTTAGAATTTTCTATATTTCTGCATAAATATGACCTAAAACCTCATCAGATTTTAACACAAGTCCTAAAAGTAGATAAAGAGAACCCAGTTAAACAAATGAGTCAAAAACATTATACTTGGTCATTTACTTCTTGAGGAAAATGATCCAATGATCAAAATGGGCACCTTGTTTTATTTAAAGAACAGGGATCTATCAAAGTCTGATCTTCACAAGATGTTTGTGGAAGTGTATCATGGCACGAACAAAGGATATTTCTGAGGACCTCAGAGAAAGAGTCGTTGATGCTCATCAGGCTAGAAAAGGTTACAAAACCATCTCTAAAGTGTTTGGACTTCACCAATCCACAGTTAGACAGATCATGTACAAATGGAGGAAATCCAAGACCATTGTTACCCTCCCCAGGAGTGGTTGACCAACAAAGATCACTCCAAGAGCAAGACGTGTAATAGTTGGCGAGGTCACAAAGGACCCCAGGATAACTTCTAAGCAACTGTAGGCCTCTCTGACATTGGCTAATGTTAATGTTCATGAGTCCACCATCAGAAGAACACTGAACAACAATGGTGTGCATGACAGGGTTGCAAGGAGAAAGGGGGAGGGGGGGTCACACCAGATACTGAAAGCAAAGGTTCACATACTTTTGCCACAATAAATGACCAAGTATAATCTTTTTCTCTCATTTGTTTAACTGGGTTCTCTTTATCTACTTTTAGGACTTGTGTGAAAATCTGATGATGTTTTAGATCATATTTATGCAGAAATATAAAAAATTCTAAAGGGTTCACATACTTTCAAGCACCACTGTAGGACATTTGTATGCAGTATTAAGAAAAAAAAATCTGAAAAACAGGTTCTATAGGCTACAAGCATTTAGTGTGATCTGGCAGCTTCATCAGAATGCCAAAGTTGGCCTTTATACACTCTGAAGAAGCTTGATCAGGAATGGTCTTTTTGGAAGGGTAGCAGTCAAGAAACCATTATTTCAGAAGGGGAACAGGGTGAAAAGTCTAAGATTTGCTAAAGCTCACAAAGATTGAAATGAAGATCAGTGGAAGAGAGGATTATGAAGTGACGAATCAAAGTTTGAAATATTTGGGTCCAATCGACCATGGTATACAGTATATGGTCATTATACCATTGCTAAAATAAGAAATCAAATGGTGGTCTAATACTTTTGCACTGTACTGCATATCAAATGGTTTTATAATTAGGAGTGTACATTTAGTCACTTGGCAGGTGCTCTTATCCAGACCTACTAGAAGATCTATTTCTAGTTCCTCCCAGTGGTCATATTTTGGTTTTTGATGCTGCTTCAAAACAAATATCTAATGTGACCTGTTGGGGGTTACAATTTTTTTATTCGGCCCCAATTTCTTTTCGGTATCTGGGCCAGTGGTTTATTTTGGCAGGATGGCCCATAAGCCTGCTGCACGGTGCTGCATGCTGTGCGCTCGGGTTAAATCAAAAGCAGGTCTGGATGTTATTTCTATATGGGACAATGTGTCAAGAGCACTGAGAATGTTGTGAGAGAGTGGTGTTTGTGTGGTACCCTAGATTAAGCTGGGGCAGATATTATAAGGTATTACCACAAAAAAAAAACTCATTTATGTGGCCTCAGAACCTGAACACTGGACCTTCTGGTCAATAGAGCAGTACCTTGACTACTGCGCCACCAAAGTACACTGTAGCATCATTTAATAGCTGATTGCATTTTTTAGCAGCTTTGGCACTTCCAGCCGATTTGAGATGAGATGATCTCATCCAAAGTGTAATCAGAAGGCCCTTGGTGTGAAAAGTGGTTTCAGATGGATTAAGTTCTGGGTTTGTTTGAGGTGGGCACTGTGCATGCAGCTGGACTGACAGCAGCCGAAATAAAAACTGACAGCTTGTCATGTTGGAAATGGGTTACGTCTCTGATGGGGAACCAGATGTTGTGGTCTTCACACCGGGTCTCACCCACAGAGGCTTCACCAGCTTGCAGACGGCTAGTGTTATTCTAACGACAGTACAGTATCACGTCTTATCTGTGGTCTGAACGTGGACTTAAATCATGTGTAGCCAAATCAGATTTGGATTTACATTCGATAATGTATTTACATTAGAATTTTGTCTCAAAGCATCTTGACAGACATCTCGGTCCAAATGAGCAAGCCTAAGGAGACAGTGGCAAGGAAAAATACTTTAAATGTGATAAGGTAAAACTTTTCAAAGGGACACATCCTTTTTGGTAGCCTAGATTTTAAATGTGTCAATTAAGTTATGCCTAAGTTTGTTTGTTTATTTTATTTAACATCGCTATCAGCATCGATGGCCACAAGGTTACTTCAAAGCTAGTCTGATTTAGAGTGGGCAATTAACCTAATGCATGTTTTTGGACTGCTGGGAGGAAACCAGGGCACTCAGATTAAATCGACATGGACACGGGGACGACCCAGACCACTCCACTCTGGGATCGAACCCAAGACCTTCTTGCTGTGAGGCGATGGTGCTACCCACCGAGCCACCGTGCTGCCCAAGATATGCAATAAAAAGAAACGAAACCTAATGGAGTGTTCAGGCAGCACAGTGGCAATTCACTAGCCCTGCACGTTGATGTAGCGGCTTCAGCATCATACAGGCACGATTGGGCATGGGAACGGTAGCACAGTGGGGCGTGTCTTTAGCGCAGTTGCCAAACAGCTCGGAGACCCCCGGTTCGAACCCGACCCGAGACTTTATCTGAGTAGAGTTTGCATGTCTATCCCATGTGGGTTTACTCCAGGTGCTCCGGTTTCCTCCCAAGATGTGCACTGGGTTGATTGGTCACTCTAAATCGGCCCATGACTAGTGTATTAATATGACCTTGTGTTTATTGTGAATATAGCCATTGATGCTGATGGCACCGTATCATCCCTCAGTGGTGCAATAACAACACGTGCTCAGCCCTTTGATGAACTGGTGTCCTTGGTACATGCTCGCCTGTGCGCTCTCACCACCCTGACCAGGATACAGTGCATTGGGGAGCATTATTTTTGTGCCTAGTTTTAGTAGTGATAGTGGATGATACTTATTGTTCTTACATATTTTCTGGGTGATCTAATGGGTTATTCTGGTAGGTAAAGGCATCCTGTACAGTACACCATTCTATCACTGATAATGGTCACTGTGGTTTTACAGGGGGATGATCCTGTATCTGGTCTCCATAGCTGTAAGGTACCATAATTGAGGTCAATTGATTATCACGGGTTGTAGAGAATGAATCATTTTTGTATTTAGTAATATGAGTGATTGATTACTTCATTCCACATATGAGATGTTTCTACGTCTTCCTTATTAGCCGTTAGCAGTTTGGGTAACAACAATGTTTTTATTAGATAAGTCCGTTCACTTCGCCGCCATCTTGGTAACGCTACTGGGCAGTAATTTCCAGCCATACAAGACCAGACTCTCCTTGAATGGGGAGAGACCTATTTATCCGAAACTGAAAGAGAAATTAACGTTTAAAGTGCATATTTAGAATTGCTGGTATAGTCTGACCAAAATTGACTTACTTGCACTTTTGGGTTCAAATAATACAGAAAAATATGACGAGCCGGGGCTTCTGTTCTACAGTTCCATTCATATTTCAACCAGTGACCAATCTTCTCTTTATATAACATCTCTGGTAACAATCTCCTTTTATGGGCGCCAAATTTATCGTTGACTTTCTTCTCTCCACAATGACCTTTAGCAAAATCAGGTTTGTTCTGGACACTGCCTTAAGCTGTAATCCCATTAAGCCATTATCCAGACGCTAGTCACTGGTTAGCACTCGATCTGGCTAAGCATAGTGATACTTATGTGATCTGCAGACCTGCAGCAGCCCTGATTATGGTTACAATACGTGAACATGTATGATGACCAGATTTTGAATTGAAGGTGATTGTTAAATCTTGTCTATTATTACAAGGACTTGTATCTTAGCGACTGGAGGTTGGGCTGGATGTGTTTACCTACGTGCTAAGCAGGATTAGCTTCCTATTAAGAGGTTACTACTAGACTGACAAGGTATAAAGACAAAAGCTCAGTTATTTCCCATTTATATCAGTCCCTGGTTATGGCTTTCATTGTTGGTCCTTCTCTGAAAACACCATGTCAGCCTACAAGTTAGCATTTGGCTGGCTGTTTATGATGGTTGGCCCTGACCCTGTTGATAAGGGGAATTGTCCCCTGTGCCCTGTGTCGGATTGGAGCCCTGTGAGTACAAGGATACTGGACGAAATCAGAGTACAGGTAGTGCCTGATTTTTGATGGGGATACGTTCCGACAAATCCATCAGGAGTTGAATATATACTGTATATATCATAGCATAGCCTACCTTAAACATGCTTAAAACACTTAAATTAACCTACAGTTGGACAAAATCATTAACATAAATCATCATTTATAATAAGTACGAAATAAAGTATAAGCATATTTTATAGTTTAATATAAGTATTGAATATCTCGTGAAATTTATTGTAATGTACTGAAAGTGAAAAACCAAAACAATTATTGTCGCAACCACAGCTTTTCGACTCCCTAGGTAACACACTGCTGATTTCCTCATTTAGCACGACTGAGTGCTGGAGAGTATCGTACTGCATGTTGGGGAAGAATTCTAAATTCAGAGTATGGGTTATGCTGAATGTGTATTTGTGTATTATTGGATTCCCAATGAAAATATTGTAAATTGTACCATTGTAAAACAAGGAATATCTGTATATGCAATCCATGGGCCTGGATTTAATAACTGTTATTTGTTCCCATTACATATTTTAAAGCTGTACATGTAATTACCTGTTACATCATACTACTTAATTAGTACATCGTCTGAGTAACTTTAGTGAACTAGAAATGTTCACATACAGTGGTGCTTGAAAGTTTGTGAACCCTTTAGATGTTCTATTTTTCTGCATAAATATGAATTAAAACATCATCAGATTTTCACACAAGTCCTAAAAGTAGATATATAGAACCCAGTTAAACAAATGAGACAAAATATTATACTTGATCATTTATTTATTTAGAAAAATGATCCAATATTACTTATTGTGGCAAAAGTAAGTATCTGGTGTGACCCCCCTGTGCAGCAATAACTGCAACTAAAGGTTTCCTGTAGCTGTTGATCAGTCCTGCACACCGGCTTGGAGGAATTTCAGCCCATTCCTCCGTACAGAACAGCTTCAGCTCTGGGATGTTGGTGGGTGTTCCTCCTCACATAGCTGCTCGCTTCAGGTCCTTCCACAACATTTCCATTGGATTAAGGTCAGGACTTTGACTTGGCCATTCCAAAACATGAACTTTATTCTTCTTTAACCATTCTTTGGTATAGAAACGGCTTGTGTGCTTAGGGTCGTTGTCTTGCTGCAATGACCCACCTTCTCTTGAGATTCAGTTCATGGACAGATGTCCTGACATTTTCCTTTAGAATTCTCTGATATAATTTCAGAATTCATTGTTTCCAACAATGATGGCAAGCCGTCCTGGCCCAGATGCAGCAAAACAGGCCCAAACCATGATACTACCACCACCACCATTTTCACAGATGGGATAAGGTTCTTATGCTGGAAAGCAAGTGTTTTTTTTCCTTTCTCCAAACATAACTCTTTTTTGTAAACCAAAGAGCTCTATTTTTATCTCATCTGTCCACAAACCATTCTTCCAGTAGCCTTCTGGCTTGTCCACATGATCTTTAGCAAACTGCAGACGAGCAGCAATGTTCTTTTTGGAGAGCAGTGGCTTTCTCCTTGCAACCCTGCCATGCACAT
This sequence comes from Ancistrus triradiatus, assembly GCA_025084515.1. Taxonomy (NCBI): domain Eukaryota; kingdom Metazoa; phylum Chordata; class Actinopteri; order Siluriformes; family Loricariidae; genus Ancistrus; species Ancistrus triradiatus. The sequence goes on along the minus strand of JAJAGP010000072.1, from coordinate 875,567 downwards.
CATTGTTGTTCAGTGTTCTTCTGATGGTGGACTCATAAACATTAACATTAGCCAATGTGAGAGAGGCCTTCAGTTGCTTAGAAGTTACACTGGGGTCCTTTGTGATCTCACCAACTATTACACGCTTTGCTCTTGGAGTGATCTTTGTTGGTCGACCACTCCTGGGGAGGGTAACAATGGTCTTGAATTTCTTCCATTTGTACACGATCTGTCTGACTATGGTGTGGTGGAGTCCAAACTCTTTAGAGATGGTTTTGTAACCTTTTCCAGCCTGATGAGCATCAACAACTCTTTCTCTGAGGTCCTCAGAAATCTTCTTTGTTTGTGCCATGATACACTTCCACAAACATGTGTTATGAAGAGCAGACTTTGATAGATCCCTGTTCTTTAAATAAAACAGGGTACCCACTCACACCTGATTGTCGTCCCATTGATTGAAAACACCTGACTCTAATTTCACCTTCGAATTAACTGCTAACACAGACTTTTGCCACCCACTAATATGTAATATTGGATCATTTCTCTCAATAAATTAATGACCATGTATAATATTTCTGTCTCATTTGTTTAACTGGGTTCTCTTTATCTACTTTTAGGATTTCTGTGAAAATCTGATGATGTTTTAGGTCATATTTATGCAGAAATATAGAAAATTCTAAAGGGTTCACAAGCTTTCAAGCACCACTGTACTAGGTATTACATTGTTTTTTTCAGGTTTTAGTATGAATATTATGCCAATTGTAACACATCCCGTGTGCGTGTGGGTTATAGGAAACACAGACAGAAGTTAGATTTACAAAATTAGCTTGTTTCTGCTCACACTCTTCAAAATGCCAATAGTGCTAAATCAGATGGAAAGCTAAAAATAGCCATCCAAACAAAATGATGCCAAGTGGCTCCTGTAGAGATGACTTGATTATAAACCACACTGGATTTTTAGAGATGCTGTAAACAGTGGTACTGGATTTTTTCAGCAGTTATCCTGGGTCTCCTTTCACTCTGTCTGACTGTCTCTATGTTTGTTTATCTCATCAGCCATGCCTGTCAGTTACGTTGGTGAGGTCACATAGCATGTTACAGGGATATAATAAAGGCTGCCTGGAACACCTGAGTCCAGTGAATCAACATCTATTAAAGTCAACAGGATATTGAAGAGAGCATGTGAGGTGCAGCACGCTCTATAAGACTCTATAAGACTTGTTTATTTAACGTTGCATCAGCATCAATGCCTATTCAAAACATGAGCAAGGTTACACAGATACTTGATAGACATACTGGGTTAATTTCGAGCAACCAATTAACCAATCACATGTTTTTGCAATGTGGGATGAGAGCAGAGTACCAGGAGTAAATCCATGCAGACATGGAAGGATATGGAAACTCCACACAGGTGGAATCTGGGATCAGGATCGAATCGGGGATCTCTGAAGCTGTGAGGTGACTATGCTAACTGTTTTTGCTACCGGGCCACCCAGAAAGCGTTGATTTAGGTGTATTAAGGTGGAAACTGAAGTAAACTGAACCCCAAGTGCCATGAAACAGTGTGGATTTGTTGAGTGGATGGATGACCATATATTGTTAAATAATGTACTTTAAAATGTATACATTTGAGAGAGGTTGTAAACTGTATATCATTGACTCATTCCAACAACTCACCAAGAAGAAGTTGTTGGAACCGAATTAAACTTTATATGTATGAATGTAATGATGATATATGTGAGTATAAGTTTTTTTGGGGGAAAACTGTACAATTGAAAGGAGGTTCAAGCACCCTGTTAGGCCCCCTCTAGCCTGGATACAAGATGAGATACGGTAGGCCATTGAAGGCAAACAGGTTCTGAATGGTATCCTTCTGCACACTTGCCCACAGATGTTGCAGCTGGGCTTGTAGCTCCTCCTCCATCACGCCATACTCGAACCCGACCATTCTCGGATCCCAAGCAGATCCTGGATTCCTCACTAAAGACCATAGGCTTCCAGTCCATAGCAGTCCAGTTTTCTCAATCATGACATCACTGCAAATGAAGGTGACAGTGGCTGGTTGTCAAAGGACACGTAATGGGTGCCGTGACAACAAATTTCCTTCTGCTAAGTGCACAGAAATAGTCGTGGCAGAGATGGTATTTTGTGAAGGTGTGTGTGGTTGGTAGACAACGAAACTTTGGGAGCTGCTCCTGATTGTCAGCAGATCAAACGATTCTCTCTACTGGTGATCTGTCTGGGCCGTCCGGAGCCTGTTTGACATGTGTGTGTGCCCTCTCAACACCGCTCCCAACACCTCGTAACAGCTAGGTCAGATCGGTCTTTATGGAGGGCAATTCATCGAAACCACCATCCTGCTTCTCACAGTCCAATGAGGCGCCCCCCCTCTCAAAGTCTGTTAACTGGGCAAACCGTTTTCGACTGCATTGTAGAGGCATGTCTAGATGTTCTAACAGTCTCTCACCAAGAGGTGCACTACCCAAAAGTGAGTGCCTTTTTATAGACAGCAGGGGAAGCACTTTTGCGCCCTCTTGTGACAAGACTCAGTATCTAATCGGAACGCACCTGTAATAATTTACATATCTGCCTGAGACATAGCTGCATGTCGAGTTTTGAGTTTCTATCTCAAGCATGGTCATGAGCATGATTCTACTGAAAAAGCCTGGGTTGGGGCATTCATGAGGACATCAACGTCACATATGGGACCTGCATAAACATCAGTGCAGACCAGCTAGACCATGTGTAGGCTTATCAGTGTGTGTTTGTGTGTGCACAGTACAGTATAGTATACATAATGTATATATGTGCGGAATGTGAATGTTGCACAGAGATGTTCTAATTTAGCTCAAGGCTATTTGATCTTCCTCTCAGGTTTCTGTCTCTTCAACTCACTCTAGGTCTCTTGTCTCAGAACTTAGGAGAATACCACAGTAATGCGTTTCCATAGTTACCACATCGGTGAGTGGGAGATTCTGCACAGATTCCTACACCAGGGTTTCAAGTGCTGTTTTACTAAAAGACCAGCCCTAGTGGGTCTGTTCAGCAGAGACCAAAACACTAACACGGGCGTCATCGTTCACTGCAAAGCTGCCAAATTCCCTGCTGTTCTCCAGGCCTCACATTCAGGTTCTAGGGCTTGGACACTGTGCTAGGATTGGTCCTGCCAATTCCCAATTAGAATGAAGCAGAGATGGGATGGGAGAGCTGAGATGTGTTTGCCTTCATTTGACCATCATATTTGCTCCATGCAGGTAAACAGGGCCAAAACAAAGCAGCTCCATGCTGTCGTTTTGCAGCTTCATACATTATTTAATCCATTTCTAATGATGTGATGTTTTGTAAACACTCAACCCCTAAATGCCACACCCACTCTATAGCAAGCTTTTTCAAATCCATTACCTTGGAAAAGCTTGATCAGTCATCACTCTTTGACTATAAGGAACGGTCTGAACCACAGCAGAAAATTAGAGCAAAACTACTAATGCTGCTCTAATAAGAACGTTCCCTAGGGTCAACCAAAGCCATTATCGCTGTATAATTGTCTTTTATTTTTAGTGAGGTACAACTTTGCTGTGTAGGGCAGAACACATTCACCTCACTGCTCAAACTTGAACAAACCACTTTGTTTTAGACATGGATGGAGATAGCCATGATGAAGCAGGACATGCACTGCACTTGGACTGTATGTCCTGTATGAACCAGTAGAAAGGTGTTACACATTTGTAGGGATGTGTGTTTACAACGTGGTGATCAACAGTGCACAGGACGACAGGTGTTTTTCCACAGTTCTTAGGTACAAGCGACGCAAATCTATTTAAACTGATAGTTTGGCCAAAATAGAAATGTACACCATTCTCCTTTTACTGTAATCAGTCTTCAGAGGCATTTAATACACGTAATGGAAGCCAGTCCAAACCAAACTCGTTCCTTGACTACATTCTAAAAACACTATGAAATTGAACTATATTGTTGTCACAGCTCTGATGATTCAGTGGTAAACACCAGCTGCTGGAAACAGACGTTCTTGAGGTTAATTGGTTCAAATTGCAATGTGAATGTCAGTTCATGCATGCATTGTGTACCTCTGCCTGCACACACTAAATTCCAGGTTAGACTCCAAACCCACCCCTGAGATCCTGACCAGGATAAAATTGCTTTACAGTGCCTGTCCTCACAGTCATGTTCCAAAATCTAGTGGACATCATTTTCAGAATACTGAAGGCTATTGTAGGAGGTACAAACACCAGACATGTTTTATGATCTAATTTGAGTGTCCACAAATTTTTCCTATAGTGTATTTTAAGATGTTGTAAAAACCTACTATATATACGATTATATACGATACAGATGCGATCGGGAATTAAAATAGTTCAAAGGTAATAAACTGCTAACAGCTACAAAACATACCCGGGCCACTTAATGCCGATGTGCATACTTCACATTTTATTCGAACTTTGACTCCATGACTTTAGTTTCGCTCTTAGATTTATCATCTACGCAGCCCAAGGAGGTTGGGTCCCTTTTTGAGTCTTGGTCCTCCCAAGGTTTCTTCCTATAACACTCAGTGAGTTTTTCCTTGCCACTGTCACCCTAGGCTTGCTCAATTTGGGATTGGACGTAGTTAATAGGAGATAATCTAAACTTGTAAAGTTGCTTTGAGACAATGCTCCATTGTAAAAAGCGCTATATAAATAGATCTGACTTGACTTGACTATTTTTCACTCTCATATATTTCCAATTAAAAGGCAAAGGAACCAAAACCAGTGATGTCACTCACGGTGTTCATAGTAATCCTACTGCTTTAATCTAGTTCCGAAGAATCAAAGCAGGGCATAAACTAGAAGTTACATGGTATATCATAGAAAAGGCAGAGCGGGAAAGTAACACATTGGATTCCTATCAGAATAAGTAGCTTGCTGTACAGTATCTCTACAGCTCCATGTGATGTGTAATAAGGACTGTGATGGCACAGCGGTTACAGTATTGACCCACAACAAGGTCCAGAGTTCAAGTCCCAGCAGTGCCACTCTGCTTGGATTGAATGTTGTAAGAATGTATCAGTGGGGAGTGCCTCTGGATAAGGGAGTCTGCTCTATGTTTGTTTTTAATGTCATGTTTTTCTGAACATTCACAGACTGATCGATTAATCATTGTTAAAATACTGCTACAGAAGAACTGATATTGGACTGAAATGATACTGTTTGTCTTTCTCTTTTTCTATTTCTGCACTGCTGAAGCTTTTGTCATTTGTTTTGTGTCACTCCCTGTTTAGATAGATAGATAGATAGATAGATAGATAGATAGATAGAACATTATTAATCCAGAGGGAAACTGAATCGGTACAGCAGCAGGAACATAGAACGCTACACATCACTAACATATATTGCACAACTTCAAGTGTAAAAAATAAAATAAGGAAATCTAAAAACGAAATATAACAATAACTACGGAAAGAACAATAATTACAGGATGCATTGTACAAATAAAAGATGCAAATTCATTTGTCAGAAATAGAACAGTAAGCGATGGCCAACATGTAACAGCATCATTTTAGTTCCATGTCCATTATGTAAATCAAGCATTAGAGTTTTTTATCTAATGTATTTTTAAAAAAGGCCTTAGGTTTAAGTTTGGCCACAGTTTGGATTGGTTAAGAATGTGACATTTTGAGTATAACTCTACCTACATGACCGTTTGACCCATTTTAGGTCATCGTCAATGCTCTGGCATGCTTGAAACACAGGAGTCCTGAGCTGCACTGGTGATTTATTATTGTATCACACTGCTGGAGAAATAACGAACAGCAGAGCTGCTCTAGAGATCAAAGTGAGTTTATCCTTGCTAGTGAAACAACACAGCAGAGCGCAGAGACCCACCAGGCCAAGTCAGGTCATCAGAATCAACAAGATGCCCAGTTGCTGTATATTCTCGTTATATACTCCTGTGTCAGGATGTGTCTTTTTAAGACATAAATAAGAAGCAAAGAAGAATGTTTTCACAAAGAGTAAGATAAATCTTTCATTAGTAGGCAGTTTGCTAGTCACCACTGTTATTTGAGTCTCAGCAGTGACACAGACATAATTGGGGGTGGGGGGTTTGGGTGATGGATTTGTGGTACCACATGAAACCATAATATGGAGATGGACCTCCTTTCTCGCTGTAACAACCTTCTCTCTTTTGGTGCAGGATTTTGGTGACTGAATGTGACTGTTTGCTTCAGTTCATCTACAAGACCATTAGTGAGACTGTTGGGTAATTGAGTTACGTTGGCCTAACTCTGTCAGCCTTTCATTCCATCCTACAGGTGGTGGATGGGGTTGAGGTCAGTCCTCTGTACAGGTCAATCAAGTTCCCCATCGTGCTGAAACAAGAAGAGTTTCCTTAAACAGAAATTCTCTGGAATGGCATTGTATACAGTACTATATTATTAAGATCTCCCTTCAGTAATTCACATTTATTGTACTGATCTAGAGGCAGTTTAGATCACAATCATGAGTGCTAAAACCAATAATAGGTGCTTTTTATGTGCTACTGTTTTGAGTCAGTTCAAATACGGTAAAAATATGCTGAACAGACTTTGTAGAAAAGACCACTGAGCACATCTTTGTGGCCCATTCTATTGAAAATGTTTGTCTATGGGCATGTCTGTTTGTGCACTTAACTTCTGAAATTGGTGAGACTGTGGTGCAGTGCTGTTGCATCACAGCTCCAAGATCCCCGGTTCGATCCCCAGTCTCGACCCTGCTTGTGTGGAGTGTCCAGGTTCTCCATGTCGGTTTACTCCATGTGCTCTGGTTTCCTCCCACATTCCAAAGACATGCGTTAGGTTGGTTGGTCACTCTAAATTGGCTCAGTGTGTTGATATAACCTTGTATCTGTTGTGAATATAGTCATTGAGGCGTTAAATAAAACGAATAAACAAACAAACAATTATGGGTAATGCTACCATCTGACAGGCATGTGAAATCTGGGACACAGTGTAGGCAGTGGTTGGAACTGTGGCTTGTAACGTATATGTTTAGCAAAGTGAACTCCTTTCCTTAGGTCAGTGGTTCTCAAACTTTTTTTCTGCAGTGCCCCCCTTTTGTAGATGAGAACATTTTCGAACACGCCCCTTCCTTTCTTCTTATTGCACAACACAAAATAAGCTGACAAATCAATTATTACAAGTGACATGCATTATGTATCTTAAACATGCCTCATTCGTTCGTCACAAGTTTTTGTTTTTAATTCATTGCTTTTTAATAGACTTTTAATTAAAAAATTATTTTATATAATGATTGACGTGTTGCTGTCCTGTCATTATCATCCAGAGTGACATATTCACTGGTGCAGAGCTGTCTGAGCATGATTAATGATTAATGTTGTACCATTCTGTTCTACAGTTCTACACATGTCTAATCAGGAGAGTGTGTGTGTGTGTGTGTGTGTGTGTGTGTGTGTGTGTGTGTGTGTGTGTGTGTGTCTGTGTGTGTGTTTGTTTGTGTATGGAGGCTGGATCGCCTGCCCTGAGTAGCTGATCAAAGCCCCATCCACGCGTCTCTCTTTTAGTGGAAATCAGCTTCAATGCAGCAGCTGTGGCAGGAGAGTCAAACCATCTGTGAATATTTCCATCTGAAAGGCCTGGTCTGACCGACATCATGTCATACATGACTGCATTAAATCAGACACACACATTCTGTCAATCTCACACCCGTGTGAGATCATGGTAGGAACACAGTAAGACTGAAATAACTCGAGTGCTCATACAATAACACCGACCATTTGCAGGCACTGTGTGTGTAATGTATATGATATACTGTAATAACATATGTAATATAGTGACAGCAAACAGCAGTGAACCTAAGAGAATGAGTTGCTACAGTCTAATATTACACCAACGTCAGGGTCATATGACTGTACGCACACTTACAGTACTGTATATATTCTTAATTGGTACCGGATAAATGATAAGGGGTCAGTGGACGATATCCAAGCTCCCGCTTTAGTGTACTGGGTATTTACACCTCTGACCCACTGTAACAAATGGTGATTTGGAAAATAATGGCCTTTTTACCTCTACCTACCCTCTTTTCCTTATATATGTCAACAATGAGACCCATAACAAACAAGAAAGAAAAGCAGAAAGTCCTCTGCACCACTGTATCACATTGACAGCTAAAAGCCAGTGTGTTGGAAATGGGCATAGGCCCCTGGTATGTGAAAAGTCTAAACCATTTTCTTGGAACAAGATGCATTTGAGTAAAGAGGTTCAACTGAATATATTATATATAAACATGGGTTTTATATAAACTCTAGTAGACATGTTCTGTTGGAAGTACTGTGTACAGCTGGGCTACATTTAAATAATCCTGTGATTAATATTAATGACAGCCCTGCTGACAAGAGCAGTGTATTTTGTGCTTTGGACACATCGGTTGCCTGGGTGTAATTGTCACCAGCATGAGTTTCTGTTGTGGCGTACTCGTCAACCAGCTTATTTTTACAGTGTTTACTAGAATAACCAGCATGTTAAACCAACACAGCATGTTAAACCAGCATGTTAGTTCTGGTCTAAAACACATATGCTGGTGTTTTTAGCAAGGATAGGCTCCATCAATGTTCAAACTATTTAACAATACAGTCTTTAGAGCAATAACAGGTACTCCCCCGATTCATAGGGAAAGGAGCAGGCCCGTACATACCCTCAAGTGAAATGGGATTAAACTTCACAGACCAAAATTCCTAATACAACAACATATAACATGTATTTGTCTTGTTTTGATCTTCATACAGTGTGGCTACTTTTATACTGTAGGTAAAAGTCTCCCAAACCCACCTTAACAGGTGCCTTTATCCAAACCAGTTGAGCTGAACACTTAAGGGTGATCAAACACTGCTGGCTTGGCACAGCCAGGTTTCAAACTTACATCATTCTGACGGTAGTTCAGAGATGTAACCCCAACTGTTTGTTTTTTTATTTTAAATTAGTTATGGACGTCACTTACCTGTTTTGCCCCTGCTTAGCTGGTAAGGTCACTGGGGTTTCCGGATAACAGTGCAACATCTGACCACTTTGCAATCCCAGTGCAGGTCCACAAGAACTGCTGTTTTTTGCGGATGGACCTTACTATGGGCCACATGGGTGTCTAGTTGTGGATGTTATATTTCTAATTATTGCTATGTTTTAGTTGTGTTCTCTATAATAACCCATCATGTTACACTTTCGATTCTGATATGGACCATGTTTATCACTATTAGACACTCATTAACAAAAAAATTACTCACCAAGAAAGAGTCGTTGGAATCAATTGAAACTTTATATGCATGAATTTAATGATGATATATGTGAATGATTACAATAATACAGAGAAAGGAAAAGTTTCTTGGGGAAAACTGTACAATTAAAGGAGGCTCAAGTACCGTGTTGGGCCACCTCTAGCCTGGATACAAGATGATATCCGGTAGGCATTGAAGGCAAACGGGTTCTGAATGGTACCCTGTGGCACATTTGCCCACAGATGTTGCAGCTGGTCCTGTAGATCCTTCTCCATCACACCAGCAGTCAGGGCAGTGTGTCACGCCACAGCAAAGGCAGGATTGAAGCGCTCACCACGAGGCCTCCATACTCGAACCCCACCGTCGTCGGATCTCAAACAGATCCTGGATTAGTTACTAAAGAGGTACGATTGCTATCCATAGGAGTCTGGGTTTCTCTTTCATGACATCACTGCAAACATAGGTGACAGTAGGTCAACAACTAGGTCAGACAGCCTAGATAGTGGGCAATTCGTCAAAACGACCATCCTGCTTCTCTCAGTCCAATGAGGTGCCCCCTCAAGTCTGTCAACTAGGCAAAATGTATCTGAATGCATCGTAGAGGCATGTCTAGCAGTCAACGTTATCTCACCAAGAGGTACACTACCCAAAACTAGACAGCGGTGGAAGCATTTTAACACCCTCTTGTGGCAAGACCCAGTGTCTAATCAGACCACATCTGTAATCATTAAAATATCTGCCTGAGACATTACTGCATGCCGAGTTCTGCAGCAATCCAACTTTTCTATTCTATATTTTTTGTCAATGAGTACATATTGGGAATGGGAACATGCCAGTCTGGTGTCAGTCTACACAGTCTGATCAGGCAGAATCTGTAATGGAGGGATCGGGGATCGACGGGATCTGGAATGTAATGCCAACAACAGCAATGGTGGCTGAGCGCCAAGGTACTGGACAATTGACAAAAAAATTGAGGGTTCAAATCCCATCAATACCAAGTGGTCACTGTTTAGCTCCCTTAACCCTTACATTGATGTCATTTAGCAGACGCCCTTAACCAGAGTGACTTACAATTGATACAGTCTTACAATCCAAGCAATTGTGGGTTAAGGACCTTGCTCAAGGATCCAACAGTGGCAGCTTGGCAGAGGTGGGATTTGAACTCAGGTTCTGCTGGGTCATAGACCAATATCTTCCACAATATCTCTACCACAGTCCCTTAACTGCTTGGATCTCACTTTGTGAGATGATTTCAGTGGTAATTTGCTCTAGATGAAGGTGTCTCCTAAATATTAAAAATGTAAATCATCTGATCAGACGTATGCAAAGGGCCCCTATATGAGACACATTTTGATTAGACAAATTTCTAGTGACCAAAACCTAAAAAGTCTGATTTTGGTGCTAATTCAGAGTTAATTACTTCTAGCAGGAGGTCTGAAGCTGTTTAACTGTAGTTCCCCAACTAATGACATGCTTTATGGGGAGAATGCTGCCATTTTACTTCGCTGCAGCCTGTTTAAAGCTGTTTCTAATAAACAGCTGCATAATTTTAACTAGAGATCTGGAGAGCACTTTCATGTTTGTGCCAGGTCTCAACACTGATGGTCTGCATGTATGTCTGATGGCTTAGAAATATGTGCTTCTTTTTATTTTTTAGGCCAGATGCAAAAAAGTGGTTCACCAACTTGATTTGTGGGTCAGACTCTTTATAAACTTGAAGTGACAGCCAGTAATGCAGAATGTGTTTAAAAAAAACCCAACTCAATCTCTCTTGGTTTGAACAGGCTGCCTGAATCTCAGAGGACTTCATATAATAATTGATGAGTACATCAGCCATTAGCAACAGCAGTATAATAAACGCAATTAAAGGAATGGCTTTCATGTTGCAGACAATCGCTTGATGTGTAAGAAGGCTAGCAATGGCTTTGTTTTTGACAGCCCCTGCTGTATTTTACAACACCGCTGTAAAAACAGCATGCATCCTGCATGTGACAGAGATGTGCACATGGCTGTTTTTGACACATCACTGACCACACAAACAATAGAAGAACAGCAGAAACTTTAAGAAAACTGTTTGAGATTGATTTCTGATACATTTATCAATGATAACTTTAACCGGCATTCTAAACAGCGTGTGTCCTCATGAGGACAAGTGCAGACCCCAAAGAACCACTGTCACACAGGATACAGGTGTAGTGCCTCCTCTTCTTCACACACAGCGAATCATGCCTGCATGAGACACCTGAGCTGGTCAGAAATCACCACTGGGATTCAAACCCAGGTCCCTGAAGTATTAGGCCAGCATATTAGATATTTGATTTATTAGCCTATATGCAGTTCAGCTTGAAGACAGCAGTTACAGGGATTGTGGTGGTGCAGTAGATAAGTACTGGAATATGAACCAGAGAGTCCAAGGTTCAAGCCCCAGTGCTGCCTCTGTTGGACCTTGAGTAACTCTCAATAGATTTGATTGTAAGTTGTCACAATGCATTGGTTGTAAATTACTTGGGTGCCTGGTAAATTACGAATTTTGTATGCTGTAGTTTCTTCTCTTGAACATGGAAATGTCAAATGTAGGACCCTTTTCTCTTCCAGAACAGCCTTACCTTTCAAGTGCCTGACTTTAACAAGGGGATGAAAACATTCAAGAGATTATAGTGAGGAATTTCATTAAAAACGGGCCATTTATAATGTTTACCATGCCTAAAAACCTATTTATATGATTAGTCTGCTCTTCGCATCGAATCATTTACAATACCAATAAACTATTACAAAACAACCAGCTTTACATGCGTAAAAGTGGATGGGAGTTCAAGTAAAAAAACTACATTTCCCTTAAATGCCTTGCGCAGTGAAAGAATGGGTAGGCGGAGCCAGCCGGCTCGTGGAGGTTGGAGAGTAAGAGGAGCGTCGGGGACAGAAATTGAACCGTCAACGAGACGCCGCGGTTTTTAATTGGACTTTTCGCCTAACATGGACTTATACAGTGGTGAAAACCGGTCGGACCCGTTGTTTCCGTGATTGAAGCTGCTGTCCGTTTCCGTTCCTGAGCCTGTCTCCATCTTTGGGAGGTAAAAGTTGCACTTAAGTCTTACCGCACAGAGATGTAGTGTCAGGTGAAGCATCAGCGCTCGCGCTGGTAGAACGTAACGTTAGCATTTTAACGGTAATTTCGGGGGGAAATGTGTGTTGCTTTGTTTAATAATTTTAGAATTGTAACTAAAAGAGTCCAGATATTTATGGAAAAGTCATTTTTGGTACTCGCATAACATTTACAGTTGGATATTGTTGGCGTCCGTTGACACGAACAGATTCTGAGGTGATTTGACGGTTGAAAAGTTCGTTGACAAGATTTAAAAAAATCCAAATCTGAGAGTCCGGGCTTTCAAAACCGCGCTCGAGCTCAGTTCTGATTGGCTGCCCTTAACAACCGGTTCAGTCCAGCAGCCGCTGTTGATCCGTTTCTGAGGAACCTGAGTGAACCTGTGCATTTTATGCCAGTATTGGTGAAATACGAGGTATTTAAAGGTTATGAGGATGAAATGGTGCTGTTTGGTGAAGCGGGAGCGAGCAGAAGCGAGGAGTGCTTGTGATAACGGCCCTGGACTCTTAAATCGTGCCAAACGCTTTGTATACTAACGCAAGCATCGTACCTGAATGGGTACCGCTAAGTGTGCCGTTCTCCATGTACCATGATTGATTTGCGGGTTGGGTTTGCGGTTGACCCTGAGCCTCAGTCTGAACGCTGTGTGTGTGAATGTAAAACGGAAGCGTTGGCATGGTGATCGAACCGCGTTAAACATGAATAAAACAGCTGCCTTTTCAAACTAAGCGCGGTGCCTGGTTAGATTGTGCATATCTCTGTAAACAGCCTATGCTCAGCTTCCCCTAGTGTTGGTTAACGTTATGAGACATCTGTAATCCACGTCAACCAATGCACTTGATACATTTTGCTCGGGGTCTCTTATTGATTAGTGCTGGAGAGCGGGGCTTCAACAGTTTGGTGATAGAGGTCTTCCAACTTCTAGGGTCCCTCGGGTGGTGCAGCAGTCTAACATGCTGGCCCTCCACCACAGGGACCTGGGTTCGAGTCCTGACTTCAGGCCAGGTTGGGAATCACATTGATACCAGGGTGAAGTGGCCCAATCTAATTTTTTTCAGAGCAGTGTAGACCTGAGCCACTTTCATATGTAGTCCTAGTGTAAAAGTAGTCCAACTCGCCAACCGCCATAAATGCACGCTGAGGAAAAGGGTCTGGTATCGATCAAACTAAAAAGATGGTTTGAAAAATCGGATTTGGGCCACTCTGCTTTCTGGGTGAATGTAGCTATAGAGATGCGACTGGCTGTGTCTGTGGGTGGAGAGACTGGTTGGGGGTCACAACAGCGACTGGAAGTCCCATGGTCATGACCAGGAAAAACATGGAGGAAACCCCAAAACACACACACGGTAATGATCTAATCGTTTGAATCCAGGGTCTCTAAGTGCACAGGCCACCAAACTTTGCAGAACGCTGGCCATCCAGAACTGTGATTTCCAAACCCTGATTTATTTACTGTCCATCCTGGTGCTCAAATTACCACTGAGTGCAGGTACACAGTGCTGACTGCAGGTGCAGGTCAGATCATATTTATCACCAGCATTTGCAACCACTGGCAGAACTGCAGCTCATAATGCTGTATGATTTGCTTCCTGTGTTGTTTGCAGTTTTCAGTTGCAAAAGATGATGACTGCATCAAACATCGCTATTTTATATGATCTCTTTCATTTCCTTGAGGGGAAATGAGGAAGGTGCAAAGGCGGTGAGTATTTAGAAGATGACAGCTGTTAAAAACGTTTTATTTGTTTGCCGAATGTATTGCAGTTTATTTTGGATCGTGGGTTCTGTCCAAATTTCTGATGAACAAAAAAACAGACAGACAGACTTTTTATTGTCATTCAAATTTACACTGTACAGTGCTCATAAGAACGAAATGTAGTTTCCTTGGCTCGAGGTAGTTATGAGAGTTAGCAGCATTAATATAGTATATATACAATATAGTGCAAATTGTATCACAATATAATATGTATTTTAATATGTAGAAAAAGTATGTATATACACCTGATATATACAATATATTGCACTGAAGCTCCAAAGTATGGAGAAAACCTTGCGTTTACCAGCTCTGCCTGTCCTTCATGATTGTGTGCCCATGCAAGGATTGACGTCATGAATGTCAAAAATTGGGCAGGTTTGGCAGTCGGATGCGTCTTGGAAGACAGATGCATTTAAACTTGTTTAATATGTGTCTACAATGCGCCCCAAAGTTCCTCTTGGAGTGGTTTGAGCAATCAAGTTCAAATCAAATATAAATTCGTCTTGGGTGCATTTACACACATTCTTTTGTGGAATTATCCAGATGCAATCCTGATACTCAAGACGCATGAAATGGCCTGGTGTAAACGGGGTCATTGATGTGCAAAGTATCCGCACGAGCTTGGTATCTATGAAACAGTTTATATATCTCATGTAAACTAAACTACGTCCCTCAGGCCATTATTTAAAAAGAAATATTGTCATATGCAGGTATGCACTGTTTAACGTCTGCGTTATGTTCTGTGAAACAGGATGTTGGCCGAAATGGACGTTGACCGAGCATTACCATAGTCACATAGATGCTTTGAACGTAGTGTTTTATTTTAAACAATAATTTTAATTAAAACACAACATGAGAACAGTTAGTACAGTGCTGCACTGTACAATCCAGTAATTCTTAACTTTGGATCTTTTATAAAATTTGATAACAGAAATGAAAGTAGAATGTTGCCAGGTTTTTTATATGCTTTTCGTTACTGTAGTTCTCTTTTGTCAGCAGGTGTTGCAAGGCATCACTAGTGCTAGTTTTCTGTCATTCATTTACATTTACAGCATTTAGCAGACGCCCTTATCCAGAGCGACTAACAATTGATACAATCTTACAATCCAAGCAATTGTGGGTTAAGGGTCTTGCTCAAGGACCCAACAGTGGCAGCTTGGCAGAGGTGGGATTTGAGCCCTGGACCTTGTGGTCCATAGTCCAGTACCTTACCCACTAGGCTACCACAGTCCCCAGCTACCACAGTCCCCATTCAAAAGTGAATTAGAGTAGTAGCTCGGTTCTTGTTGTTAATTCGTTCCAGAAGTCTTGTCGAGAACCGAAAATGATGAGTACTGAGCCATTTTTCCCCCATAAGGAATAACGCAAATACCCTGTTCCATACCCTCAGAAAATCCACACTGTATAAGGCATTATATGCATTAATGGAGTTGTGTTGTACAGGTGCTCCCTGATTTATGATGGGGAGATGTTCCGACAAATCCATCATAAGTTAAATGTATCATGAACTGAGGAGTTTAACCAGTGTTTGGTGAACCATAGCGGAGACGAGGCTGAAGTTGGCTTTTTATTTGCATTTTCCGGTCCACCTTAAGTGACTGCATGTACAATATGGCACCTGTGGATGGAGCTTCCGCCTCATGATATGTAAGTGAATTCATGTTTAAAACATTTGTATGAACCTACAGACGGCCGACATCATTAACACAAAGCTTATTTTATAACAGAGTGTTGGAAAAATCTCATGTAATTTATTGGGCAAGGGATTGAAAGTGCATAACACTTACTCTGTGTTCTGGAGCATTCAATTCCAGATTTTTCAGTTCCTTTTAGGACCCATGGAGACTTATTTGCACTAAGAATACAGTTCTGTAGATGTTGAAATAAAGAAAAACACAACACTGCGCAGATCTTCTCTGAGCCAGAGCTATTATGAATCAGAATCACTGTGTACCGAGTGCACGGTTCGACTCGTACAAGTTTAATCAAGTGCAACCGACGAGGACCGAGACAGACTTTTCGCGTCAAAGTGCGTCGAGAACCGAATTTGACGAGTTCCGAGCTGGTTGAGAACCCAGGTACCACTGTATATAAGACAGATGTTTATTTCCTATGCTAATCTTAAGACCTCAGCCACTAAAATGAACAAATGTTGATCGGATTGACCTTGCTGTATCAGGCTCTTTCCACTCGTTGTTTGAGCGTTGCACACCTCTTGTACGTTCACATGTGCAGACTTTAGGCCTCATTCATGAAACCTTCGTAAAAAAGACGAGCAAACTGCGAGTAAATGTTGCGTCAATCGACATTTTCGAAAACTGTCCACCAGATTCATGAATGCCTTGTAAACACCAGATTTATTAGTAGAGCGTGCGTATGTTAATGATTACCGATCGTTTGTAAATGGGTCGCGTGTGCACGTTCCTTTATAATTAGCGTACAGTTACCATAATCCACGCCCATGAATAACAAATGAAGAGCATACTACGAAGACTTTGGAATGAGGGAACAGAGCGAAAATCCTCCAAAATGTCTCAGAAAAAGCAGAGAAAAAACTATTCTGATGAGGAAATCAAAGTTTTTTTTGAACAAGGTGCATTGAAATCGACACTTTTTTATTTTAGAGAGTCCCCGTGGAATGTCGGGACCTAAAAAGCAGATTGGCAGCAAATTACATGTATTGTTTTCCCAGAAGAGTTCAAAATTTGATTGGACATGACTCTTGAACCTAAAAAACTTATCAGCACGCTGCACACACCAGCCGGCACTTTTTAAAATGGGAGCCTCGGATCCGTCATCATGCCTGTCGAATGCTGATGAATGAATCAGCAGCGTTATTGGTGAAAGCCCTTTGTCATATATTAGGCGTGGCGGTGACAGTGATCTGCAGCTGGACCGAAATTTGATGGCGAGTTAAATCTAGAAAGGTCAGAATTTCATAACTAGCTACTGGAATGAACATAACCTTATTTTGACTGTTTGAGACATTTGCGTGCATATTTACAATATAATACATCGTAATAAAAATGCATTTCTCATGTTAAAATGGGTCAAAAAAATGTCAGAAAGACAATACTAAGTTTTGATCATTTTTTGGCTGTTTGTTGATAACATGAAGCATGCAGTACTAGCTTGCAGCTAGAGTATAGGCAACACACACCTGCTCTGTACAGCTCCCACAAAGCACTTTAAGTCACAATTATCGTACATTGTTTTGTTTTGCTTGGAGTGTCTAATCACATAGACTATATTTTGTGCTTTATAATATAAATTTCATAATGGGCAGTGCCCAGCTGACTAACCACTTGTGAATGAAACAATTCTGACACAGAAAATTAGTGATTAGTTGCATTCATTCACTTTTTAGTAGCTGCTTAATCCTGGACAGGGTGTTGTGCATCACTAAATGATTCTTTTTCAGAAATAAATACCACTCTTAGAGAAATGTGCAACGCAATAAAAGTCCAGCAGAGTCAAATAAAATGCATAAGGTACAATGTTTGCACCATTCCAGAAACGACCAAGTTTCTCAGATTAACAGGATGTATTATTAATAAGAGTGCTTGTTAAATTTTTTTATGTGTCATAGAATTATTAAATAATTAATTAAAGTGCAGTCATGTCTAATGACACTGTGTCTTTCGGACGTAACAAAGAGTTTACGTGTTCTCAGGACCATGTGTAGATTTTAGTCGTACGTACTCACATTTTGGGACTACGAATATCTTCATGAATCCGGACATTTACGAATGATTTGCGTGCAAATTTGTTCTGCTCACGTTTCATGAAGGAGGCCCTTCATTTCTTGTCAAAATTTTTTTTATTTTGAATACACGCCATGATCAGTAACCTGTGAAACAATTATCAGTACCATTCTTTATGGAAGCTTGTTAGATGCTCTCCACAAGGGAAAACAACAGTATTCTCTTACACCCACCAGAAAAGCTTGACTGACTTCAGAAACCTATATCTGCAGTGTTTTATGGGAGGCCCTGGTGACCGTCCGTGCATGCCCCAGATCCAGTGTCCACATGAATCATTATTTAGAAAGCCAGTAACTTCGGTCAGAATAATATGGTGACATTATAGTATCTTTCAATATAGCATTTTTCTATAACTAGGCAGCCATAGGTTTGTGCAGTTGAAGTTTCTGGAGAGCCTGTATGGTTTCTGTTCCTGTATTAAGGAGATGGAAGGTCATTAAGTCATAAATGAAGAAAGTGTATCAAGTGTTGCCAGCATTCTGTCTTTTGCAAAAGAGAGTTTACCATCCATCATTTCTTATGAATGTACTACTTTCAGTTCTGTAAACCTCAGTGGAATAGTAATTGTTTATGTGAAACATCGACGTTTTGAATAATACCAGCATTGTTATAATGGATGTCTTAAAATATAATCCTTATTAGGTTGGTTAAGACCCGATCCCCTTTTGGCAATGTAATGTAATGTAATGGAAGTCTGAGAGACTTCCCAGATACATATGGATACACCTGCTTGGCTCAGACCAAAGAGGTGGGTTAAGTTGCCGTATCCTGCGCTTGTGCCAAGGTGTCAGAGTTACTGCCACTCTCTGTTCCACCTGTACGCTCAAACCAATTGGGTCGGTTATCTTGAGATCAGTGGCAACACTTTCCCCACGAATGAAGTTGAATATTTGGCATCATATGCTAAAAGTGAGAGGTATTCTGCATTCTAGCCTCAATTCTCCCCAGGCGCTTCATAGCCTGTTGTAGATGTCCATATATGACCGCTTATAATGCACCGGGAATAGTAAGTGAGAAGCCGTGTTGTTTACAGTAGGTTTTAGAAAGTAAAAAGAAAATGATGTGTTGATCTTCTTTGAAGTGTGCTTTGATCTCGTCTAGTCACATTGGGGATGCATTTTTAGTGAAAAGTGTAAACAGAATCTGGCCTGGTAAACAGACTACAAGTTGACAGCAATTTACATTTACATATAGTCATTTAGCAGATGCGTTTATCCAGAGTCATTTACAACTGATACAATCTTATGGCCCAAGTAATTGTGGATTGAGGGACTTGCTCAAGGACCCAACAGTAGCAGCTTGGCAGAGGGAGGATTTGAACCTTATGGTCCATAGGCCAGTACGTTACCCTATAAGCCACCACAGTCCACAGGACTGCTCCCATACTATTAGATAATTTTAAAAATATGGTTATTTATATTGACACAAACGTGGTGTGTATAAACTTACAATTTATTGAAATGCCTGAATGGCGTTGTGGAGCTGGAACAGTTTGGATCATTCTTCCTGGCTCTATATTATACCTGTTTAGCTGTCTGATGGCCTGGTAGAGTAGTGCACTGCCTGGAGGCTTCATATCAGGAAGTGGAAAACTGCTCGGTTGAATCCCTAGTGTTTACTTGGTGCCTAAGGCCTTCAGAATCAATTGCCTTTTTCTGTACTGTTATGTATAAGGCACCTAGCCCAAATTCCCCCAGGACTGCACCATCACACGCATTCCCCTGTTTTTTTTTTCCTTCAGTTATTTCCTGTTCATAGTATACGTAATGACATAGTAGTGACATATAGTATAGGGTCCTTAATGCTAACGATTTATTGATTTATTATAGTAGTCAGGCAACTTTTGGCAGCATCAAAGGCCTGATGGTGTTGTTACACCCCTATTCCAAGTTAAAACAGTTCTCCGAGGTCTTAGTTAAATGTATTTGACATGGTTTTGGCCGAATACCACATAGAACGTGCACCAGAGGGCCCTTCTTAGCCTATTCAGAATTACAAGCAGTCCCCGGGTTACAACGCAGATCCGTTCTAAGTCGATTTTCATCGTAACTCGATTCTTAAGTATTCGCTTCAATGGCGCTTCCCGGACTGCACCTCATACTGACACCGACTGTCCCGTACCGACGTGCCATAACTTCCGTTCGGCGTTTAAATTTATTATGAACCAGGGGACCACATGTACTTGTTTTGAGTGCATGTTCCTTTAAATGGTAAGGAGCCACTGCTCTTTGGGTGATTCTAGGCTTCATGTATAAAATCGTTCCCTTAGTTTATTCATTCATTTTCTTATCAGCTTATTGTAGTTCGGGTCACCGGAGAGCTGGTGCCTAGCCGGCGACGCAGGGCGCAAGGCCGGAACAACCCTAGACAGGGTGCCAACGTTCCCTTAGTTGTTAAGAGATATTATAAGATAAATGAATTTGTTGTGCTGTGGTAATTTAAACATTCGCATTAAATAGCTTTTAGTTTACAGAACTAACACTGCTAAATTTAACATACAACTAGAATGTGATGTGATTCACTTTCTGTTTGAGGAATCAACTCTGTTTTAAAGTCGACTCCTGTTCTCAGGGCCTTGAGTCACAGAATCAGCTCTTCTTGGGACCCATATGCATTCAGCTCTATGCACATATGAAGTAAGTCACTAATGAAGAATAGAAAGATAGAAAGACATGTTAAGGCATAAATGACGTAGCGTTTACAGTGCTGCTTTACTTTGTCCATTAAAGCACACATCTAGAGGCTTTGGTGACTGTAGCAGTTTTGGTGCTTAGCTCTTCGCTTTGACATAATGCTTATATCCAGTGCTTGCGAGAGAAAAATGGTGCACCTTAGCTTTGGGTGGAGAAATCTGACCTCCTTGTTCAGTTCCATGTTTTTTGAACTAGACATCCCAAAAATCATCATATAACCTTGTGATCTCGTGTCACAATTTGTGAGTTGGTAAGCGATATCTGGATAGCTTTGAGTACTACAGTTTCAATCTGAAATCTTTTTTTGTTTGTTAAGTCTATTCTGACTCCTTGCATCCATATGGATCGTGTTTCTCCAGAAAATCCTGTCTTCTGTTTGGGTCTTCAGGCTTCTTAATTCCTCATTCCTTATTGATCCGATTGTATCCATCCACCCTCCTCCTTGTTTTAATTTTCCTTTTTCTTGTTTTCCTCTTGAACAAATAATGAAATACTTCCACACTGTTGACTTGACTTTTGTGCAGGCATTTAACTCTCAATGGAATCAATGGACTTGAAAGGGAATCAATTACAACCCATCTCAATTGTTTTTGTGTTCACACTGTATGCGAAACTTAAAGGGGGCTCTTTTTGGGACTCTCTTTCTGGTCCTCTTTAGTGCTGATATCCGATTTGAATATGATTTCTCAAACCATTTCCGGATGTGACTTGCAACGGATTGTAGCCACAACTGTAAATGCAATACTTTGACATAGCATGTCATCCATGATGTCAGTCACTGCAGGGCTGGAGAAATAATAATGGAGGACACACAGAGCTGGCAAATGCAAGAAACTGACAGAATACACTGTCAGAAACCACTGCCAAATAAACTGTCATATGATTGGCCTTCACCAGTTTGCTCTCTCGTGCTCAAGTTGGTCTGTGCGCTTGATTCGACTGCAGTCAGCATCCATGATGTATGTAAACAAGTTTAATCCCTGTCTACAGTACTATTTATCATTAACTTGTTCATAGTTTAAGTTTTAGTAGATTGTGTACAATAATGGCAAAAACTGTAAACAGTGCAGGAAGTGGGTGGTCTCGTGTTCAGATCAGCAGTCAAATTTCAACCTTGCTGACCGGACATGCATTTGTCAATTAAGTGTAAAGGCAGGTGTTTAAATATGCATCTCTATACAATCCAGATACAAGAAGCATGAAAAGGCCAAGTGTGGATGGGGACTCAGACCATTTGGTGTTTACACCACAGCTCCTTTAGGACAATGGGTGAATCCCATTTCATGGGCTGCATCCTTCGAAGGACGCGGTCTATGAAGGTGTGTCCTTGGAAGGCTGGGTAGACCGTGACGAAGGCCGAACCAAAATGAGACGGTCTACTCTGCATTGGATTTCCTGTTTGCGTCACAGAACCACCCGCCCGCACTGTATCACAAAACAGCAATAATTGTTATAACAATTGAGCCAGAAATTTTGAGTTTAGTTTATATGCTGTTTTTGGTTTTTCAATTATTGGAAGAGACGCTTCACTGTAGTTCACTGGCATTTATTTTCCCTCAAGCAGTTTAATAAAGGTCTCTGTTTGCTCCTTGCTCCCTAAAACAGTGCAGAAAATGTTGCGCTTTTGCTTTTTAACATGTACCTATTCGAGATTTTAAATCTTTACATTCAAATAACGTATATTCCTCAGCCAACCCTTCCGATATCGCCAAGTTCCCCTCATGCGCAATGCACCTCGGGATATTGTAGGTCGCGAAGGATACATCGGATGTATCCTTCGTTTTCAGGGAAAAGAAGGTCGCATTTGTCGGCCGCATACGAAGGAGCCTTCGGAATTGGACAGCCTAGGCGCGGCGCTATGACGCAATCGGTCATCAAATGCAGCATTCAATAGACGCAGCCCCTGAAATGGGATTCACCCTCAGACACCAGCTATGTAGCACTGTTTTATGGGTAGTGTAGTTATTTTTTCATGTTGCTATTGCTTGGCTATGCTATACTTTTTAACAACAAAAAACAACTAAACTGGAGACAAGCATGAAGGATGAATCATTTCCATAATAAATATCATCATAATTCATCATTTGAAAATCAAAATGTCACATGAAGGAGGAATATTTCATAAAGAGACTTCATAAAGAATCTAGAATAGAACATAACTAGACTGATGTTAGAAAATATATTAACTCTTATTTCTATCAATGTTAAACAAGCTGTAGCAAAAAGTAGTAAGGATAGAGGGATGAAGAATGGTTTTGAAATGAATAACTTGTGGTTATCATTTCAAAATAGAACTGGGGTGTTTAAAATTAAGAACTTTAGTACTTAAACAAGCTATTGGTCACAAAAAAGAAAAATGAAGAACTGTCCGATAAATGATTGGATGCGCAACTCCTTTTCATATCGAGTGCAAGACGGTGCCGAACAACTAGGGCTCGGCAATTAATCGAAAATTTATCCAAACCGACATTCAGATCTTTTAACCAACGTAATCTTGCCCAAGTCTGTTATTCTGGTTTTATTTAAATTCTGCTAATTTTTTCCCCACTATGCGCGTTGATGTATCAATCCTCTTAAAAACATTGTACCTCGTATGTAGTCTGACTATTTGGTCAATAATGTCCGGTCAGCGACATGGAAGCTTGTACCAAAGAAAAATGCCATGTTCTGTTGTTTGGACACATTTTGGAGTTAGAGAAGATGACACCAACCAAAATGTCAGATCTAAACACTACTTTTCAGGTACTTGCTTTTTACATTAAAGCTGAAATGTGAACTTTTTTGTAAGAGATTTTCTTTTCGAGTGATGTGTGCTGTGATTTCAATTGGTTAAAATATTTAACAAAGTTAATTGGTGCGTCTTTTCTTCTCCTGTGATTTTAAAATCACAAGAATATGCACTCTTCATTTTCTTTTATTACAAATAATGTCCCAGCTTTCATAGTTGAACATATTTACAGTACAAACCTTGTCTGTGAACTCCAACCCAGTGCTTATATACTGTTGTAATGAGATCATCTTCTTCCGACTGCTCCTGTTAGGGATCACCACAGCAGATCCGCTTCGCATATGGCTCATGTTTTGCGCTGGATACCTTTCCTGCTGCAGCCTTCCCATTTAATCCTGGCACTGAATACAGTGACTGGGCACTTATGCTGGGACACACTAAAGAGACCAGTTAAACTAAACACAATTGTCTTTGGAATGTGGGAGGAAACCGGAGTTCCCGAAGAAAACCCACATGGACTCAGGGAGATCATAGAACATCCACATAATCCAGACCTGTAAGACAGCAGTGCTGAAAACTTGCACCACTGTGCTGCCCTTGCTGTTGTAATGAGATAAACGTTATTTGTTATTCGGTCTGTGTGTGGTTTTAATGTTTTTTATTTTATTTCTGATGGTGTATTCATGCAGGCTCTGTACAGGAGCAATTCTGTCACTCACAAAAACAAAGCAACTTTATTTTAATCTGCGTATTACCTTTCTGACTGTTGTAATAGATGTCCAGTTATGCGCACACCCAGTAGGTTGGGTTCCCCTCACCAGCCCCTCAACTTGACAGTGAACAGACCTTGAGTTCTGCGTTAGTTCACTCTAAATCTAGGCCACCCCAAAATGGAAGGTAATGGTGTTCTAGATTTTCACCCTGCAGTTCTGTCGCACTCTTGCTGGAAGAGTACGAAGTTTTCCCTGCAGCCATAAATAGTTATAACCTACTTTTGACTGGCTACGTTTGCATGCAGGGATCTTTGCACTGATTTTTCATGTCCTCCTCGTGTTCGCTTGGTTTCACTTTATCTGATATTAGGATCGGATATCAGTCCCGATATATATTAACAAAATTAGCTGGATCGGGTATCGGATAATTAAGTCGACACCAAATAATTAAGATACACCAGCAGCATGTGTGCAGGGTGCTAGTAGACCTGACTTACAACCAGGAACCACAGCATGGAGCGAGCCAGTCACCTGATTGAAGGTATTTCACACTTGCTACGCCAACAAGTTAGCCGGCGTAACCAATGCGCAATATCTGCAAAACAGATGTTGCAAGGGGTGGCGGTAGCACGGCAAAATACAATACACAAACTGAATTAAGCACCTCCAACAGTATAATGCTAAAGAGCATGCCGAGTTCAATAAAAAGAAGCAGGAGACAACACGATGAGCCGGTTAACATTGGCGGATGCTTTGCAAATCCGTAAAAAATATCCAACCAACATTGTGTAAGCGACAGGATTAACAGGGAAAGTTCTGGAATTTATTTTGTATTAGAGGTGGGTCAATATGGTAAAAATATTATATCACAATAAAAATGTAAGACATTTTCACAATACATGATATTTATCACGGTACATGTGATCACAGACAAAATAGCGACAGATTCTTAAAAAGTACTATTAAAATACACTGTCCGTTCAAAAAAAAGTCACATACTCTAATGTTTGGTTGGGCCACGTTTAACTTTGATTATGGCACACATTCGCTGTGGCATCATTTCCACAAGCTTCTGCAAAGTCACAACATATCTTTCTGTCCATTCATTTTTTCCCCAAGATCTTGTATTGATGATGGGAGATTTGTTCCACTGCGCAAAGTCTCCTCCAGCACATCCCAAAGATTCTCAATGAGGTTCAGGGTTGGACTCTCTGGTGGCCAATCCATGTGTGGAAATGATGGCTCATGCTCCCTGAACCACTCTTTCACAGTTTGACCCTTTGAAAGAGATTAAGGTCTTTTCCATGACCACAGGCATGGTTGTTTAACAAATGGGAAGCTCCTCACTGCATCAGTTAGGCTTAAATCATTTGTTGCCAGCAGAAACATAAGCACCAATGCAGTAATTATCCGATGGAAGGCTCTTTTTTTTAACTGTTTAACTTTTTGCTTAGCTAAATCCAGATGGTGACCTTTTTTTTGGCCTGGCAGTGTATTATCCTATACTTAGTGATTTTTATTTAAAATGTGCTGCATGTCATCTAGTTAATCAGGACTAATTACACTCTTTATAGTGAAATATGCAGTTCAGTGTATTGCCTGTCACGATAACAGAAATGATCACAGTACAATATAATCTCGTGATATTGCCCACCCCTATTGTGTATGCACAACCCATGTTGGCGGTCAAAGATGAAGGCTTCCGTCACCTGCTTCAGCACCTGGAACATGGGTATAATTTACCGTCACGAAACTATTTTTCTGATACTGCTCTGCCTCAACTGTACAAGAAAGTATGTGGACACATTTCAGAACAGTTAAAAGCTGTTCTGGCTTCACATTTCAACAATGGTTTCATCCCTAGTTTACTTCGGGTACATGCGTACATTGCCCCTGTGTGAGTATGACGAGTATCGCTATGACCTTGCTCCTGTTACAAAAAGACATTGATGCTGACATTGTGCTAAATAACTAAATAAATAAATAAATAAACTGTCCTTCGTTGCATAAACATATCTGAAATCTTTATTCTGAACTTGTTTGCCTCCATCCTGAGAATTGTTGTTTACTCACTTTGAATCACGATCATAACGCTGCCGATTTTATCGATTTAACTGCTGCATTACAGTTGAGAATTTGCAAGTTGTGTTCGTCTTCTCATCAGTAATTGTCCTTACTTTCTACTTCAACAGGCGCCCACAAAAGGGAAGAAAAATGTCAGACAAGATGTCTAGTTTCCTCCATATTGGGGACATCTGTTCCCTGTATGCCGAGGGCTCCACCAACGGTTTTATCAGCACCTTGGGGTATGTAGTGCTTTCGGTCTTTCTCACTTTCTCTCTGTTTATTTGTTTGTTCTCTTGTACTGTACTGTGCTACCTATTCTCTTCTCGTGATTGGTTGCATAAACAGACATTTGCTAAGGCAGACTAGACTTGTACACTAACCACACTTGCGCTTCCTGAGAATTGTACTTGGAATCGTGTAGGAATAGCAGTAGCTAAGCAACTTGTTTTACAGTTATACATGCACGTCAGGTAGTGTATTGTGCAGTTAGCCACCAGATCATGATACACTGAGGTTATAAAGGGGTGGACCTGGGCAGCAACAATACTTGGGTAGGTTTTCAGATAGGCTGTGGCATTGCAGTGATGCTCAATTGGTATGAAGGGGCCTAAAGTGTGCCATGAAAATATCCCCCACACCATTACACCACCGCCAGCCTGAAAACAGGACGGATCCATGTTGTTTACACCAAATTCTGACTCGAACCCTCCGAATGTCGCTCATCGAGGCTCATCAGACAAGACAACGTTTTTCCAATCTTATAACGTCCAGTTTTGGTAAGCCCATGGAAATTGTAGCCTCAGCTGCCTGTTCTTAGCTGACAGGAGTGGCTGCCGGTGTGGTTTTCTGCTGCTGTAGCCCATCTGGTTCAAGGTTTGACATGTGCTTTCAGAGATGCTTTTCCGCGTAAATCAGTTGTGATGAGTGGTTAGTTGAGTTACTGTTGCCTTTCTGTTAGGTCAAACCAGTGTGGCCCATTCTCCTCTGACTTCTGGCATCAGGAAGGCATTTCTGCAAAGAGAAATGAAGCTCACTGGATATTTTCTCTTTTTCAGACCATTCTCTGTAAACCCTAGAGATGGCTGTGTGTGGAAATGGCAGTAGACGAGCAGTTTCTGAAATACTCACACCAGCCCGTTTAGCACCAATAAATGATCCCAAACACACCGCTCGGGCAACGAAGGAGTGGCTTCGTAAAAAGCATTTCAAGGTCCTGGAGTGGCCTAGCCAGTCTCCAGACCTCAACCCCATAGAAAATTTGTGGAGGGAGTTGAAAGTCCGTGTTGTCCAGCAACAGACCCAAAACATCACTGCTCTAGAGGAAACAGTTTGACCTCTGTGATTGCCAACAAATGTTATGTTACGAAGTATTGAGTTGAACTTTTGTTATTGACCAAATACTTATTTCCCCCCATAATTTCCAATTAAGTTCTTTAAAAATCCTACAATGTGATTTCCTGGATTTTGTTCTTCATTTTGTTTCTCATAGTGGAAGTGTACCTATGATGAAAATGACAGACCTCTCTCATCTTTCTAAGGAGAACTACTTTTTGCCCCACTGTAGGTGTAGGATCTAGCTTCTGCAAACCCTCAACTCAACCCCCACCCCCACCATAGGAATGGGTATTGCTTTAAAATCTCTGATTGGTCCATCACTATTGTGTGCATTTAAATGTATAGAGTCTTATAATGTACAGTGGGATTAGAAATGATATTTCTGCTCTTTCTGGATAAATTTCTACAAAGAAAGAAAAAAGAAGCTCAGAGTTGGTGCAGTTTGTTCAGGAATTGTCCCTGATGAGACCTTCCCATTTGGTGTAATTATACCCTGTCACTTCTTGCCACTTCGATCCTCGCCTGTGTCAGTTTGAGGCATCTTTCAGTAAATCCCCTGTACACATGCGCCCATTCTTTTACTCAGTACTGTGATGCTGCTTCTCAATGGCAACAAAAGCATGTGTGGCTTTGAGGAATTTATCAATCAAAGGGCACTCGTTTGTCGAGATGACATACCTAGCGTTTTTTGCAGTGATCACCTTGTGTCCTTAGTCGCTGTGTGCATGCCTGAGACAAGCTGGAGCTATATTTAGGTTCCTGTGTTGCTCTGTTTCTGTGCCATCGACTGACCTCACACATGATGGGTAGTAATGAGGCACCTGGCTTGTACCTCAGCCAGTAAAAAAGAAGTGTCTGTGTGTGTCTGTGTGTGTCTGTGTGTGTCTGTGTGTGTGTAGGTGAATGTGTGTATACTTCACCAGTTTAGTGACTGATGCACGTGTTTGTGTCTACAGGACGTAATTTGCATATGTTTGGATCAGCGCATATTCATTTCTGTGTAATTAGTAATGTATACATTGAGGAGACGGCTTTCAACAGTTAAGAGTTTTTGTGCTACATTTGCCCAGGAATACACACAGGTACAGATCAATCATATGCCAAGGTGGATTTAAAAGAAATTTTTGCAGTGTGATCTGTTGGATTATGACTGAGACAGTACAGTAGTGCTTGAAAGTTTGTGAACCCTTTAGAATTTTCTATATTTCTGCATAAATATGACCTAAAACATCATCAGGTTTTCACAGAAATCCTAAAATTAGATAGAGAACCCAGGTAAACAAATGAGAGAACAATATTATATTTGGTCATTTATTTATTGAGTAAAATGATCCAATATTATATACTAATGAGTGGCAAAAGTATGTGAACCTCTAGGATTAGCAGTTAATTTGAAGGTGAAATTGGAGTCAGGTGTTTTCAGTCAATGGGATGACAATCAGGTGTGAGTGGGCACCTGTTTTATTTAAAGAACAGGGATCTTTTGAAGTCTGCTTTTCACAACACATGTTTGTGGAAGTGTATCATGGCATGAACAAAGGAGATTTCTGAGGACCTCAGAAAAAGAGGTGTTGATGTACATCAGGCTGGAAAAGGTTACAAAACCATCTCTAAAGAGTTTGGACTCCACCAATCCACAGTCAGACAGATTGTGTACAAATGGCGGTAATTCCAGATCATTGTTACCCTCCCCAGGAGTGGTCGAGCCACAAAGATCACTCCAAGAGCAAAGCGTGTAATAGTTGGCGAGGTCACAAAGGACCCCAAAGTAACTTCTAAGCAACTGACGGCCTCTCTCACATTGCTAATGTTAATATTCATGAGTCCACCATCAGAAGAACACTGAACAACAATGGTGTGCAAGGCAGGGTTGCAAGGAGAAAGCCACTGCTCTCCAAAAAGAACGTTGCTGCTCGTCTGCAGTTTTTTAAAGATCATGTGGACAAGCCAGAAGGCTATTGGGAGAATGTTTTGTGGATGGATGAGACCAAAATAGAACTTTTTGGTTTAAAAGAAAAGTGTTATGTTTGGAGAAAGGAAAGCACTGCATTCCCATATAAGAACCTTATCCCATCTGTGAAACATGGTGGTAGTAATATCATGGTTTGGGCCTGTTTTGCTGCATCTGGGCCAGGGGGGGTGGCGGTATTGAAAGCAAAGGTTCACATACTTTTGCCACTCACTAATATGTAATATTGGATCATTTTCCTCAACAAATAAATGACCAAGTATAATATTTGTTTAACTGGGTTCTCTTTATCTACTTTTAGGACTTGTGTGAAAATCTGATGAGGTTTTAGGCCATATTTATGCAAAAATATAGAAAATTCTAAAGGGTTCACAAACTTTCAGGCACCACTGTATGTCAGGTGCACACAACAACATGGCGGAAGATGAGCACTAGTCTGTGCTAGACAACTGTATGAAATCTGTCTTCCATCAGTGCTGCTCTTACTTTTATTATCTTTGAACAGCACAGAACAGAGATGAAAACCAACACCCACAAACTAAATAGTGTTTGTTCTATACCACCTCTGGTGGCTCAGTTGGAAGAGCCATCAGCTAGGTACAACAGTTTGAGAACCTGGGTTTCACTCTGTGAATGTGGCTTGCGACGTGAAGGTCAGGGAGTCTGCTTATGGAACACTGATGGACTGGTGCACTTCTACCTCTGCAGCCGGTGAATTCTACACCATTCTCCACGACCCTGACCAGAATATCGGGGTTTATAGCAGGATGCTTTGCTTTGTTTTTGTTTGTTCCATTCTGTCATATATGATCTTTTGACATTGTAACCAATATATTGCTATATACATTCAGATTGTAGCCACAACCAAAACGTTTGCGTCAGACTAGGCCAGGGAGAGGAGTCAAGCACAGATGGCAAACAGACCGAACTTGGGGAACAAAGGCTTGAACAGGGATGTGAACCTGTAGAGAAGCTTGGGCACGTGAGAACACAGTCTGCTCATGTGAGCCGTCAGTAATAATTGTATGAGTTGCGAGTCATTCATAAGGCACAAACAAAAATGCAAAGTGAACCAAGAAATCTATTGGCTTTGTTTTCAGCTTTCTTAAGAAGTTTGATATCTGTTGTGGATAAGAATGCACGAACAATTCACAACTATTAATTTATATCGTAAGCCGGTAACATGTCTGTTCTCTGACTGCAGCCTGGTGGACGATCGCTGTGTTGTGCAGCCAGAATCAGGCGATCTTAACAATCCTCCTAAGAAGTTCAGAGGTAAGACCCACATCACTTTCTCTCTCTGCTCTCCGATGTTCATCTTTAGATTTGTGGGCTTTTTTGTGTTCTCGCTGATTGTGTGCTGAAATATGAGAGCCTGCTGAGTGATGTTTGATTGGATGGTATAATGGCTTTAAGTAGTAGAGCTGTAGCTATCATCCCATTCTTGCGTCGTGATGTGCATTTGTTACACCACTTATAATAACAAGAATAATAATGATTACACTGCTCTTTTGAAGGCTTGACATTTTAAACCCTGAAACCTCTTTCTATAGCTGTAGGAAATAACCTTTGATTCTGATTTGAATTCTGATTAAATTCTGTTTACTGCACGTATTTATAAACTTCAAACATGTATGTAAAAAACCAGAGATAATTCCCTTGCATGGTCTCCCCTCCCTCAGACATGGCCAATAGTGCTTGCGCAATCTCTCTGTGTGAGGGTTGTTGCTGCACTGCCTGACTGCTCTTAAGCACATCAAATCCTAATCTTTTTATTCATAGTTAATAAACATACAGAACCTTTGGTTTGGTTTGTTGTGGGAACCAGCGGACAAAAGTTTTTTAAGAAAGAAAATCTTCCTTTGTTCTTAGGAAAAAAGTTCTGAAAGTTTATTATTGTTCAAATGATAATTTATAGAGTTCATACAGTTCTAAGAATGAGTGGTATTTTTGAACACAGTCTGTTCTTAAATGTTTTCTTAACCTTACGATAACCTCACGCTTGTCTTCAGCTGTAAGAGTTGAAGGTAAGCAGTTTAGTGACTGGAAATAAGGCTTTACATTTCAATTTAAATGCTTAAAAGCCTTTCGCATGAAGGTTGTCCTTAAAATAAAGGTCTACATAAGGAAAGTTTGTGGCAAAACTAGCTATTTTTTCCACCATCACCTCTATTTCTTGTTTGCTAAAGTTTTTTGGTTTGACTTTCCTCCATTTTGTCGTTCTCAGAGAGGATTAAACTAATAATGGAAATAATGGTCAATACAAATTCAAAATGGTTCTTGTGCTGTAGATTGTAAGCTGTAAAATGCAACGTAGTGTATGTAAGAAAATGAAGAGTTTCTTAAATATATAAAAATAATGATTTTCTTAAGATAATATTTGAGAACTTAAGTTTCTTTTTCTTTTGAGAATTGCATTTAAAAAGATTGTTATGAACTTCTTAGTGTTTGCCTTGAGTACTTTGCAAGTTGTTTCTTACGAAAGCTTTCCTGAGTCCAGCGCCTGACTTTATAATCATAACGATCACGGCATGTGGACCGTCACT
This sequence comes from Ancistrus triradiatus, assembly GCA_025084515.1. Lineage (NCBI taxonomy): Eukaryota > Metazoa > Chordata > Actinopteri > Siluriformes > Loricariidae > Ancistrus > Ancistrus triradiatus. The sequence continues at coordinate 843,656 of JAJAGP010000072.1, read as the reverse complement.
TATCCTCTCTGCTGTAGATATCGTTTATCTACACTTTTGTGTAATGTTTTGTTTAAGGTCTCTTTTTTTCATGTTTATTTAAAGACAAACATATTTTGGGCCAAGGTGAAGTTCAGGCTAGACACACATATATCTGACCCTTCAACTCCATCAAAAGTGAAAACGTCATTGCCCAATTTAGCACATATTACAGAAGAATGTGAATGACATCAGTTCCTGTAAGCTTAGAGGGATGTGTGTGTGTGTGTGTTGGCAGCAGAGCAGCTCAGCTCAGTGGCTTATTACTGTTAAAATGTGCATGAAAGTAACAGTGAGAGTGTGAGCATGACTTTGTTTATGCAAGAGAGAAAATTTTAGTCCTGGTTTGGGATCTCTGACCAGTCCCGGAAGAGCTCATCTCTCTCACCTCTCACATCTATGAGCACATAGCAAAGTAGTCTACTGGTGACACGAGAAAACGAGACTGGACAGAGATGCTGATTATTACAAGGCAGATGTTAATATGATTGTCACTGCTTTCGCTATTATACAGTTTGATGATGCAGATGTGTAGATATATTTGCTCATAAAATAAAAAGAAAACCATGAAAAAGTTTGCTGGAGACTTATCCCTTTAATTAACGCAACATGCATCTACATAGCCCTTTCAGCACTGCATCAGCTTTTGGTGGTATGGATGTAGCCTAAATTAGGAAGATGGACTGAACTGATATCTCAGCTGATCTTTTAAGTTTTGTTTCCAGCTAGGGGTGGGCAATATGACGATTTTTTATCGTATCGTGATATATTTGGTCATCGTAATAGACAACGTGCTTTTCCGAGCGTCACTTTTTTTATGATGAAACACTGACCAACTGCGTGTTTCATTATAGGGTGTAATTAGTCCTGTTTAATTGGATGAAATACGGCACATTTTGGAACAAAAATCACTTTACTAAGTACGGGATAATGTATGAATAGTAGTTTTTAAGAATCTGTCGCTGCTGATGCATTTTGTCTGCGATCACTTGTATCGTGATAAATGAGTATCGGGAAAATGTCTTTAATTATCGTGATATAATATTTTTACCATATCGCCCACCCCTATTTCCAGCTTCATAAAAATTATATTTACTGGTATTGGCGAAATGTGAATAGGAAAATCATATACTAAGAAATTCAGTAAGCATTTTGTCACTGTGTAAATGCCACAGCTATGAAACCCACAGAAGTTGGATAAATCCCTGTTTATTTAATCTGAACCAATAGCTTTAACCTTATCCATAAATGGACTCCCAATTTGGAAATGGACTCACAAAATATTTCGGTCAATTCTTAAAAAAAGAATTTGTTGACTTTTGGCACCAGTGAGATTAGATACTTCAAGGCAGCCACAGCAGTTGAAAGTTGCATTTTGTACATATTTTCTATTATTTTCTACATATTTTCTAAATATTCTACGTATTTTCTACATATACTTTTCTACAAGTTAAGACAGTTGTGACAAGCTTTGGTGAAAACGCATAAAGGCTGGGGCACCACAGCACCTTTCTTTATCCTGTTTGTGAACCTATTTTCAGAATGATTGGTTTTGAGTGCCTGTTCCTTTAAATGCTACTTCGCCACTGAAACACTGTAGATTCTTACACTCTCATTTTTCATGTGTTCAACTAACAAACTAAGGGTGGCATGGTGGCGCCACACAGCTCCAGAGTTCCGTGGTTCGACCCCCACATTCGCCTATGTGGAGTTTGCATGTGCTTCCCATGCCCTTGTGAGTTTACTCTGGGTTCTCCGGTTTCCTCCCACATTCTAAAGACAAGCATTAGTTTAATTGGTTGTATGGGTGGGTGATATGAGTTAAAATTTATATCACGATATGTTTCACTATCAATACGATAATGATATACTATCATGATATAAGAACAAATAAATAATACAGACGAGACTATTATTTTTTATTATTAATAATCTCTAAATACCATTCAAAAGTAGTCATCATAAGCATTGACTTATGAATTATAAACATAAGTGAGTAATTTCAGTAGAAAATTATGCTTTTGCATTAATCTTGGATTTCCATTAATACTTGGACTGGAGTCTCTGCTGCCCTGAAAGATTTTGACCAGGAGCACGAGTGCTGTGTCCTTACCACATTTGACTGTTGATTCCTTTTAATGCTGCTGGCTCATATTTGCCATAGATTTAGCCTTGAAGTCTAAATCATTGTTTCAAATAGGGTAACTATATCTCCTGTGCTGCTGATAGAACATGCAGTGTGATATTTGATGTTCTGAAATGTGCAGCTCTTTCACTCGGTGAAAGAAAGCAAACTGTTTCTCTGCTGGAGCAAAATCTTCGAGAGGAAAAAAACCGCTTTAGTGAAGCCAAAAATAGGCTTCTTGAGTTATGTAAGACTGAAAAGAAACGGTGTAGTAGGTGTCAGTACGTCTGGATTGTTGCATAAAGATTCATTTAAGGCTTGTGAAACTCAGCGTGGGGGAACGGCTTTATTTTAGATGTGCAGGCTACTTTCATACAGTGTAGCAAGGATTATTTATAGAACTATTTGTAAAGGGGGCTTAAAATAACCTTTATCTACCATTTTGTTCATCGAAATATCCTCGGCCAGGAATAATCTCACAACATCGGTGATGTCTTTTCAACGCTTTCTCGTTTTCTCATCTGGGCACCTTTTCATGTCTTTGTTATTGCCGTTTGATTGAGGTGTAACGATGCTCACGGTTCGATTCATGATCCGGTTTTCCTACAATTCTTTTTCTTTTTGAGGTGTAAACAGTGCAAAACAAAAACTGCAATTATTAGCATTTACTAGAAACGGGTTTAAAATTGTAAATAAAATGTTCTATTGTAGCTTTACCAGTGAGTGAAAACATTGTTTTATTTCTTTATAATGTGTACTTCACCTAATGTGTATGGGAGCATGACGTATGATTGCGCCCTCTGGTGATCACTGCCACTTAACTGATGTTGAGTTTTTCTTTAGTCACCAACTTCGTGGCATCAGCCGTGTAACTGTTACCAAACAGGGACGGTACGTCTTCTGAAGACCCATACACTCAGGGCTGTTATTGGTTTCTTTGTTGTTTTGTTTCCTTAATGAGCCTTGGGTGCCAACAACCAGTTGCCAGTTCGTAGCTTGTCCTTTGTCAGACCACAGTGCTGACCAGGAGCACTCCACAAGCCCTGTAGTTTGGGAGATGTTCTAACCCAGTCATCTGGCCATAACGATTTGTCGCTTGTTGAAGTCACTGTGCTCCTGAACCCTTCTCTCACATCCAGCATGTCAAATACAAGAACCGACTGATCTCTCACAATCTAATATATGCCAGAGCTTAACATGCTGTTGTAATGTCCTGACTTAGATTGACATTTAGTCATTTGACAGATTATCTTAATTAGCACACACATTTCGCAGTTTAAAGTAGACCAGAGTAGCAATTCCAAATCAAATCATATAAAGCACAGCTCATATCTCAGCATAGCCAGACCTGAGCTTTTTAGCATTTGAGTTCTGCAGTTAGTTTGTCAGGCAGTGAAGGGAACGGCCAGAAATTGCAAATTAATGCCACGTCCTAAGCGGTTTTGACTCAGAACTCCAAAACTTCTCTTTGAACCAAAAGAACTAGAGTAAGGTTTCCTCATAAGGATGTCTTGCTTAGCTGTATGTAAAGAACTGACCACAGTGTCATTCAACTCGCCCCACGTGTGCATACTGGCTGCTTGTTTCCATGCCAAACTAAGTGTGGGAAAATATCTGTGACGGAAAATAGCTCATTGTTTAGATGCATTGGGTTAAGTAACAATGTTAATGGAAATAAGGATTACTTATGTACACAACCAAATGCTGTGCTCTGGCCCTTAACCTTTAATTTGGACTTCAAATGGGATTCTGCGTGTCTAGTTGAGTTTGAATTGTGTCTGACTATTAGCAATGACCTGCATTAATGCATGTGGTCCCCTAGGCAAACCCTTTTGTTAAGTTCACCTAGATGTGTGGCTTGGGGCCGTGGCTTTGGACATAGTTTGAGCAGCACTGTGGTTTAAAAAAACCCATTTGGGATGCACATGCTCAGTGCAGGTACACCACAAGCTATGTGTGTCGTTTGCTGATGTTTGTCAAGAGACAAGTGTGAAAATGCTAAATCATTGGCCTTTTATTAAGAGGTGTACAGTCAATTAAGTTAGCCATTCTTTAATGTTTTTTTTTTTGTTTTTTTTTGTTGGCGATACCCTAAAATGTAACCTCTTGACGTCACTGAGCTGAAAACCAAAATGGAAAGGTTTGTTTGTACAATTTGTCTTTGTCTGTTATTTGAATGACATGTAATAACGATCTCCACGATGCACATCGTGACATTTTTGCATCGCGTTACACCCCTAGTCTATCCAGTTACAAACATATTGTTTGTATGATGAATACATTTTAGAACTTGTGAGGTATGTCTTCAAAAATGGTTTCTTCCTCTGCATCTCCCACTGCGTATCCAAATCAATTGCTGCCAGTCAGGCCTAGATCAGAGCAGATACAGTGTGTTGAACAATGAAGGTTTTGTGCAGAGACACAGCTGACAGAGTTGAACTCAGATGGCATGAGGGCTGCCTACTTAACATGGACATGGTCAAGAGAAATAGCTTTTTACAGAAATACTGCATAGACGTTGATGGAGTCTGAAACCTGATACCTTGTACTAGTGGTCGACCGATATGGGTTTTTCAATCCCTTGTGCGGGCAGTGACTGATCATCCAGAACACTGAATTTGGTCATCTTCTTCGTTATATCTTCATTAACGCCTCTATTAATGTCAAGTGGTGCATTGTTTTTCTTTTTTGCCTGTGCAAACTGTGTTCCTTAGTGCTTGATTACATTTGGCAGTGCTACTGCGACCCCTCTAAACTTTGACTTTATAACGCTGAGAAGTTGCCAACTGCTGTGTCATGCATAAGATACTTTGCAAATCACAGATGCTTGTCATTAGCATGCATGACTCATGCTTCTTGGTAACAAATGTTCTCGAGTTGAGTCTTTGATCCGAGTGCATTACCTGAACATTGGCAGTGCGATATTGAAAAAAAATTATGGCGATATTTTCTGGCAGTAAGAATAATTAGATGATACTTTGCATCCTGAAAATGTGTTTGTAAAAGTCTTGCATTGCGCTGGCTTGCTTGTTAATAGATATTCATTGTTGCTTACAAACAACATCAGTCAACATGACACTGAAAGGAACTGAAATGTAAGGAAGAAAGAAATTGAAACCTTTAAGTAATAAAACTGTAAACTGCAGAAGGTTTCACATTTTGCCACGACGACAGACTTATGGTCAAGCAGACAGGGTGGCACGGTGGCGCGTGTGGTTAGCGCAGTTGCTCCGCATCTCCGAAATTCCCGTTTCAATCCTGACCTCGGATTTCTCATGGGTGGATTTTGCGTTAGTGATGCACGATATATCGGTGGCCGATATATGGATTTTTTTCCAGTTATTGGTATTGGTCCGATATTAGAATTTTATCCAATATTATAACCGATATTTGTTATATATTTACATATGAATATTTCTTTGTTTTTACTTTTGGGCGTTACTCATTAAGCAGTATCAGAAGTTACTGAGTGTACAGTTCTGTACGCAGTTCTATTGTTTCTTGGAGCTTCTCAATCTTAAACTTTCTTACACATGTAATTGTTCTTGTTGCTGCCTGTAACAACTGAAGGCTAAAAAAGATTCTTACCTTTTTAGAGGAAGGTTAGAAAATAATGGAATGAAGCCATTTCTCCTTTGAGTGAACTGCACCTTACGTTTACAGTAATAGTCATGTCTGATTTATGTTTTATTTGCTTATTATTGTTTTATTTTATTGCTAAAATGAATTGCCGCTCCAGTTTTTAACAACAGTTCATATATGGATTATCATGCGGACGTTTTTAAATGCAGAAAGGTTAAATGATGGGTTTCTAGCATCGGCATCGGCCACAATAATGTGCTAAACATCGGTTATCGTATCGGCCCAAGAAATTCAATATCGGTGCATCCCTAGTTTGCATTTCCTCCTTGTGTTTACTACAGGTGCTCGGGTTTCCGCCCACATTCCAAAGACATGCATTAGGTTGATTGGTCACTCTGTGTTGATATAACCTTGTGTCTTGTACCTTGTGAATATAGTCCTTGATGCTGATGAGACGTTAAAGAAAACTATTAAACATAAACATGGTCAAGGAGAATATCCGAGCTGTACCTGCCCATGGCAGTGCATTTCTTCACCGAAGTTGGTCATGATCTTCATATTCTGCACGGTAGTTAGTTCACAGATGATGTTGAGCTGTCTGTAACGGCAACATAGTTTGCAGATTGTCATCTGAGCAACATCCATCTTTTCAAAGCCAAACAACCTTAATGCGAATGAGCATGAGTGAGCAATGAAATCTAACCACATAGACTGCGAGCCTGGCTATGTCTGTATTTTGCCTCCTGGCATAGTTTGTTCACTCATTTCTAACTTCAGTCATGTGTTTTTAGGCACAACGCTAGCTTGGTTAGCGCATGTTGCGTGCATTCAGTGCTTATACGCAGTGGTCTATAATACATGGCTTTGTGACCCAGTGAGTACGTGAACGTGTTTTTGACTGAGTGAGTGACATATTTGATATTATACCACAGTTAGTTCTGACCCCACAATCTGATTGGCTGAGAGATGTTTTCCCCATGACATTATTGACGATAATGGCACTCTGACTGACGCTCTATAGGTATTACTCTGCGGCATAAACGTAACCTAGCAACGATGCCCACCTTAAAAAGCAGCTAAGTTATAATGACACAAGTAAAACCCTGCCAAAATGAAAGCTATAATTAGTTTATAAAATCTACTGGTTTTGAAAGCGACTTAAATTTGGAAGATGAAGCTCTTAATGACCAACCTGAGCCAAAGGATCATCACCTTTAGGATTTGGAAGCTGGAAAAGCGAAACGAAGTCAGTCCTTTAAATCAAACGTCCGGCTCTTAATGAATTCACAGCTGGACTGAAGAGCAACGAGACTGAAGATCAGTTTTAGTTCCATCAACAAAATTGACCTGAATCAGCTTCATCCCTTTGTTGGAGTTAAACTCGGCTTCTTTCACTAAACACCATCCGCGGCTGATCGGAGCTTCATTCATATGACAGGTTTGTTATCTGTAAGTCCAGCTGTAACCCAGAGAAGCTGCTGATGCTCTGTAGCTCTGCCCTTACATTTCTGACTGATCAGACTAACATTAAGAGCTTCATCATACACATTTATAATCACTTATCAAACGGGATTCTAGACTTTGGTTAGAACACTGGGATCTCACTCCAGTTTGCTTCAGTCGGTAGAAAAGTGGATCTTAGTAACAGCCTGCCTTATAAACCCCACCCATTTTATTTGCTGAATGTAAATAAACGTTATTTTTCATAAATTAAAACTCACCAATCAATATATTTGTGTTTGTCTGTATAATAAACAGTTATTGGTCATTCTGTTCCTCTTTAATGACTGAAGGGCTTATGCTACAGGGTAATGATAGAGTGGAACAATTTTACCTCACAGATGGCTGATAAACTAATCATTTTTTCTGTCCTCTTTATCTTAAAATCTAACAATAAATGGCGATAACAGAACTGTGCTATAATCGCAATAATCCACTCGAGGTCGTGCTTTAACATGAGATATTGGCACGGGTGTACTGATCGATCGCATCACAGCCATGCCAATATCTCACGCTGAAGCACTCTCTCTCTTGTATTATTGTTTTAATATAGGCTTACCCATCGTTAAACCAACAATTATGAGATGAACGTGGATGATGCATATTGCACACCCCTACTGAAAAGCGTCTCAGTGGTATGTTGGATTGATCACCTTTTGGCCGACACCTGTGCCACCTGGTAGGAATGGATTCCAGTAGACCATATCAGATCTGTGCATCTCCAGTTAAGAGATGTACTGATTTTGAGTTTATGTAGCGATGTCCATGTTACTCCTTAATCCACACACCTTTGCTAGTGCTGCTGCTCCTAGTAGCTGCTCATCATGGATAAATAAAAAATTTAGATCTTGATGGGGTAAATGGTAAAATCTCTGATTTCAAAGGAAGATGATCCAGTGACCTTTTGAGGCAATACTCGACTTTAATGAGGCGACTCTCGGGACTGTTGATGTTTGGGACTGTAGCAGGCTGGCAGTTAAGGTACTGGACTATGGACCAGAAGCGTTGAAATCCCACCTCTGCCAAGCTGCCACTCTTGGGTCCTTGATCAAGTCTCTTAACCCACAACTGCTTTTATTGTAAGACTGTATTAATTGTAAGTCGCTCTGGATAATGACGTCTGCTAAGTGACACATGTAACTTCTCACTTTTTGTGGACAAATATTGTGTAGTTTTCCTTTATAGTTTAATGTTTTTGTAAATGGAAACATGTGTAAAATCTAATTCTTCAGTTATTTATTTAATACTTTCCAAACAGAGCTATTTAAATATTTACTGAACAGTAAAAGCTAAATATTTTCTACTTTTTGCATTTAATCTCAGCCTGGCCGTAGTACCACAAACTGACACTAGAGGTCGTTCTGTACTGCTTTACAGTGAATGGCACGGATGGAGAAGTGGTCGATTATAAGAATAATGATGTTGTACATGATTTAGTTATGCTGCGTGGTGTGACAGTCCTGTGGTCTTTCTCTGTAAGGAAGTGTTCACTGCTCTTCAGCTTATTTCTCTCCTTCCCTTTTTCATTCTCACTCTCACTCACACCACAACACCTCAATCTTTCAGTGCTACTTCCTCATGCTTTATCCTTCACGCTTCCTCCTTTCTCCCCCCGATTGACATATGAACCATGTTTTCATTGCTCTGTTATTCCTCCTAAAAACACCGTTCATAAAAAAAAAAATCCCTGCCCTCTTTCTCCTTTCCTCTTTTTATGCTCCACTTACTTTCCACACACATCTCTTCTTCATATATCTGTCCCACCTGCATTTTTACATGCTAGCACTCATGGACTAGGAGCTGCTACATTTATCCTCATCTGACTTTAATCTCCTTCCCCTTTCCCCCTTCTTTTAGCCTTACTCATCGAGTAACTCAGAACAGCTCTCTGTCTGCTCGAGGAAATAAAGAACTCAAGTAGAAACCACATACCAGCCAGAAGATGCTTATCTGGCATAGCTGCATATATTTAAAATAGTTTACCTGAGAAAGTTCCCTAGAGTCAGAGAAAGAAAATGTCAACATTGATTGTAGGGTGGGCTATGGCAAAAATATCAACACACGTCTTATAGGCTGGATCAGATCCGTGATGGTATCGCTGGTATTTTTCTTGTTGTTTTTATGTCTGATTTGCAATTGAGAACTCGTATCTGTAGTAAAACTAGTGCCACAAAACAGAACTAAAGAGCAATTAGGCTTGTAGAAGCTTTTTAAACAAACTCTAATAAAAAGCACTTTATTGTGATGTAATTGTTTAGTATGGTGGTTCTTAACAGATTGTCGAGCCTTTTGAATAGAGTTCACAATGGAAAATCGTCACATCGCCCACCCCTAAGGTTAGAAAAGAGAGAGGAAGAGTTGAATCAGCATGGGGAGTGTGCCGAATACATTTCCAAGAAATGTGACCTTTTGAACTGAGCTGGATTTCTGCATTAAGTACTCGTGCGTTGTTCTCTGATCTCCATCCAAGTCACAATGCTAAACACAAACTTTTTGAATAAGCTTATAACAAACCAGCAGCCAAAATCAACTCATTCATATTCAGGTGATTGACTGCTCTGCTGCCTTGACATTCTACTCTAAAATTTCTATTTACACTCCTGTATTTAATGGCCAGATCCTAATTCGAGGAGGCAGCCCCAAACTATGATGCTCCTCCATCGTTACAAGTTTTTATCACTGTGTTTGTAATGCTATATATATTTTTTCTTCCGTCACAGACTGTCTCTTCAAGCTGTGTCCTATGAATAGGTACTCGGCCCAGAAACAGTTCTGGAAAGCTGCGAAACCTGGTGGCAACAGCACTACAGACACAGTACTACTGAACAAACTGCATGTGAGTTCCATTCCAAATACCTGAAGTGTGGTCATGCTTTTATAGTCTCCTGTTCTGTTGGGCTTATGCAGTGAGCCGCTTCACTCATTCAACTGTAGAGGAACTTGTTGACCTGCCAGACTGTCACTGAGTGATTATTGGATATAAAAGAGTTACACGGAACAGCAGTAATCCAGTCACTGGGGTGGACATTAGGGTTGGGAATGGTTTTTATCCATTCTGATTCTCATTCCCGTACTCATCGTTTCTAAATTTCCGATTCCAAAATGGTGAAAAAATGTTCAAAATGTATAAAGAATATCATTCATTTTTTTTATAATTCAGCTTCAAAAGCAATCATTTTTACTTGAGCTATTTCTTTTCCATTTAAAACTATTATAAGTAAAAAGCTTAAGATGGCTTAATGTACTACAGCAGTCACCTAGGAACCAAACTTCTCTGTTACTACTGCTCATACGTACTCTCTACAAACATGCGGCCCAAAGGGAAAGTAACTTTTACTTTACCATTAGTTGTAATGGGCTTAAATGGGAAGACAAAAACAAAGCGTAAAAGTGATTACTTTTCTTTATTGCATTTAGCCATTTGCGTTTTCTCTCAAACTGAGCGCTTTTGAGGAACTGTCTTCTGCTAATGCTCTAGCAGAGCGTATCGAACCACAGCGATGCGATGACGTGCGCGACCGGTCCTGGCAGATGGGACTTGTAGTTGAAGGATAAAATGCGTCAATAGATACAGTGGGGCAAAAAAGTATTTAGTCATTCACTGATTGTGCAAGTTCTCCTACTTAGAAGGATGAGAGAGGTCTGTAACTTATCATAGGTACACTTCAACTATGAGAGACAAACAGTCAGACTCCAAACTCAAGAAGAAGTTACACGTCTGTGAGAGCCAGAAATCTGGCTTGTTTGTGGGCGACCAAATACTTATTTTCCACCATGATTTACAATTAAATTATTTAAAAACCCTACAGTGGTATTTTTCTGGATTTTTTCCTAATTTTGTCTCTCATAGAAGTGTACCTATAATGAAAATTACAGACCTCTCTCATCTTTCTAAGTAGGAGAACTTGCACAATCAGTGGCTGACTAAATACTTTGTTGCCCCATTGTACCTATAAGTGGAGTCGAGATTCTATATTATTAATGAGTACCCAGTTCTTGGAAATTTGGAACTTGGTTTTGGAATTTTGGTTTCGATCCCCAACCCTAGTGGACATGCTAGTGCAGTGTTAGGTCCCACTAACAGAATTACACCAGGAAGGGCATCTGGCATAAAAACTTGTGTAAAGTTATATATGCCAGTTATAAATCAGATTTCTGTACCAGATCAGTCGAGATCTGGGTTACCAACGGCTGCCCCTGCCAGGCAAAGGAGGAGAAGGAGAGGGGGGAGACAGGTTTGGAGAGGGTAGGAGTGTGAAGCTGAGAGTCGGAACTTTGAATGTTGGCACTATATGTTGATGGTCAGGTATACAGTACTATATGGACAAAAGTATTGGGACATGCGTCTTCATCACTGAGTTCTGGTGACTCATTCAGTCCCATTGCCACAGGTGTATAAAATCAAGAACTTAACCATGCAATCTGCCTTTACAAGCATTTGTGAAAGATATTTTGTGAAAGACTCATTATAAAGACCTCACTGAATTTGAGTGTGGTACTGCAATGGGATGCGACCATTGTGGCAAGTCAGTTAGGGAAATTTCCCTCATAGATACTCCACAATCAGTTGTGAATGGTATTATTGAAAAGTGGAAGTGTTTAGGAACCACAGCAACTCAGCCACGAAGTGACAGACCATGTAAAGTCTGACCCTAGAGTGGGGTCGCTGAGCACATAAATGTCGCCAATGCTCTGCTGACTCTAACTACAGAGTTATTTTTAAACCTCTTCTGGCATTAACATCAGCACAAAAACTATCATGGGGTTGTCTCCATGGCTGAGCAGCTTCATGCAAGCCTTGCATCACAAAGCATCAGATGGAGGGGTGTATAGTATTCCTTCACTGGACTCCGGAGCAGCGGAAACGTGTTCTATGAAGCCATGAATCCTGCTTTTGTATCTAGCGGTCTGATGGATGACTCTGGGTTTGGCGAATGCCAGGAGAACATTACCTGCCTGACTGCTTTGTGCCAACTGTATAGTTTGATGGAGGAGGAAAATGCTATGGGGTTGTTTTTCAGGCCCCTTAATTCCAGTGAAGGGAAATCTTAATGCTTCAACATACCAAGACATTTTGGACAATTGTAGTGTTTGGGGAAGGCCTGTGTCTGTTCCAGCATGACATGAGCCCCAGTGCAGAAAGCAAGGTTCATAAAGGCATGGTTGGGTGAGTCTGGTGTGGAAGGCCCACACAGAGCCCTGACCTGAACCAAATCGAACACCTTTGGGATGATCCGAAATTCCCTTCTGGGTGAATGAGCAAAAACTCTCACAGACACAGTCCAGGGTCTTGTAGAAAGCCTTCACAGATGATTAGAAGCTTTTAAAGCTGCAGAAGAGGGACAAACTCAATATGAATGCCTATAGACATGGATTGGAATGTCAGAAAAGCTCCTGTAGGTGTATTGTGTAGGTGTCCCGGTACTTTTGTCCATAGTGTGTATGTTGTAAATTAGGAGGCGGTGATGAACAAGCTGAAATTTTTGTTGGGAGGGTCGGACAAAGTGAGAGAGGCAAGATGCTCATGTAGAGGAGGAATGAAACATGTATTATTACAAAAGATGCTGAGGATGAAGTTGATGGTTTACACCAGCCACCCAATTAACTTCAGCATTCACACTGTTTTACAGCATGCAGCTGATCTGGAGAGGAAACAGAACGAATCTGAGAACCGGAAATTACTGGGCACAGTGATCCAGTACGGCAATGTCATTCAGGTAAAGTGAGTTCTGTGAACACATTGAAACGTCTCCTCAACGTCCCGACTGTACGGATTACTGTTATGTACCAAGCACACCTATATGAAAGCCAATGTGTGTATGCGTGCAAATCTGGTGCTTTTGTTTTACAGCTCTTGCATTTAAAAAGCAATAAATACCTGACCGTGAATAAGCGCCTTCCTGCCCTGCTAGAGAAGAATGCCATGAGGGTCACTCTGGACTCGGCCGGAAACGAGGGCTCTTGGTTCTACATCCAGCCCTTCTACAAACTCCGCTCTATAGGTGACAGTGTAAGTACCATCCGTGTTGTAGATAGCCTGGTTAATATGGTTCAGTAGAGAACTGCACTGAGTGGATTGGAGAGGGTGGGCTGCTTAATTTGATTCATATTTCTTACCCTAGGGCATTTAAAGTGGGGCATTGAATGGCTAGCGTTTACTCTTCCTCTGTGTCAAACACCAGTAACGAAAGCAAGTTAATAGCACTGGGAAATGTGGTGAGGAAAAGCCGTGGTCGTGACAATAATTGTTTTTGTTTTTCGCTTTCAATATGTCGTCCAACAAATGACAAGAGACATTCAAAACTTTATTATAAAATGAGCTTCATGTTAATGCCCAGCTGTGGTTTAAAGTGTTTTAGGCATGTTATATACGCCGTTACGCTGGGACAAAAAGTATTTGGTCAGCCACTGATTGTGCAAGTTCTCCTACTTAGAAAGATGAGAGAGGTCTGTAATTTTCATCATAGATACACTTCAACTATGAGAGACAAAATGAAAAAAAAAAAATCCAGGAGATCACAGGATTTTTTAATAATTTAATTGTAAATTATGGTGGAAAATAAGTATTTGGTCAATAACAAAAGTTCACCTCAATACTTTGTAACAAAGTATATTTGTTGGGAATGTTGCTGGGCAACACGTTCTTTCAACTCTCTCCACAAATTTTCTATGGGGTTGAGGTCTGGAGACTGGCTTATTTTCCACCATGATTTAAAAAATGTGATTTCCTGGATTTTTTTTCTCATTTTGTCTCTCATAGTTGAAGTGTACCTATGATGAAAATTACAGACCTCTCTCATCTTTCTAGAAGAACTTGCACAATCAGTGGCTGACTAAATACTTTTTTGCCCCACTGTATATATACAGTATTAAGTTCTCTGTTTAGGGTAAATTCAACTTACAATGGATTTGTCGGAACGTATCCCCATCGCAACCTGTGTACTAGCTGTATTTGAGGTGGTAAATGGTCTGCACTAGAAACAAATAATGCGTGAGGAAGGATGTCCTCCTGGCTATCCTTGTTGGTCAGCTGGGAGACCGAGTCTTCAGCCGGTCATTTGCCAAGGACATGGTGTACAGCTGCTATTAATGTGCATAATGCCGTTTCCCTTTTTAAGAAGTTGTGTTTTAGTGGCTAATGAGGTTGTAGTTTCTGCTGAATTGAAAGTCCAGTCATCACAGACGTGTCTTTTTCTGGTTTGGTCAAGCTCAACTTAATGTCTGTTTCAGACTTCAACGTTCTACACCCCCAACATGACCTGTTTTATTTGATTATACATTCTTAGTTTCTGCACACAGCAATGTCTGTCATATTTGTGCACAGTATCTTTCTGTTGGTGGAAGCTAAGGGGTGGAGTTGGGGGCGAGTGAGGAAGTATGAAGAACACTTTTAATATAATTTGAATTGGAAAAAAAAAAGCAATCTGCCATTGTAAAATACAAAAATGCAGATGAATTAAACAACCATTTCGGTTCTGGTTTTGGCGAAGAGGATTTTATTTCGGTGTATAACTAGTAACACTCTCTCTAGGTGGTGATTGGGGACAAAGTGGTGTTGAACCCTGTGAATGCTGGACAGCCTCTGCATGCTAGCAGCCATCAGCTGGTGGACAATCCAGGGTGCAACGAGGTTTGAATGTCTACTGAACCTTTCATCACAGCTTCAGAACAAAATTCCTACACAGTTGTGGTTTACCTGTTTATAATTTTGTAGTGTTAGAAGCTAGAAATGGAAGTATTTGTTGGTGATATAGAAAGTTTCAGTTTATATGAAGTTTATAGAGGTGGGATTTGAACCCTGGACCTTCTGGTCCATAGTCCAGTACGTTAACCAGTAGGCTACCACAGTCCCACAGTACCACAAGTGGTCATGTACCACAGTACAACAGAAATAAGAGACTTCTTTCCAATAGCTGGAAGGATAAAGTCTCGAGAGTGCAGCTGATCCTTTCTCAAGCCACAGCTAATGTGTTGCCGCTGCCACTCCATTTCCTTTGAGATGTCTTGTCTCAATTTTTGAGATCAGTTAGTGTATGTAAGGAAGGTTACTACTGTTTGTGCGATTAGTAACTTAGGATTTTATTAAAATACCTTCGTTTTCCTCTGCCCAGGTGAATTCTGTGAACTGCAACACAAGCTGGAAAATAGTTTTATTCATGAAATGGAGTGACAACAAGGAGGCCATTCTGAAAGGGGTAATGACATCCATTTGGGCCACACCGGATAAAAGTCAGGTCATAATAAACAAGGTGCAGGTTTGCCGTCATGACTTGCTAACTGTGTTTGATTTGTTGCCAGGGTGATGTGGTGCGACTGTTCCACGCCGAACAGGAGAAGTTCCTGACGTGTGACGATCACAGGAAGAAACAGTACGTCTTCCTGCGGACCACGGGGCGCCAGTCTGCTACCTCTGCCACTAGCAGCAAGGCATTGTGGGAAGTGGAGGTGAGTAGAAACACTCGGTGAGTGCGTTACATGACCTTAATAATCCGATACCTGCAGAGAATCAGATTTTGTGAGTAATCCGATAATCTCATGGAAGAATGTGACTTGCACTTCAGTTTTTAAAATTAAATAATTAAAGTATTAATTTTCTCAAATATGTACTGCGTTTCAGAGTCTCCACAAAAGTGCTCGACAGCCGTTTCGCTGTCTTTAATTCCGTGGCGCATTTTATTCCGGGGTTGCCAGAGCCAGCGAGTGAAAACACTAAAGTCAATGGAAAAAGAGTCCAAATAAAGCCAGGTCTTTCGAATGTGCGGACCTGGCAACTGTGGGGGAAGGCTCTCGCACATGCGCAGACTGAAAACACTGATTATAATCGGGAAACTGGTGTACATGCTATGAGTAATCCAATTACTGGAACAAAATCCCGCTCTCTTTATGGGATTTCTTAATATGATTTCTAGATCAGAGTAGACTGTATACATGACCACTTGAATAATCCGATACCTGCAGAAAATCAGATTTTGTGAGTAATCCGATTGAGTATACATGCACTTAAGTAATCAGATAATGGGAATACTCCGGGTTTACATTACTACTTTGCAACCAGCCAATAATCTCATAGAAGGATGTGACATACACTCCAGTCTTTCATATTAAATAATCAAAGTATTCATTTTCTCAAGTGTGGGCTGCGTTTCAGTCTCCACAAAAGTGTCCGACAGCCTTTTCGCTGCCTTTAATTCCGTGGCACGTTTTATTCCGAGGTTACCAAAGCCAGCGAGTAAAAATGCTGAAGTAAATGAAAAAAGAGTCCAAATAAAGACAAGTCTTTCAGATATGCCGACCTGGCAACCGTGAGGGAAAGCTCTCGCACAGGCGCGGTTGAAAACACCGATTGTAATCGGATACCTGGTATACATGCTGTGAGTAATCCAATTACTGGATCAAAATCCAACTGTCATTATAGGATTTCTTAATCTGATTTCTAGATCGGAGTAGGCCGTGGACATGACCACTTGAATAGTCAAATAAATGCAGGAATCCGACTATGATCGGATTATTAAGTGCATGTAAAGGCACTCGGTGATATCTCCTTTATTCTGTGCATCTAGAGTCATAAGCAATAACCCTTTCTTTAACATGTTAATGTAGAGCACTAGAGTCTCATTAATGTTCCTACGTGACAGGTGGTTCAGCACGACCCGTGCCGCGGTGGCGCTGGTTACTGGAACAGCCTGTTCAGGTTTAAGCACCTGGCCACAGGGCACTACCTGGCTGCTGAGGTGAGTAATGAGGTGGGTTATTATTCCGGACGTGCTCTCTCTGCGCTGCTTCTCGAACTGCTCACGCTGGGTAGGAGACCGCACACACCCCTACTAACAGCACATGAGCCAGGAGCATTCAAACGCCGCAGGAAGTAAACAGCTGAAACCAATCACAGGTTTCCCTGCTCTAACATGTATGCCACAGCCACAGATGAAACCTATTGTACACCTGTGTGCATGCACTCGTGCTTTGTAACGCATGGAAATGGGTTCCCGGAGGCCTGTTTTGTTAGGACCATACTAGAGTACTGTTTATGTAATCAAGGCATGTTTGCCCTGAGAACTGCCTTTCACTGTGTATTTTCTCTTTTTTGGGATCGTTCACCATAAACCCTTGAGGTGGCTGCACATAAATTCCAATTTCGGAAATACTCAAACCAGCATGTCTAGAAACCTTCAAAGTCACTGTAATCACCTTTCTTCCCCTTTGAACTCATTCAAAGATTTTTATTTCTAAAACAAAAAATGGTTAGGCTCTCCCAGCCCTAAGATGGCCTGCACCTCGTGTTTCCCGGGGACATGCTCTGGAGCCCCCATGACCAGGAACAAGCTTAGTGGGAAGAAAATAATATAAAAATAAGTGATGCACGATATATCGGCGGCCGATATATTATTGGCCGATATATGGATTTTTTTTCAGTTATTGGTATCGGTCCGATATTAGAATTTTGGCCAATATTTATTATACATTTACATATGAATATTTTTTTGTTTTTCCTTTTGACTGTTACGAAAATATCTGATGTTACTGAGCGTATAGTTCTGTAAGCAGTTCTATTGTTTCTGGGAGCTTCTCAATCTTAAACTTTCTTACACACGTAATTGTTCTTGTTGCTGCCTGTAACAACTGAAGGCTAAAAAAGATTCTTACCTTTTTAGAGGAAAGTTAGAAAATAATGGAATGAAGCCATTTCTCCTTTGAGTGAACTGCACCTTATGTTTACAGTAATAGTCATGTCTGATTTATGTTTTATTTCCTAATTATTGTTTTATTTTATTGCTAAAATGAATTACCGCTCCAGTTTTTAACAACAGTTCATATATGGATTATCATGTGAACGTTTTTTTAAATGCAGAAAGGTTAAATGATGGGTTTTTAACATCAGTATCAGCCACAATAATGTGCTAAACATCGGTTATCGTATCGGCCCAAGAAATTTAATATCGGTGCATCCCTAATAAAAATGTATTCTAAAGTAATAAGGGTGCACATTTGAATACATTAAATGCAATAAGCCCTCTTGTGAATATTGGAAATAACTGGTTTAAAAATTGAGTGTACTGCAGTCATATACGACTTGTTTTTAAAATTTCAGAGCGGTACTTAATATTCAAATGTGCAGTGGTACCTCGGTTGTCGACGTTCATTCGTTCCAGAAAGCTTGTCAAGAACATAAAACCAGTACCGGGCAAATGTTTCCCATAAGGAATAATGGAAATTGAAGGAGTCTGTTTCAGACCCCCAGAAAATCCACACTGTATAAGGCATTATATGCATTAATGGAGATTGTACAGGTGCTCCCTGATTTATGATGGGGAGATGTTCAACAAATCATAAGTTAAATGCATCATGAACTGAGGAGTCCATGGAGAATTATTTGTGCTAAGAGTACAGTACTGTAGATGTACATGTACAGAAAAACATGATGAATATAGCAGAGATCTGCACCGAGTTAGAGCTATTATGAACCTGAATCACTGTGAACTGAATAGTGAATCATGAATCGAGCTTTGCTGAAAGGAGTCATGCGGCTCGACTCGTACAAGTTTAAGCCAGTGCGCAGAGTACTGAGCGAACGACGAAAACCGAGACAAATTGTTCTAGTCAAAATGCGTCGAGAACCGAGTTCAACGAGTTCCGAGGTGGTCGGGAACCGAGGTAACGCTGCATTTCAATTACAGGGTGCGAAATAGGTAGAAGATTCAAATAAACTTTCTGAGCCGAGTTGAGTGCTGCAGTCTATGGGTGACCAGCGGCGGCTGCGTGACTGCTCCCACTGACCCCTTCTGTGTTTATCTGTGGATTCTTGTGCTTTTTCATAATGAACTCTTCCCTTAGTCACCAAGCTTTGTGTGTGTGATGAAGCAGGTATGTTGTAGAGATCAGACACTCAGCAGGGCAGTTATTTTAGGATGCGAGTGACACCTGTGGTGTTTGAATATTACGGACTGCATTAGTTTTGCATTTGACAAGGAAAGGAAGGCTGTCTACTTGCAATACTGTTCAGCACTTAGTTTGACCAAATTCCTTTTCCTGAACAGAAGTCGTCGAAATTCCATTTTGTGTGTGTGTGTGTGTGTGTGTGTGTGTGTGTGTGTGTGTGTGTGTGTGTGTGTGTGTGTGTGTGTGTGTGTGTGTGTGTGTGTGTGTGTACACGTGTGTATTCCCAGGTGAATCCAGACTATGAAGAGGAATCTCAAGAGTCCCGTTCCTCAGTAAGTATGGTCAAACAGTATATGCACGTACAGTAAGTACTGACAACGGTGCCACCACTCTAACCATTCTATCCTCTTCTTATTCTCCTTTCTGTGTGGATGTCTGATGCACTCGAGTCCTTCTCTAAACTGCTTACTGAGTCTTGTTTTTCTCGCTTCAGGCAGGAGATTTTATCCCCTTTAACTTCCAGGTATTTTCCTAATAGCTGCTCATCATTCAGATATTTGTGCACCTGAATGCCCACACTCCACTTTGTCTTCCTTTGACATTACAAGCTCTGCCTATAGCCACGATACACTGTTATAGATGGCCTACATAACTTGGCACTCTCTAGTTTTGTACTTTGTATGCATGCTACAGCCATTAGTACATCTTAAGTTATTTACGTCACCATCCTGTGCCCTTTCACACCACTCATCATGTTGCACGTTCCATCAGTATGCGCTTACGCACAGTATACTCGTTTTCCGTCTTGACTTTTTGGCACCTAACTCGTTTCGAAGTTTTTGAGATATGTTATTGTGTAGATTTAGGTTGTACAGCGATGTGATTGGTCATCCGGTGTCTCCATAGCAGCCGTTTTGTTTTTATCAGGCAAAACAAACATATTGCAGATGTAGATGCCAAACGGATACCTGAACCAGAAATGTCCCTACAGTAATAGAACTCAGATTCACATTTGAGGAAAAGTATAGGCAATCCTAAAACCCTTGTTGAGAAAGTATTTGCCCGCCTAAAACAAATGTTTTCTCTACCGATGCAGAACGTCTTGCATTTTCCATAGGAAATGCACTTTTCATGTTATATCTGCACTGAGAAATAGGCATATGGGTAACAGGTGTGTTTGTATGACTCACAATGAGTCACTAAAGCGGTGTTATGTTGAAAAGATCAATTGGAATGGAGAAATGTGGATTACAGCTTAATCTTGCCATTTTGTTAATTAAAGAAATTGCTTAATTATGTCCCTGCTAAGTTTTAGGCTCAGTGTGAGTCAAGGGGTGGTGAAGTGAAAGCAGAGAAAGTACCAATAGGCTGGGTATAGCTATATATTTACACAGGTTTGGAAGGAAGGAAGAGCGAAAGAAGAGTGTAAGTGCAGATAGATTCCCTTTTTTCTTTTTAACTCTGCTTATCCTGGTCAGGGAGTCCATGCCGGCTGTCCATTGTGAAATTGATCAGGTTCAAAATTCATATTAAAATCGTTTTTGTACTCGAAGACTTTACACTCAAATTATGCTGATTATTTGTTTTTTTATATGTTAGATATGTATTTATACTGTATTTACGACAGTGTATTTATGGGAATATATACACATTTAAACTCGTGGGTCAAAAAATGGGCCAGGCCTAAAGTTGCAAAATCTTTTGGTGGTTCTACCAACAAACCAGTGATCAGAAAAATAGCAAGGACTAAGGAAATGCACCCCTGAGTCCTGTGCTACCATTTGCTCATCACTGCATGTTGCTGTAAGAAGCTCAAAATCAAATTTGATTTGAAATCAAATGATTCCACGCTAAGTTACTTTCTATATTTGTTTAATTTGTGCTTATTTCCTGACCACTTATTTGCTGTTGGGACCAATCAATGCTTAATGTTTTGGCCAGTTTTTGGGGAGTGGGTGGGCGGGATAAATCCTAGTTGTGGTACAGGCACTATTGGCTGTCTGAGATTAGGTTAGTCTGAGGTCAGCACTGTAAGAGCAAGCCGTGCTGTACCCTGCGATGGACTGGCGTTCTGTCCAGTGTACACTTTAATCTGCGCCCATTGAAATTTCACAGTGTTAAAACAAGAAGAAACAAATTCATGAAGCACCTGTTAAATTCACCTTGGAGGTGTTACTCACAAAATGCCTGCAGTGCAGAGGCCAGCCTGGAGGTGGCAGCATGAGATCACGAGTCATTTTCCTGCCAAAAAAAAAACAAAATAAAAAATCCCCCACAGCGATTACAATCAATTTCGTACGGTTTGAGCACTTTCAAATGAGGAGCTGAGCAAACACAAACACACAAGCAACGATTGTAAAAGATTAGTTTACCATTTTACTGGATTAGTATGTGTTACTAGATTTAGCATCGGCTCCCACAACTAAACCCGGCTCTGTTGTGCTTTATGTTGGACCAAAGTTCTGCACATTTTTGTCTGTAACTAGGCCTAGAAAATCAGTTAATCAGCAACACGGTGTCCAAAATAAAGATTTCGAATCACTGCGGGCTAGGCTCTGTGTTATTAACACTTGTGACCTTCCGAAATGAATGGCTGCGTTGTATCAGTGCTGTTTGCTGACCTCTCAGTTGCTTAGTTTCCATAGTAATGGGGTGTCATCTGTCTCAGCTGGACCTGGAGCATGAGGCTCTGCGAGGTCGTCTGCGCACGCCCAACGAGAAGGTCATGTACACCCTCATCTCCGTTCCCGACGGCAACGACATCTCCTCCATTTTCGAGTTGGACCCCACCACTCTCAGAGGCGGCGACTCCCTGGTACCTAGGTAGTAATCTTGCTACACAAATCTCCCCCGACACTGCATTCATGTTAGTGGAGACTCTTATGTAAACTCTGATGTGCCGGTTGGTTAGTTAGAGATTCAGCCTAATTAGTATATGAACCATTCTGTAGGTTAGAAATTTGAATATGGACATTTTTTATTGGGTAACCTGTCTGTTCATTTAGGACTTTTTAAAAACCTGTCATTGATTCCTTCCTGTCAGTCAGCATGATGCTGTTACTGATAATGAATAAAACCCCACAGAGCTCTGTTGGCAGAATGAAATCATTTTGTTAAGGTTGTTCTTTGGTGACGAGTTCCTTTAATCTGTGGCCTGTTTGCGTTGAATCCTGTGGGAGGGATTAGCTGTAGAGATGGTCGGGGTTAATCTGGGATTCAGTCTGAGCAGCAGCACCTCAGGTATGTGCTGCCGTTTGATGGAGGGATCTGAAACGTGAGATCTTTGTCAATGCTGCAGATTCTGTTTTCGATTTCTGGCCTGCTCTTTGGGTTTCCAGGGGGGTCAGTGCTCGACGTGATGTTAGTTTTTCCTTAAAAAAAGCTTGTGATGATGGTGTAGGTCTTCATTTTGCTTCTCTTTTGACTCGCTTGTCAGCAGTCCACCAGTGACACCCCATAGACCTTCTGGTATTAGCTGAAGGGAGCAAAGTGGGGAAAAAACAGGGATCTTGTATTGTACTTTAAGTTCTCGCTTTAAAGAATTATGCAGTATCCATTATATTCACAGTGGTTAGGTCTCCTGACAGCTCGAGAGATACCCGGTTCGATCCTGACCTCAGACTCCACTGCAGTTTGTGTGTCTTTCTCGTGTTCCTGTGGGTTTACTCCAGGTACTCCAGTTTCCTCCCACGTTCCAAAAAATGGGTTTGGTTTTTTGGTCGCTCTGAATTGGCCCAGGTTGTATGTATGGGATTGCTTGGGCTCAAGGTGGAAGGGTTAGGAGTCCACACAAAATCCTTACAGAAACAGAAAAGAATGCTTATATGCTAGAGTAGCATGGCAGGAGCAACAACGAAAAACTAAACTATATTCCAGGGTGCTCAGCAAATGGACTCAAGTCCCGCCAGTAGCTTCTGGTCAAGTCTGGTGTCACATGCACCAAACCTGTTTCTGAAGGAGGAGCCTAGCCCAAATTCACAGAGTGCCAGCAAAAGTACTCCTTGGATGGGAGCCCGGTTCATGGCAGGGTGTCGTAATTGCGTCCCCAACCTGACCTTCATCCCTCCCTGAATTTCACAGTGCAAGCCCAGCCCGGAGTTTGAACCAAGGTCCTCAGTTTCCAGCAGCTGGCTATGACCTCTGAGCCATGGGAACTGCTATACATTTAATGTTCAGTGAGTGCTTACTGTGGAGTTTTGGTGGCACCGCAGTCTAATACAGTGGTACCTCAGTACTCCTCGTTAATTCGTTCGAGTCCTGAGAAGTTTTCCCTTAAAGGATAATGTAAATGGAATGAATCCGTTCCAGACCCCCTGAAAATCCAGATTGTATAAGGCATTATGTGCATTAGTGGACCTGTGTTGTATACTTAAACGCTCTATACAGTGGGGCAAAAAAGTATTTAGTCAGCCACTGATTGTGCAGGTTCTCCTACTTAGAAAGATGAGAGAGGTCTGTAATTTTCATCATAGCTACACTTCAACTATGAGAGACAAAATGAGAAAAAAAATCCAGGAAATCATATTGTAGGATTTTTAAAGAATTTAATTGTAAATTATGGTGGAAAATAAGTATTTGGTCAATAACAAAAGTTCAACTCCGTACTTTGTAACATAACCTTTGTTGGCAATGACAGAGGTCAAACATTTCCTGTAAGTCTTCACCAGGTTTGCACACACTGTAGCTGGTATTTAGGCCCATTCCTTCATGCAGATCTCCTCTAGAGCAGTGATGTTTTGGGGCTGCCGCTGGGAAACACGGACTTTCAACTCCCTCCACAAATGTTCTATGGGGCTGAGGTCTGGAGACTGGCTAGGCCACTCCAGGACCTTGAAATGCTTTTTAACTGAGCCACTCCTTCATTGCCTGAGCGGTGTGTTTGGGATCATTGTCATGCTGGAAGACCCAGCCACGTTCCATCTTCAATGCTCTCACTGATGTAAGGAGGTTTTGGCTTAAAATCTCACGATACATGGCCCCGTTCATTCTTCCCTTAACACGGATCAGTCGTCCTGTCCCCTTTGCAGAAAAACAGCCCCAAAGCATGATGTTTCCACCCCCATGCTTCACAGTAGGTATGGTGTTCTTGGGATGCAACTCAGACAGGTGTCTTTTATACAGATAACAAGGTCAAACAGGTGCCATTTAATACAGGTAATGAGTGGAGGACAGAAGAGCTTCTTAAAGTAGAAGTTACAGGTCTGAGTGGCAGAAATCTTGCTTGTTTGTGGGTGACCAAATACTTATTTAATACCATGATTTACAATTAAATTCTTTAAAAATCCTACAATGTGATTTCTTGGATTTTTTTTGTCATTTTGTCTCTCATAGTTGAAGGGTACCTATGATGAAAATTACAGACCTCTCTCATATTTCTAAGTAGGAGAACTTGCACAATCAATGGCTGACTAAATACTTTTTTGCCCCACTGTATATACACGGACAGAAAAGAAGCACAAGCACTACTATTTACTATAAATACTAGTGCTATCGTGGTTTTCCTGTACCTTAGTACCCATGGTGACTTTTTTACACTAAGAATATATGTCAAATAAAACCGAACATGAGATTGAAAGAGATTCGTGCTGAGCTGAGACTGACACGTGCTGCCATTTTTCGACTGGGAAGAGCATAGGAGTTGCACGTCTCAGCTCATACGAGTTCTAGCAAGTGCTTGATCCTGCGGGGTGGTGCAGTGGGTAGCACTGTTGCCTCACAGCAGGAAACTTCTGGATTCAATCCCCAGGTGGAGTCTGTGTGGAGTCTCCCTGTGTTCACGTGGGTTTACTCCGGGTGCTCTGGTTTCCTCCCACAGTCCAAAGACATGTGATGATGTAATTGTAATTTAGCTGTCGCCCTTATCCAGAGCGACTTACAGTTGATACAGTCTTACAAACCAAGCAGTTGTGGGTCCTTACTCAAGGACCCAACAATGGCAGTCTGGCAGAAGCTGGGATTTGAACTCTGGACCTTCTGGTCCATAGTCCAGTATCTTAACCTATATAACCTGTCTGTCACTAAAATGGCCATTTATGCTGGTAGTGATGTTAAATAAACAAACAAGCAAACAAGCTCCTGCACCCTGTGTACTCCTGGGATAGGCGTTGGAGCCCCCATGACACTGAGCAGGAAAAATAAAGGTTATAAATAGGAAAAACAATCCATAAACTCTTACTATTTTGTACGTTTGTGGTTGTGTTAGGATGTTACAGCAGTAAAACATTCCATGCCATGTGTATATTATTACATACTGCGAAGGTCCAATGCGTTGTAGTACCGAATATTAAAACATACTGGTTTTGACACATCATATATTTGTTTGCTCTTATGCCTGTATGTGCGCATGATCGAACTTCCGTGGTTTCCTGGAAAAGTTTTTCGTGCTAGACGCAGATGGTTAGGCCTGCAGGGTCCTGTACCTCTGCTTAATCTACTGTTTGCTGGTGACTCATGTTTCATTAGACATCAGACATTTGCAGTGCTTAAAATAAGCGCTGCACACAGACGCGCAGCCTTAATGATTTCTGCTGCCACAAAATTCCAACTTATCGAGGGTGCGGCTTGCATGTGTCATCCTGCTTGACTTTGTGTGTTTGTGGGCGAGTTCACTCACACACCCTTATCGCAGCTTCCACCGAAGTCTGACCTCACCATGCGAAAAAAGACAGGAAATCCCCACTGTTAGAGAGGGCCGGAAAACGTGGTCATCGTTCCACTTGCGTCTCTTTTCGCTTCTCCTCAGCCCTCCCATTGCGAGCGCAGGCCAGATGTTATGCAACTTGCCATGTTTATTCACATCATCTGGAAAGCATCTCCCTGTGACGCAGTCAGACTTTAAAGTTCCAGTGCCACTGCAGAATTTGAAGCAGATTCTGATTCTGGATGTGACTGAAGAGGGTTCGGCGTACGTCTTCGTCTCGCCTTTCCTGCTGACTTTCAACTTTGCTTTGAGTGGACACGGTGGAATAAAAATTCAATGTCAATCTATCACCCCTGGCTACTGTATTCCAACAATCTATGTAGCATTTAGAAGTCAGTCAGATTTCTTTCTGTAGTGCTTCTTAAATTGGACCATTGTCCCCAATGCATTATTTTTATATGAGCTTCTATTAGCTATGCCCAAGCCTCACCTGAGCAAGCCTAGGGCGACAGTGGCAAAACATTATAAGGAAGAAACCAAAACTCAACAAGGGACCCATTTTCCTTGGATGACTTGGATGATATATGTAAGAATGAAACTAAGCTATTTAATTAATAAGATTATAGTAATAGTTTAAATAAACAGAAGCTAAATAAATATTAACAGAGAGAAAATGTATTCAGTAATCTTAATATCTGATAACTGCAGAAAATCAGGTTTTGTCAGTAATCTGATCAGCGAGTCTACATGCACTCAGTAATCAGATCATGGGAAAGCTGATTTTTTTGCAACCAGCCAATAGTCTCACAGAAGGTTGTGACATGCACTCCAAGCTGTAATAATTAAACAGTGAAATCTTCATTTCCTTGAGTGTATATATAGCATATCAGAGTCTCCACAAAAATGTTCGGTAGCAATTTTGCTGCATTTTCTAACGTGCCGCTTTTAATTGCAGGGTTGCCAGGTCATGCAAGGAAAATTGCCCCAAAAAAGCCATTTCTGTTAGAATAAGTGGACCTGGCTATAGTGTCGGGTTACACTTGTGTGCATGTGCAGACTGAAAACCGATGGAAATCGGAGGAATGGGCTACATGCGCTGAGAAATCTGCTTACTGAGCCAAAATCCAGCCCTCTTTATCTGATTTCATAGTTCGATTTGCAGACCTTAATCCAACCTGAGAAATTTGAGTAAGCTGTTTACATGACCACTTGAGTAACAGGATAACTGCGGAAATCCGATTATGATCAGATTATTAAGTGGATGTATACACATGCAATGTTTAGATAGCTAGTATATGTCAAAAAAGCAGCTGATATAATCCAAGCAGTTTTGGGTTAAGGTCCTTACTCGAGGACCCAACAGTAGGCAGCAGGGGTGTTTGAACTCTGGACCTTCTGGTCCGTAGTCCAGTACCCTAAACACTGAGCCACACTGAGCATCACACTGTCAACATGTCAGTGGTGTCTGTGTATTTGTGTGTGTGTGAGACACATTGATACACTTATGTGCGCATATATGTGTGTGTGTGTGTGTGTCATAATGTGTGTGTACGTGTGTGTGTATATATATGCAATATAAAAATGTGTGTTTGTGTGTGTCCATATATATGTGTGTATGTATGTGTGTATGCATATATGTATGTATGTATGTATGTATGTATGTATGTATGTATGTATGTGTGTGTGCATATATATATATATATATATATATATATATATATATATATATATATATAAAATTAAAAAAACAAACAAACAAACAAACAAAAATATATATATATATATATTATGGTGGGCCCACAGATCTGTTATGTGCTCTATATGTATGTATGTATGTATGTGTATATATGTGTATATATATATGTGTATGTATGTATGTATGTATGTGTGTGTGTGTGTGTGTGTGTGTGTGTGTGTGTGTGTGTATATATATAGATAGATAGATAGATAGCACATAACAGAGCTGTGGACCCACAGCTCGAACTGTTAAGATTTGTTACTCCCTCCTGTTCTTTCACATGCACTGCATGCTAGATATGATGAGATAGTGGCATGTAGTAGATGCTCAGATAAGCTTAGCTGTAAATATGTGTGAGAAAGATCCGTGCAGTCTGTTTTTTGCATTTCGTTTTAATGCGAGCGTCTCACACAATGGCCACTCAGTCACACAAAGCTCGGCAAAGGGCTTTAGGTGTGACTAATTAATGGGAGCGTAAGTGGAGAACACAGACACATGCACAAAGGTAAGCCTGTTCGTGAGATAGGTTCTTACGCAACATGGCCTAAATACAGCCAGTGTCTGTTGCCCGTGCTGGTGGCCCAACACGGCTTCTTCCTTGTGTGTGTAATCCGTGTCTGAGCCCAAATGAGAGGATGGGTTAGTTAAGGTCGTGTGTGTGCACGCGTTTGTGCGCGCGGGTGAGCGACTTTAACAGATGTCTGTTTCGCTGCCAGCTTCATGAAGTAAAAAATGTAGGGAGGTTGATCTGTGGTGAGAGGTGCTGTAGTTCCTCGTGAGGATGTGTTTGCACACTGACGCAGAGGTGCAGGAAGAGAACAATACAGGCTTTGATAGCTGCCAGGTGTGTGTGCGTGCGCACGTGTGTTTGAGCAAGCGCCATTTCTCACAGAGTTTACATAAGGATTGCACAATCAACATTTGCCTAAGTACACATGTTAAGTGATCAGGAGCCTGTCAGAACTCATCTCACCACTCGCGTCCATCTCAAAGCTGCTTCTGAACGAATGGGCAGAAGCCGAGGAGTCTGAAAAGCACTTGCCTCAGGTTGTGCCAGACAGTTTAACAACAGTGACAGGTTGCAGTAGTGCGCAAAGTAATCATTTTACATACTGACCCTCGCTGAGCGTGGAGAACGCGTTTAAGCAGGGTGAATGCTGTGCGAATGCAACCCGGCAGGACATTCCTGTTACCTGCCATTATTATGCGTTCTTAACAGAAACACAAGCGATCACATGTGCGCCGCTTGCTGTGTAGACGTCTGAATAGGCTCTCTGCTTCCTCTCCCCATGTGTTCCTTTAATGATTCTCAGAAATCCTCACATGACTGCCTTTGCATCGGGTGGTTTCCCCTCAGGGGTAACTGAATGACTCCAAAATGGCGAAATGAATCTGGAAGCTTTTAAACGCTGTCCGTCTTTTAATACTGTCAGCACTAGATAACACCAAGTGCCATTTATTAAATTGAAATCCTGGAATGGTCTCACGATAGAAGTGAAACATCCCAGTATTGTATGAAGAACTCGGTATATAAAATTACAGGAAGCGTAATTACTCCCATGAGGGCAACATTTCAGTTCTTGTTTACCAGTGTACAGTGTCGGGTCATGACCTCGTGCCCTGGGGACAGAAGTATGAAATGGATCAGTGTTTTGTTTGTTCAGGCAGTAAAAAGCTATGCTGCTGCTGTTTGGCTCAGTTGTGGTTACTTTTGGTTGGCGAAGGCTCGTTCTCTTTTGTTTGGACGTACAGTATTGTGCGAAAGTTTTAGGCATTCTGTATTTTTCAGTTTATATTTTGCTGGTGGCAGGACATTTTTGACTGGTGGATTTCTTTCAGTACGTGACACTGAGGTGATTTAAAACTGCACTGCAGTGTCTGATCTACTCATACCAGCACATAGCAGGTCCTGTGGGGGTCCTGACCATTAGAGAACAGAGCCAAAAGTGATGAGCAAAGTACAGTGTGGCAAAAAGTTTTTAGTCAGCCACTGATTGTGCAAGTTCTCCTACTAAGATGAGAGAGGTCTGTAATTTTCATCATAGGTACACTTCAGCTATGAGTGACAAAATGAGAAAAAAAATTCAGGAAATCACATTGTAGGATTTTAAAAAAAATTTATTGTTAATTATGGTGGAAAATAAGTATTTGGTCACCCACAAACAAGCAAGATTTCTGGCTCTCACAGACCTGTAACAACTTCTTTGAGAAGCTCTTTTGTCCTCCACTCGGTACCTGTATTAATGGCACCTGTTTGACCTCGTTATCTGTATAAAAGACACCTGTCCACAGCCTCAAACAGTCAAAATCCAAACTCAACCATGGCCAAGACCAAAGAGCTGTCGAAGGACACCAGGACGAAAATTGTAGACCTGCACCAGGCTGGGAAGAGTGAATCTAGAATAGGCAAGCAGGTTGGTGTGAATAAATCAACTGTGGGAGCAATTGTAAGACATACAAGACCATTGATAATTTCCCTTGATCTGGGGCTCCACGCAAGATCTCATCCCGTGGGGTCAAAATGATCATGAGAACGGTTTTGGGAGAAGGATTGGGAGAATATCATGTGATCAGAAGAAACCAAAATAGAACTTTTTGGTAAAAACTCAACTCGTGGTGTTTGGACTCCGTATGTACTGTGAAGCATGGGGGTGGAAATATCATGCTTTGGGGCTGACAATGATCCCAAACACACTGCTCGGGCAACGAAGGAGTGCCTCTGTGAAAAGCACTTCAAGGTCCTGGAGTGGCCTAGCCAGTCTCCAGACCTCAACCCCATAGAACATGTGTGGAGGGAGTTGAAAGTCAGTGTTGCCCAGCGACAGCCCCAAAACATCACTGCTCTAGAGGAGATCTGCATGGAGGAATTGACCAAAATACCAGCTACAGTGTGTGCCAACCTGCTGGAGACTTACAGGAAACGGCTAACCTTTGTCATTGCCAGCAAAGGTTATGTTACAGAGTATTGAGTTGAACTTTTGTTTATTGACCAAATACTTCTTTTCCACCATGATTTACAATTCAATTATTTAAAAATCCTTCAATGTGATTTCCTGGATTTTTTTTCTCATTTTGTCTTTCATCTTTGAAGTGTACCTATGATAAAAATGACAGACCTCTCTCATCTTTCTAAGTAGGAGAACTTGCACAATCAGTGGCTGACTAAATACTTTTTTGCCCTATTGTATGTTGAGAAACAGACTACAGTGTGTAATTGTAGAACTACAAAGTACAGTGAGCACTAAAACTTAAATAAATAATAAGTAGAATCTAACCTGAAAAATATAGAATGCCTACAACTTTTCCACAGACCTTTAAACCATTTAAAGGCATTTATTGAGACTTTTAGGAACAAACATTTTAGCACCTCCACATAATATCGTGGTATCATCTGGTGCATGTCTGGAGTTATAATTATTTTTTTTTTTCTGTCAGGAACTCATATGTGCGGTTACGGCACCTGTGCACAAACACATGGGTCCACAGCACCAACAACCCCATCGACAAGGAGGAAGAGAAACCCGTCATGCTCCGGGTGCGTACCGTCCCCCATGTCACACAGATGAGTTCAACTTTTTCCGTCACAAAAAAAAAATCCTGTTTAGCTTTTCATTCGCCTCTGTGTAAATGTGTCTTTTGATATTTATATAACGCTGTTCTGTTCATCACTTCGCCCAAACATAAGTAAACCCTTTTAAATTGTGCCGTGTTATCGTAGAAGCCCTTTCTAATGACTCGTTGCTTGTGCGTTATCTAGATTGGCACATCTCCTATCAAAGAGGACAAGGAGGCCTTCGCTATAGTACCTGTTCCTCCTGCTGAAGTCCGAGATTTGGACTTTGCCAATGACGCCAGTAAAGTGTTGGCATCCATCGCTAGTAAACTGGAGAAGGGCACCATAACGCAGAACGAGAGAAGGTGGGGCTCAAACGAAATGATTAACTGTGTTTTTGAGCACATCCTGGGCCCAAGGCCCCATGGAGAACTGAATCGGACAGAGGAAGTCAAATGGATGCTTTATGAGTGAAACGAATTCTCATTATGAGGACTGTGTTCAGTTCAGTGACCCCCTGTATGAAGGCTGAAAATAAATTGATGCTAAGCGACTTTTACATAGAGCTTCATAGCCAAAAGGCTCACGACCACTAGTGAGATGCTTCTAATTTGCATTTTGCTTTTACACACTTCATTTTTAGCTTTTTTGTATTAAAAAAGAAAGACTTACAACTAGAGATGCACCCATCCGACTTTTTCCGTTCCGATACTGATACATACCCCTCTGGCTGACACAGCACTTGTTATATACACCAATCAGCCGTGACACCATATTATTCAGGTGGTTTTAATGTTATGGCTGATCGGTGTGTGCGTCCAACTTGAGATGTGTATGTCACCCATCATGCTTCGGGTACAAAGTATATACCAGAACAACAAACGCACACATTGGAGCCTTTCCAGGGTACTGTCACTGGCATGTTGAGGGTTAATTGTGTCCGTGGACATTTTTGGCACATGATGCTGGCTGGTTTACACCGCTCCTGAGGACCATGCACTTAGAATTGTCTCCTGAATTGGGGTCAGAGATTATTGCAAATAAATCTCCAGGGAATTGCTGCCCTATTAGATCATGAATAAACACAACAGGCTTGTTTAAGACCTTTTACTGCTTTTACGCTTGGGAAATGGTTGGAACTTTCTGTGAATTTAGAAGTCCTGCTCTGAATACATAAACATTTTCCCAAGGGGGGTAAACATCGTAAAAATATTTGACGTGTCTTGCAGGTTTGTGACTAAGCTGCTGGAGGATTTGGTGTTCTTTGTGGTGGACATCCCTAACAGCGGACAAGATGTGCTGGAGATTATGGTCAACAAACCAAACCGCGAGCGTCAGAAGCTCATGCGAGAGCAAAATATACTTAAACAGGTAGAGCGGCTTTCACTCGACACTCTCACTTTCATAGCCGTGCTGAGGTTAGCTATCTGCTGCAGCTACAAGATTAGAACCACCAAGGGATGAAAAAATATTTACTGCTTGTGTAAAAAATAAAGAGCGGAGAAACAACAGCATGCTGAACATCTTGATGTTCTAAAAGTATCAGAATATGCATTGGAGTATAGGAAAATGAACAAAAAGGAATGTAATCATTTCTAAGTGGTTGCTGAGTGGTTGCTAGGCTGTTGCTACATGGTTGCTAAGGTGTTCGTCTGATGTATAAATTTAAAAGACATTTTGCTGTCCATATATTTATGGCTATTTGTCTTTTAGCGTTCCACAAATGTATGTTTAAGAGTTATGATGCTGTCCGGATATTTACAGCCAAGTGACACAAGTTGTCCAGATACTTATGGTTAAAGGTCATTTAGATGTCTACATAGTTATGGCTAAGTCTCATTAACTGTCCAGATGTTAATGGTAAGAGCACATTTAGTTGAGGATTAAAGATCATTTAGTCGTCCCAATATTTATGGCTGTATGGTTTTTCCATGGTGTACTGGAGATTACTAGTACTTGTTAACAGGACCAGAGAGAAAGAGGACACGTGGCTGCTTGAGGAGTGTAAGAAAAGCGACCGCTGAAATTCAAACGTCAACAATCACACGGATGTTCTGGTATTCATTGCCTTTGGGAAAAAAAATTGCCGTTTAAGCAAAGCTTTATGAAAGCCGTGTGTCGGTTTGCTCAGAAAAGCACAAGCACATTATTTGGGTGTAGGATCTACGATCCTGCAAAGTTTCATGCAAGTAGCTTGAAAGCTGTAGGAGATTAGAGGGGAAACTCCCGGCATTACAGAGCATCAGCTGAAATTCATGATGAGCATTTCATGAGGGATGAAGTGCTGCTGAATTCACAGACGCCTTCTGTAGTAATTGCTCTGCTTAGGGGCCGTTACAGCATGGCAGCATCAGCGGCACGTTCCGTAACTGTTCCGCTGCAGAATTTTGCACAGCCCATTAGGTTTGTCTGCTCTGTTCAGTTCATGTCTTGTTAACATGCTCATGTTAATCTCGTCCCTGATCCAAAGCCAGAAAACGTTTTGAGTGCTCACCAGCAGCACAGGAGTTGGGGACTGCAGAACTTTTTACAAAGAAATGTAATGGTAACTAAAAATGTAATTCATCTCTGTCATTGCCAACAAAGGTTATGTTACAAAGTATTGAGTTGAACTTTTGTTATTGACCAAATACTTATTTTCCACCATGATTTCTAATTATATTCTTTTAAAATCTTTTTTTCTCATTATGTCTCTCATAGTTGAAGTGTAGCTATGATGAAAATGACAGACCTCTCTCATCTTTCTAAGTAGGAGACTAAATACTTTTTTGCCCCACTGTATGTTGAGAACAGACTACAGTACAGTGTGTAATTGTAGAACTACAAAGCACCGTCTCCAGAGACTTTAGACAAGAGATCTGCAACCGCTGTTGTTGTTAGGCATCAGTAATCAAATAATCTTCATTGTGTTCATCATGTGTCAGTCAAAAAACACAAACAAAAATTCTAATATAAATATTTAAGGTTTAGCCAAGAATTATTTCAGTGCATCACAAACGTCTGTGTACTTTAAAGGTTCTAATTCATTCCTCAGTCAGCAGTTTCTACTTTTTATTCTCTTCGGTATTACTAATACTAATAATAATACTAGGGATGCATCGATATATTGAATTTCTTGGGCCGATACTGATGTTAGAAACCCATCATTTAACCTTTCTGCATTTAAAAAACGTTCACATGATAATCCATATATGAACTGTTGTTAAAAACTGGAGAGGTAATTCATTTTAGCAATAAAATAAAACAATAATAAGCAAATAAAACAATAATCAGACATGACTATTACTGTAAACATAAGGTGCAGTTCACTCAAAGGAGAAATGGCTTCATTCCATTATTTTCTAACCTTCCTTTAAAAAGGTAAGAATCTTTTTTAGCCTTCAATTGTTACAGGCAGCAACAAGAACAACTACGTGTGTAAGAAAGTTTAAGATTGAGAAGCTCCAAGAAACAATAGAACTGCTTACAGAACTGTACACTCAGTAACCTCAGATACTGCTTAATAAGTAACAGCCATAATGAAAAACAAAGAAATATTCATATGTAAATATATAATAAATATTGGTTAAAATTCTAATATCGGGCCGATACCAATAACTGAAAAAAATCCATATATCGGCCAATAATATATCAGCCGCCGATATAATGTGCATCACTTATTAATACAAATAATTAGGTTCATTTTGTTTAGTTCACTATGGAGTTATTTGCCTGGGCTTGATGCTTTGAAACTTGTGACAATAATAACTAAAGTCCAAAGCTGTTAGAAATGACTAATCCCTGTTCTTACTATACAGTGCAGTATAATGTTAGTGCTAAAGCACCACCTCTCCGTGTTTGCGTGGGTTTTCTCCGGGTGCTCCAGTTTCCCCCCACATTCCAAAGACGTGTGTTTGCTTAATTGGTGTTTTGAATTTGCCCTTGTTGTGTGACTGTTAGTGTGTGTGTGTGCCCTACAATGGATTGGCACCCCGTCTGGAGTAGGAATGCACTGAATATTTGGCAACCAAAATGATTAATAATGGCCAAAAAATAAGTGAAAAGACCGAATAATGGGTACTGAACAATGATGTTTTTGATGGCGCGATCAAATCGCTACCAGCATGGCGCTCTTTGTAACGCAGCAAACATGTCGGCTGTGTGTTAGCAGGGTTCTACAGTGAGGGCGTGTTCGTTTTTAAACAGTATTTGCAGTATTTATTTAGGAGCACTTGAACGAAACGAGGTTCATCGGGTCTGTCTCATTACCTAGTGAGTGCCCTTGCTGCTTTCTTCCTATGTGGGGCGTTTTCTTTCTTAAGCTTCCTATAATTGACAGTGGAACCACAAGACTGGGTTACTGATTGGGTCACACATTGTATACGCCGTCTGCACGAACGTGCCTAAGGCTTCTCTTTTCCTTTTTGGAGGAACAGATAAAATGTGGACAGAAGCTAATATCGGAGTTACGAGTTCGGAGGTCGTAATAACGACATGATATAAAATTATTGACTAAAACCAGCAAGAGTCAAAGTATTAATATGAAATTTTGAAAAAGTACATAATTACATTACATGTGAAACGGTAATTTTATTTTAAGTCTCCCATAACGTCCTGCAATTAAACTTTACACGTATGTAAAAAGTATTTTAAAATAATAATTACAAAATGTATAATGTTTTATGTTTACACTATTTTTGTTGTTACATTTAGGCCATTTAATTATGTGGCTAAATTAATGATAAACCGTATTTGGTATTCGGCCTTTGGCCAAATGTTTCATTATTTTTGGTGTTGGCTATAAATGTTGGTGCATCCATAGTCTAGAGTTGTTCCTGCCTTGCACCCTGTGCTCTGACCAGGACTAAGCGGATGAGAAAATGAATGAATGAAAAAAAAACCCCACTGCAGTTTCTCCATGTTGTCCTCTCTTCTCCTGTTAGATCTTTAAGCTCCTACAGGCTCCCTTCACAGACAGTGGTGATGGTCCCATGCTCCGACTGGAGGAGCTCGGTGATCAGAGACACGCGCCGTTCAGGCACATCTGCCGCCTGTGTTACAGAGTTCTCCGTCACTCCCAGCAAGACTACAGGAAGAACCAGGTGATGCCCTTACCTTTCAGACAGGTGGCAGACATGGTCAATGAGTAGGAGCCTTTTGTAAGCCTTTTATTTATTTATTTATTTTTGGATGCCATCCTGCAGGAGTACATCGCAAAGCAGTTCCGGTTCATGCAGAAGCAGATTGGCTATGACGTGCTGGCTGAGGATACCATCACGGCTCTCCTACACAACAACCGCAAGCTGCTTGAGAAGCACATCACTGCCGCCGAAATTGATACGTTTGTCAGCCTCGTGAGAAAGAACCGTGAACCCAGGTGAGGGAGAGCTGGTAGGGCAGGTTTATACCCTCAAGGATATGCTTTTAGATGCAAAAAGGAGATGTCTGGATTGGTAGTAAACAAGGGTATATGTGAAATGGCTAAAAAGACTTCATTGTAGTGGTTAATGTAATATACACAGATCAGCTAAACCATTAAAACCATATAACCGGATAACAAGGAATAATTTTACAGGAGCATGTTAAGCTCGGGGATATATTAGGAACAGTTTTATTAGGAACAAGGGAAAGGAACAGTTGGTTCTGAACCACGTTAATGAGGGACAGATCGTTCTGGCCAGACAAACTGGAACCAGTGACAGGGTGCTGGAGCAAAAGGTTCATCAGAGCTGCTGTGGACATCACAGAAATGTTTAATGCTGCATATGGGAGGAATGTTTGCCCCTTGCTTGAGTATCGGGCCGACCCATCGTAGACCAGTCAGTGTCCTCATCACGGTAACCCCTTTCTCCACCTAAAGTGCCTACAATGGGGACACGAGTGTCAGAGCTGGACTAACATCCCATATATGTCATTTATCCAGAGCGACTCACAACTTATATCAGTGTTTCTCAATCCTGGTTCTGGCGCCCCTCCATGTTTGCTCTGCATGTTTTAGTGTTTTCCTGCTCCCAACAACTCATTAACAAGCCGGGTGTGTTTAAACAGGAGAAGCACTAAGTTCTGCAGAGCGGTGGGGCACCAGGACCAGAATTGAGAAACAGTCTAAGCGTTTGTGGGTTAAGGGTCTTGCTCAAGGACACAACAGTGGCAGCTTAGTAGATGGTGGGATTTGAACCCTGGACCTTTTGCTCCAGAGTCCAGTACCTTAACCACTAGGCTAACACAAACGCCAACTGGTCTGAGGCTTCTTTTCCATCACGTGTGCTCCGTTTGTCTGGGAAGTGATGGCACCAACATGCACTGTGGGAAGAAGACAAGTCAGTGACGGGACAGTGGTGCTCTGGGTAATGATCTTGTGGGAAACCCTGGGTTTGGACATTCTTATGGAAGTTAATTTGATGCGCATCACATACTTAAACGTTGTTACTGACCAGTTGGCTTTATTGTTTTGGCTGATCGGTGTAAATATAATAAGTAGGTGTAATTAGTAAACTGAATCGCCTTGTGTGTGTGTGTGTGTTGTGGACAGGTTCCTGGATTACCTCTCCGATCTGTGTGTGTCTATGAATAAATCCATCCCTGTCACTCAGGAGCTCATTTGTAATGCAGTGCTGGACCCAACCAATGCCGACATCCTCATAGAGACCAAGTGAGCTGTTATACCTGCAACCACTATTTGACACAATAGTTGTTGATATAAAGATATGACCTGATAACATTTTATAGATGAACTGTTTATTTCAGAATATAATGTGCATAAGTAGTAGTGTTGTTGTTGATTGGCTGTTAAATCTTTTTTAACCTGTTGTGTCCTAGTGAGAGAATGGAGCCGGGTACAAGCCAGCAGCTCCTGCTATCTTTCTTTAGGAATTGTTTCTGTATGCTGTCATTTGTCATTTTTAGGCAGAAAGAAAATTGGAATCGGCTGGTCATATATAAAAAAAAATCGGCAATATGAATCGGCCAAGAAAATTGCAATCAGTGCATCTATTACAAAGCACAACACAGATATGAGCGGAACACAACCTTCATGTATGCCTTTATTACTTGTAATTGTATTCATTTAGCTTGACAGCTCTGGTTTATGGTCCTACAGTGTATTCTTGAATTCTAAACATCACCTGATCACTCACTCCGTCCCTCACATTCTCAGGCTGGTGCTGTCTCGGTTTGAGGTCGACTCGTTGAATGTCGGAGAGCCTCCGGTGGAGGCTGAGGAAGACGTGGAGGAGGTGTGGCTGTTTTGGAAAGACAGCACAAAAGAAATCCGGAGCAAGAGCATCAGGGAGCTGGCACAGGATGCCAAGGAGGGCCAGAAAGAGGACCAGGAAGTTGTCAGTTATTACAGGTACAGCACAAACAAGAGAGAATGTTCTCCAATTCAGAAATATGCTAAAACAGGACATAAGGTGAGAAGGAAAGGGTGCAACTGTGCTTCGTAAAATTAAAATTACCAAAAACAGACCAATGGAAACAAATGGCCTCTTCTCTGTCCTCAGGTACCAGCTGAACCTGTTTGCCCGAATGTGCCTCGACCGCCAGTATCTGGCCATCAACAAGATCTCAGGTCAACTGGACGTGGATCTGATACTGCGCTGCATGTCGGACGAGGACCTGCCCTATGACCTGCGTGCCTCTTTTTGCCGCCTTATGCTGCACATGCATGTGGACCGTGACCCTCAGGAGCCTGTGACTCCTGTGAAATATGCTCGGCTGTGGTCT
This sequence comes from Ancistrus triradiatus, assembly GCA_025084515.1. NCBI lineage: Eukaryota > Metazoa > Chordata > Actinopteri > Siluriformes > Loricariidae > Ancistrus > Ancistrus triradiatus. Next base: position 804,919 of record JAJAGP010000072.1, on the reverse strand, counting down.
GAGATCCCCTCCAAGATCGCCATCGATGAGTGCGTTGACTTTTTGGATTTTCCTTGACATTTTGTAGAATATTTGATCTCCTGCATTTCCCAAAGCTTCCAGGTAGCTGTGACGTCTAGAAAGTATTTTGTCTCCCATATTTCGCGATTTCATGAGTCAGTCAGGTGATAGAACGTAAAGATCTTTTCACTGAGAAATGCTACGTAGCATATTTTATTTGCCCATAATATAGGTCAGGCCTGTACGGTGGTGCTTTGCTGCCACACAGAGGAAAATATAAATCCTTCAGCGTGTCGTTATAACGAGAAAAGAATGACGAATTATGTCGTAATTACGAGAAAATATCGAACTGACGCAGGTACTGGCGGTTTCTGCGATTTTTGCAGTGGAGCTGTTGAGTGAATTCATCGAATTTCACATTCTTCTTGGCTCAAGTGAAATCTCAGTCTCACTGAGCACCATGGATGGTATTTTCATTAGAATCGGCACACTGCGGAGGGTTCTCAAATCTCCATTTATACAGACATCAAAAACAGTCGACCCTCGGTTCCTAACTGAGCATCCTGAACAGCACCCGTGTTGCCAGATCCCATGAAAGTGAAACCGACAACCAAGTTCTATGGACGTCTGTATATTAATATGCGTTTAATATGTAACCATTTTAACTTGTCACTTGACATTCCTTTTAACTCTAGACTGTAGTGGATTAGTGGTTAAGGTACAGGACTATGGACCAGAAGGTTCAAAGCCCACCTCTGCCAAGCTGCAACTGTTGCTATGGAACTATTGCTATGTAGCATATGTAGCATAGCATAGAAGGTCCAGGGTTCAAAAAAATCCCACCACTGCCACTGTTGGGTCCTTGAGCAAGACCTTTAACCCACAATTCTTGGATTGTAAGATTGTATCAATTGCAAGTCACACTCTGTCTGCTAGATGATGTAAATGTAAACTCTAAAGACGTTAAACAAAGCCAAATGGCCAAGAAAAAATAAAGCATGAATAAATGGAAATGAAAGTGAAGACGTTTCTTATAACTAACTGTGTTTAAGTCATTTAACAGACGCCCTTATCCAGAGCGACTTACAGCTGATGTAATCTTACTATCAAAGCAATTTGCTGATGTGGGATTTGAACCCTGGATCTCCTGGTCCATAGTCCAGTACCTTAACCGCTAGGCCACCACAGTCCCTGGCAAAGTAATGACATCAGCGATAGCCCACTAGGTTACAAACTACAAGAATCCTTTGCAAATATTAATGGAAATACCATTTAGGATCATCTGAGCTGCTTCATTCAGTTTTTAGTTGACATTTTACTGTAACAGCTACTATCACTTTACTTGTGTATATAAATGGGCATCTATAGCATCTTTTTTTGTATTTGAATTGTTATATTAGAATGTTTATTTTTTCTACAGAAATGGTCTCTACTCTAATGACTGCAATTTCCCTCGGGGATCAATAAAGTATTCTGATTCTGATCTGTGGTGCTCAGTGACATTAAGATCTCACTGTGTTTTATGCCTAAAACTTAAAGTAAAATGTAATGAATTCAGTCAACTGCTCCAACTGCAGAAGTTGTGAATACCTCCGTCAGTTAGATATTTTTTTAGTTAGATAAGACTTGTGAGAGAAATGTGTAGCTTTGAAATGGTCCATGAACGTTAATAAGACATTCCAGTAATCCCAAACGAAACCTACACGGGCACAGGAGTGATGTTGCTGTTTCTAGGATGTATCCAGTTTATAGTAAACATAGTACAAAACAATAGAGAAGAACCCGAATTTTGCATGCTTGTTTTATAAGACTGGAAGTTTTATATAATGACGGGATGTAAAAATAAAAATTTTACTGAGCTGGAAATCAGAAACCAGGAAATATGATACAGGAACTTGATACAGTATGCACAAACTCACAGGCCACTTCATTGCCTGAGTTCTTTGTGGCATAGATTCAACAACGTGCTGGAAGTGTTCCTCAGAGATTTTGGTCCATATTGACATGATGGCAGCACCCCATTACTGCAGATTTGTCCGTGCACATCCATGATGCGACTCTCCCGTTCCACCACATCCCAGAAGGTGCTCTGTTGGATTGAGATCTGGTGACTGTGGAGCCATTGAGTACGGTGAACTCACTGTCATGTACAAGAAACCAGTTTGAGATGATTTGAGCTTTGCGACAATATCACGCTGTCTTACTGGAAATAGCCGTCAGAAGATACACTGGTACACTGACCAGCAACACTGGTCAGGTTAGGCTGTGGCTTTGCTCAGTTGGTATTAAGGGGCCCAAAATGTTCCAAGAAAATATCCACCACCAGCAGCCTGAACCATTGGTACAAGACAGGATGGATTCATGCTTTCATGTTGCTTAGATCAAATTCTAATCCTGACATCTGAATGTCACAGCAGAAATCAAGACTCAGACCAGGCAATGTTTTTCCAATCTTCTGTTGTCCAATCTTGGTGAGCCCGTGTGAATTGTAGCCTCAGTTGCCTGTTCATGGCCAACAGGAATGGCATGTGGTGTGATCTTCTGCTGCTGTAACCACTCTGCATCAAGGTTCAACATATTATTCATTTAGAGGTTCTCCTCTGCATATCTTGGTTGTAATGAGTGGTTCTTTGAGTAACTGATGCCTTTCCATCAGCTTAAACCAGTCTTTTCAGCCCATTATTTTCTGACCTCTGGCATCAACAAGGCATTTAACTGGATATTTTCTCAGTTTTCTGATTATTCTCTGTAAGCCCTAGAGATGGCTGTGCATGAAAATCCCAGTACACTGATCAGCAGTTTGTGAAAAACTCAGTCCAGCCAGTTCACTTAACCACCTTTCTTCCTCATTCTGTTGATTGGTTTGGACTTCAGCAGGTCATCTTGAGCTTGTTTAAATACCTAAATGGATCAAGTTGCTGCCATGTGATTGGCTGATTAGATAGTTATGTAAACGGCCGGCGAGTGGACATTTATAGGTAATTAACTTGCAGAAAGGCAAATCACACAGGTGCCAGTCTTCGATTTTTATCATTGACACAGGTCTGATTTAGATGCAGATAAATGCACTGTTGATTTGGTTTTTCTGTGCTTGATGCTCAGTTTGCTCGTTGTTCTTTTTGCAGTTACGATAACGATGGCACCACTAGAGATGAAATCAAGGAGAGGTTTGCTCTCACCATGGACTTTGTGGAGAACTACTTAAGAGATGTGGTCTGTCAGAATATTCCTTTCTCCGACAAGGAGAAGAACAAACTCACGTTTGAGGTAGAGTCTGCAGTTACACTGTCTGTTGAGTGCACTTTACTGACTGAAGGCCTTTTCATACCGAGTCCGACTTTGATGTTGCGTAAAATTTTTAATCGCAGCCTGTTCTAATTTCTACGCTGTTCGGCTGTGTTAAAATCAGGCTGACCAATCAGAGCTCAGTTGTCAGGCAGAACAGCTCATCCTGCTTGTAGCAGAGCACAAGAGCTTATAGTACAAGCAACAGGCTGACTATAAAAACATGGATATTAAAGAAAATATCTGGTGGAATATAACAAAGCCTGGGGAATGATGGTGATAAACCTCACAGTGACTGTATGGAACCATTTCTTGTTTATCTAAGTGCATTCTAGTCTGTTCATGCCCACAAAAAACACAAACTAGAGCTTCCTGCACTAATCCTTTCCCGTGGCTTTGTTTTTTTAAGTTGACGATGTGAAAAAGACATGGCGAAATCTTCGTGACACATTCAGAGAAGGGAAATTAAAGAAAGCAAAACGGACAGGGAGTTTTCAGAGTGTTTAGACAATACATACAAAACCAAATCTGTTTTTTTGTGTGAAAAAAATTGTACTCGGTGTGAATAGGCATAAAATTTGTAATGTTGTTATGGTGCTCCTTCAGGTCGTGAACCTGGCACGGAACCTCATCTACTTCGGCTTCTACAGCTTCAGTGATCTGCTGCGGCTGACCAAGATCCTGCTAGGCATATTAGACTGCGTGCATGTCAGCACAATATATCCCATTAACAAAATGGAGAAAGGCGACGAGAACAAAGGTGACATAAAGGGTTTTATTAGTCGCTTCTGCAGTCTTGGGTTTATATGAATATACTGTGCTGTTCTTTGGACTGTGGGCTTTCCAGTCCCTGTCCTTCCCCGGGTCTTTCTTGGTCTTTCTGGCACCAGACACTTCTGGTCTATCCTTGAGCCAGACTTGGGAACACACACCAACTATAAACTCAGCTCAGACCTCATCTCACCAGAGGTGATTTACAGACCAGGATGGTTTGGTATTGCAAACCAATGAGTTTCCAGATTTTAGGGTCTGGCACAGGAATAGACCATGGGAGTCTGGTGCCAGAGAAAGAAAGATTGGTCTGGTGTAGTATTGGGCCCAGGAAGGATGGAAATGGCCCACGAGCTGAGATTTTAGCTGAGAGGCCAAAGAAGGATCTGGCACACGATGGTGACTGGGAAGGACTGAATGGGTCTTCTGCTCAGTGGAAAGAGACCCAGAATGGCCTGTTGCAGATATGATAGCAGCCTGGGAGCATCCACAATGGGCAGGTGCTTAACAACTGGCATCCGAAAGGCAGGGGGTTGTGTGTACTGTATGTGTGAACTCCTAGGCTTGGAGTTAGAGTCTGTGTGGGGATGTGGGCTTGTTCTGTGTCTGGTTTTAAAAAATGTACTTGTGATTACAGCAAGTTCCCTTTCTCTCCCTGTAGGTAGTAATGTTATGAGGTCTATCCATGGTGTTGGGGAATTGATGACCCAGGTAGTGCTGAGAGGGGGCGGTTTCATGCCCTCCACCCCTGCGGCACCCCCGGATGCAGAGGTGGGCAAAACTCAGACGGAGCCGGAGAAGGAGGACATCCTGGTGATGGACACAAAGCTAAAGATCATTGAGATCCTTCAGGTAGCAGGAGTTCCATGGACAGCTGTCATAGGACTTTCCTTGGCTGTTTCTGTCTAAGTGAATGGTTTGTGGATCAGATGGTTGCCAACCTGTGCGTCATATTTAATGGTGGTGTTAGGTTTTTTAAATGAGATATCGTCGTATAACTGGCAGCGAGAAAACAATTTACCAACAGCTGACATAATACACTAAATAACTACATACAGGTACTCCCTGTTTTATAATAGCCCGACTTACGATGTTCTGACTTTGATAGGAATCCACATTCAGCATTACTGAAAATATAAAAACAGCTGAAATGCTAGTTACGCTGTACAGTCTTAGACGTCTTAATACATCACATCACATTGATAATTCAGCGGACAAATTCAGCCAAAACCCATTTACAGGAGTGTTTTAAGCATGCTTAAGGTACGCTATGCACTGTGATACTCTCCTGTACTCGATTTAGAACGCTGCAGAGCGCGACATAAGGAGTCACATGGCAGGAGTGATGACTGCTGGGAAATGTAGTAAGGAAAAGCCATGGTTGCAGTCATGTACAGTATTAAGCATGTGTAAGGTAGATACGCTATGATATACGGTATATATTAAACTCCTCGGTGTATGATAAATTCAATTTACGATGGATTTGTCTGAACATATCCCCATTGTAATCAGGGACTACCTGTATTTATTAAACACCTGGCAGGTGGAATGGATACTACCCAATATCAGGCTCCCCAAAATATGCCCAGATGGCAACATCTGGCTGAAAAACTACCCCAAATGAGCGAAGACCAAGTGTTGTATTCTAGATTGGACACTGGAAACACCAAAGTTACCCACTTGATAAGGGGAAAAGAAACTCCACTCTGACTTTTGCCACATCCCAATCACCATCAAACACATTAAATGAATGTCCTAAGCACCAGAGATGGAGAGAGAGATGGAGAGAGAGATGGAGAGAGAGATGGAGAGAGAGATGGAGAGAGAGATGGAGAGAGATGATCATTAGCCAAAACAATGAATCACATTTTTAACCTGAACAAAACTGAAACAATAGCACATTTCCTCCCACAAGTCAAATAGGGAATACTTCTATGAACCCAAAAGACCTAACAACCAAACAACTCTAACCTTGCCATGTATGCAACTTAAGTGTAAACATTGTGTTAAAAATAAAGAAATAATTAATTTAGATATTAATGGATAAAATAAAAATGACATGTGTACTCCAGTAATACACGTAGAGTTATAAAGTCTGGAATCGTACACAAAGTATAAACATTGTTTCCTCCCCCCCTATGTAGTTCATCTTGAATGTGCGTCTGGACTACAGAATATCCTGTCTGCTGTGCATCTTTAAGAAGGAGTTTGATGTGAGCACCACTCAGACTGACACTCTGCCCAATGCTAGTCCTAGTGCTAATGGAACAGCTAACGCCAGTGGGGATGGGCCTAACAGCATACCGGGTAAGTCGTTCAACCACGTTGGGAATGCGTCAGCATTTTTTGGGGTTGTTTGTTTAATAAATCTCTACTTATTTCTTCCTCCTCAGCACTAGATTTTGAGAAAATCGAAGAGCAGGCTGAGGGAATCTTTGGTGCAAGGTACGATGTTATTCGGATGCTATAGACTATGGAAACTGTGCTTATGTTTCTGGACATCTTATGTCTCTCTATACTGGTCAGGGTCGTGGGCGGTCTGTGCCCGGTTCTGTAAAAGATTTTGCATTAGATTTTCCCTTACTAAAGGCAAATCCTTTGTGTGTTGCATAAAATCCCTCAGCGAAAACAGTAAGGGATTTACTGCAGAGCCTGAGGTTTTGTTGCACTGTTTCCATGACAATGACTCATCAGCAAAAAGAAAAACAAAATCACTGAACACCACTGTTTGAGAGCTGCCTTAACATCTTTTAAAGTGAAAACGGAAATAATGGAGAAAAACAAGAAAAGAGAAAAGAGGCAGTTTTAAAGAGTAAATTCGGTCCAGCAATAAATACAGGGAACAAATGTCGTCAAAGAGCGTCTAGTACTCGGTGAACAGCCCAGCATGTGGTGGACTTGTGCACATGGAAAACGTCTCTCAACACAGACTGGGAACTCCCAGATGCAAGAAACCACACCTATATCAGGAGCTGTAAAACTAGAGGTAACAAATCGTTACGTGGGGGGAGTTGCCGGGGTCAATGATTACATAATTTGGCCGACGGTCAAATCGGTACTCTCTTCATAAATGTTTATCACTCTGAAGTCTGGAGGATTTACTTTATCTCGGAAAACTCACCTAGGTTTTTCCCTTAAGGGAAGATTTCCTTTATCCAAGGGAATTACTCGAGTGTGTTGTGTAAAATCCCTCAGATGTTTCACTTAACAAAGGGAAAACAGTAAGGGACTTTTACTGCAGCGCCTGAGGTTTTGTTGCTGTGTCACTGTTTCCATGAGAGCAGCTCATCGGCTGCTGTTTGAGAGCTACCTTAACAGTTTTAAATTGAAATGGAAAATCATGCAGAAAAGCAAGAAAAGGAAACGGAACTGGATTGAGGAGGAACACTGCATTCTCTTGGAATAATGTGGCAAAAAAACCAGATTAAATACTCGGTGAACAACCCTGTCTGTCAAAACTCACCTAGGTGCATGATCTTCAAAAACCTCCAAAAAGTCAGCCATATTCTCTGACCTCCGAGAGTTAAGACGAGCTTTTGCGTCCCTTAAATAATTCTACGTGAATTTACCATTAAGGAGCTTTATGCAGAACGTAAGGATTTTTAAGGGTTTACTTTCTACATTCTATACTAAAGGGAACATTTAATGGTTTCCATTAAAGTTAAACACACTTAACATTAAGAGATTAGTAAAATCTAACTTAAGGTGTTTTATGCAACCAGGCACTGGATCATATCCTAAAGGTCACTGGACAAGATGTCAGTCCATCTCAAAGCCAGCAGGGGTCGTTGTTCTGATGCTGGGGTGTCATTATCCCTCCTTGATTTCAGGCACAGCCAATTGTGCCTGTGTGTGACCTGGCTAGAAGGCACTTCCAGGATTCGAACCTGGGACCACGCTGCACGCTGTTGTATTAGATCGCTGCTGGCGCCAGAAATGTATTTTATATGCAACACATTTTCTTTATTGATAACCTGCATGTACTTTAGAGGCTCGTTGTTGTTGTCCACCCAGCGAGGAGAACACACCGCTGGACCTGGACGACCACGGAGGCAGAACGTTCCTGAGGGTTCTTCTGCACCTCACTATGCATGATTACCCTCCACTGGTGTCTGGGGCTTTACACCTGCTCTTTAGACACTTCAGCCAGAGACAGGAGGTGCTCATGGCTTTTAAACAGGTAAGACATTCCCATTTCGCCTCCGTTCCTCTTACTCTTCTTTTTGGCCTTTTTCTGCATGTTTGGAACAACTCTGGGGTCTTGAGGCAGAAAGCATAATCAACAACAACAAAAACATTATAGTAGTTTATAATAAATAGGAAATACTTAGAAGAAGCAATAACACCGATTTCAGTTTTGTGTTGCCCTGTGAAACATGTAGCATGCCTCAGCCCCATGAATTTGGATTATGATATTTTAAATCCTACTACATTCAGACTGCAGGGAAATTGACATGTATTTATTAGGTTATTAGACTGATGGAAGAACAGCTTGGTTGGAGCTGAAGCGGCGGACGTGTGGGCTGGAACTGGTACCGGATTAAGATTGCCAGATCCAGCGAGGGGGAAAAAACACACTTAAGTCAATGGAAAAAGAGGCCAATAAAGCAAAGTCTTTAGAAATGCATGGACCTGGCAACCGTGGGGAAGGCTCGTGCACATGCGAACACTGAAAACAGATTATAATCGGGTAACTTGTAACGAGTAATCAGATTACTGGAGTAAAATCCAGCTCTCTTTATGGGATTTCTTAATCTGATTTCTAGATTGGAGTTTGCCGTATGCATGACCACTTGAATAATCAGATAAGCACAGAAATCAGACTATGATCGGATTATTAAGTGCACTCAATGTCAGATATAGGTCACATTTAAAAAGATGGTGTGAGCAGTCTGAAACAATAGACTAAGATCTCAGGGTGGAGATTTCTGTATTGAACGATGCTGATTCAGCAGACTTGATACTCCTTTTACCTGCCATTTTAAAACCTGAAGTTACTAAAGCTTGCATGGTTCCATCTCACTTCTGTTTATACACGTTACAGCTGTTTATTTTGGACGTCTTTCTTTCAGCCAAGTCCGTTCATAAAAGGAGTTTGTTTCCAGTTTTACAGAAGCTCATGATAAACCGTTAACTACACCTAAACACAACATTAACCGAGGCGCAGTACATGTTCAACGTCTGAATGAGGATTAAGAATGGATTAGTAAAGAATAAGGAACTTTAATCCAGGGTGCAGTGTATGTGCGTAAAAGCAGAATTGGGAGGAGTGTTTGTGCAGTATGAAAACAACTCGTGAACTATTATTGTTCATGACTGTGTATTAAAAAAATGTTTTCTGTACTCGGATGATGCGCTGGAATTTGTGAGTGTTGTATGTAGTAGTAGAACTGTACCTGACTTTTAATGAGTTGGTCATTACATACTACTACTGCTCTATAAATTGCTTCAGCAGCCCCTGTGGGATTTTGTGATGGGGGTCTCCATAGCCATTAGAGTTTTATCCAGAGCTGCTTCTAGGGGCTACTTTGGGGGGTATTTCTCCCCACGAAGCTCTCCTGAGACCTACATTAGTTCCAGGGTCTGTTTTGGTTTGCATTCACTCCACCAGTAGGAATGTTGTGCGACGCCAGAGTGACGCAAGTCTCACGATTGATTAAATCCTCCGTCGCATGTAGGCTCAGTAAGGCCTGGGCTTTGGTCCATTTGTCTTTTTTTTTTGTTTTTTTCATCTTAAGCGCGAATATCTGTTGTTTATACAGCTACTAGTGTACAAGTATATTTAAAAATGGCGTTTGAGCTCATCACAGGTGCTTGCGTCTGGACCAATCACTACAAGACCCTTTACACAGCATTCTAAGAACTACAATGGTCCCCAGTTCCTTCAGTGCAAACATGCAACAAAGGGGACTAGGGTTGGGTATGGTTTGCATTTTATCGATTCCAATTCTTCTTGTCGATTCTGGTTCTTATTGATTGCAAGTTTCGATTCCAAAATGGTGAAAAATTTGCGGGATGTCTAGGTATAAAGAATGTTTATTTATCAAATAAGTAATCATTTTTGCGTTAACCTTTTTTCTTCCCATTGAAACCTATTATAAGTAAAAAGCTTAAAGTGGCTTAATGTACCAAAGCAGTGACCTCGGAACACCAAACGTCTCTCAATTACTAGTGGTCATAGGTGATCTCTACTGATGAAGTGATGAACGTGGTCCAAAATTGATACAGCAATGCATTTTACTTATAATAGGGTTAAATAGGAAGTAAAAAGCTTAACAAATAATTTTTTACTTTCCCTTTGGACCACAGGTTTGTCATTTTAGCAGGACAAAGTACTATAAACTGGTAGCAACTTGAGTCCATCTTCTGCTAAACCTCCAGCCGATCATTTCAAAACAAAACCATGCGATGACACGCGATCACATGACGCACCGGTCAGGGCAGATAGATGTCTCCTTAATACAGACATATTTTTGAACTAAACGCGGCAAAAAATGCTTTAGCAGGAACCGATAAGAGATACCCAGTTCATGGAATTTTGGAACCGGTTCCAAATCGGCTGCGGTATAATCAACCGTGCTCAGGCCCACTTGAAGAGGTGGACTAGGGCATGGTACGTATGTAGTGCAATTGCTATCCATGGCCAAGCACGGAACACAAACCTCTGTCAAAATCTTCTCATGTGCAGCACGAGTAGCCGAAAATCCCTCTGTTGCATAATCAGTAAATCTGTCATAAGGTGTATGAGAGGGCCGTGTGTCAGCACGCCCAAAGTGATTCCAAGTCCTAGAGTGCCTTTCTCCACGACCAAACCTCCCAGCATGACGAGGTAAATGTGCTCAGGCCCAGAATGTTCACGCTCCGTGTGAGCACAGGCCAGTGGGGGAGTGAGGAGGGGAAACAATCATCATGCTCTGGCACAGTCCAAGGCATCCAGACATACTGTGAGTACACCCTGAAAAACCAGCAGGCTCATCTAAGAGCTGAGTGTAGTCTGGTGCTCTTCATCGCTCTTATCCCCTGTACCCCAACCCGTCTCTCTCTTTAACCCTGTCCCTTAGGTCCAGCTCCTGGTGACCAGTCAAGATGTGGATAACTACAAACAGATTAAATCTGACCTGGACCAGCTGCGCTCCATCGTGGAGAAGTCTGAGCTGTGGGTGTACAAGCGTCAGGGGGATGAAGCTATGGATGGAGGCGACGGTCCCGCTGAATCGGACCACAAAAAGAAGGTTGCACCAACCAACACTGGATGTTTTTAGAGCTTTATTACATTTAGTGCCAACCTGCCTGAACTATGTAAAATGAAGGTCATCATGGGTAGTGTTGTGATGCGTTTCCCCCCTACTATGAGAAATCTAAAGCTTTTATAAATGATCATGCTGTGTAGAGACTATTATTTTGTATTGTGCAGTGCTAAATAATGGAAGGGCAGTTTGTTTTAGAACTGCGTGTGTTTTGTAATAGTTGCTGAATTGCGCTCGAAGGTCAATGCTGAACAAGTAGGCACTGCTAACCTGTTTGAATTTCGGTTGAATAATTGCTGTTACTTTTTTTGCAGGGTGACTCGAGCACCGAGAAGAACAAAACCGAGAGCACTAGCAGCTACAATTACAGGGTTGTCAAGGAGGTAATTTGTGCCTGATTACAGTAGTCCATGCATACACACAGTTAACAGCTTAAGCACTTGCAACTAGAGCTATAAAACAGATGGACCAGTTGATCGGCCATAACCGGTGATCCGATTCTGTGCCGGTCACATTTACACTTGCGCACTTTTTAAGTACTGCTTACAAATGTCTTGAGTTTTCTGGTAGCATTCTAATAAGGAGACTGACAAGTAATTATATATGGTCATTATACCGTTACTAGAACAATGATAGATCTAATTTAATGGTGGCTTAAGACTTTTGCACAGCATTCTCTAATGACTCTTACTAAAGTTGTTCAGGAAAATAATGAACATTGATAATGTTCAGAATGGCCTTTACCTGCACACTCCACTCGACTTCCATAGTGTTAATTATGAAATAATGCCTGTTTGTTCCACATTGCACTGTTTAGTGTTGCCCAAGGGTACATAGAGATGCTGTTTGTTTGAGGCAAAGCTCCGCCCACTCTGTATGGAGGAAGACCAATCAGAAAGTCCCCTATGCCACAGTGTTGGCTTACATCATTGAATGTGAATTGGTTTTGAGTATACAAGAACCAGATAGACAGCTCTCCATAGGAAATAATGGATATAATAGTCCCATTATCCGCACGTTGTTAATCAAACCATTTGGTGGAACAGTTCATGGGTACATTCAGATTAGAGTGTGACTGTATTCAGTTGACTTTCAGGAGTCGAACTATACAGTCGGATTGGTAAAAATAAATAACAAGATCTTTCTCTTTCTCTCTCTCTCAATTTCTCTAAAGATCCTGATAAGGCTCAGCAGGTTGTGTGTGCAGGAGGGAACATCAGGGAAGAAGAGTAAGAAACAACAGCAGAGGTTGCTGAGGAACATGGGAGCTCACTCAGTGGTGCTCGAGCTGCTTCAGATCCCTTATGAGAAGGTCAGCTTTTGTATGAGAAAAATCCATTAAGTCCTGGAGACTAATTATTAAAGAGCTCTAGTAGAATCTTATACTGAATGCACACGGTTGATAGCAATACTCCTGTGTGTGTGTGTGTGTGTGTTGTTTGGTGGGGGGTTGACAGGGTGAGGATGTCAGGATGCAGGAGATTATGAAGTTGGCCCACGAGTTCCTCCAAAACTTCTGTGCTGGTAACCAGCAGAACCAGGCACTGCTCCACAAGCACGTAAACCTCTTCCTAAACCCGGGGGTAGGTCCATAAAACAGCCTCCTAAATTTTGGTTAATTTTGGTCAAGTGACGTTTTTTTTTTTTTTTTTTTTGCTTTCTTAAGAAGTTAACACCACCTCTGCATGGGAAAAACGTAAAGATGACATGTTAATGAACTTGTCGATGAACATCTATTTTAAGGCTGGAAACCCAACACTGGCGCACAAGCGTGCACGGGACAGGATAAAGGTCAAAGCAGAGGTGATGGACAACAGGGCAGGAGCAGGAACAGGCGTAGTCAGGGTGTTCACCAGGCAGGTCAAATGCAGGTCTCGGAGTCAGAAGTAGCCCGTATGGTTAACAGGTCCAGGTCAGAACCAGCAAACGGGCAGTCTAGGCTCTGTGTCAGGTGCCTCACAGCTTCGGACACACAGTCCTGGCCCAGCTGCTGGCTGTGTGGAGTTTGCATGTTCTCGCTAGGACCTGCAGGAAAGGCTCTTCTGACCCGCAGTGTGCAGTGAAGTCATCGGGATACCCAGTGGTGAATGTGCATTGTGAAGTTGAACCATGGCATTACTGTGGAAAAGGCTCTCTGTCTCTGCCTCCTGTTGAGCGTTCATATGCCCCTGTTCCCTCTCTGTAGATCCTGGAGGCTGTCACCATGCAGCACATTTTCATGAATAACTTCCAGCTGTGCAGTGAGATCAATGACCGCGTGGTGCAGCACTTTGTGCACTGCATTGAGACGCACGGCCGCCATGTTCAGTACCTCAAATTCCTGCAGACCATTGTCAAGGCTGAAAACAAGTTCATCAAGAAGTGCCAGGATATCGTGATGGCTGAGGTTGGTCGTCTGTGCCAGTCAACAAGTGGAATCTGTTTAAAGAGAAATGATGTTACTGAGTATACTGAATACAGAATTGTTACTGAATATCTCTTGCCTGGGAAAGTTTGCAAATTCAAAATTTAGAGTATGGTTTCTGCTGAATGTGTATTTATGGTTATCAGGTTCTTATTGTACAGTCGAATGAAATGATAGTTATAATATCATTTCAGTCATATTTTCCATATTCTCTCTCTCTCTCTCTCTCTCTCTCTCTCTCTCTCTCTCTCTCTCTCTCTCTCTCTCTCTCTCTCTCTTTTCCTTGGTAGCTGGTTAACGCCGGCGAGGACGTGTTGGTGTTCTACAATGACCGAGCCTCGTTTCAGACGCTGGTGCAGATGATGCGTTCGGAGCGGGACCGGTTGGACGAGAACAGCCAGCTCATGTACCACATCCACCTGGTGGAACTGCTGGCCGTGTGCACGGAGGGCAAGAACGTCTACACCGAAATCAAGTGCAACTCGCTGCTACCCCTGGATGACATTGTCCGTGTGGTCACCCACGAGGACTGCATTCCTGAGGTCTGACTATGAGGCCAGGTTGGAGGCAGTAGTGTAGTTTAGGGAAGCTTTTGGTAGCTCTCCTGGTAGTTCCATAATTCTAAGGTGCTCGTGTCATTGGGCACGAGTTTTATTGAGGGGGAAGTTCAGCAGGCGTCATGTTTGTCATATGTCATGTTATTTACAACGAGCAGCCAGGACATGACAGGAGAAGTGAATACAGGGTGATGCTCTGCTGGGAAAACTTTGGGTCCTGGCATGGCAATAAACATTGACGCAGACCCGGGGCCGGATTCACGAAAGTTTCTTAAGAAAGAAAATCTTCTTATGTGTGTTTTTTCTTAACTTCATTAATTGGAAAAAAGTTACGAACGTTTTGTTATTCTTCAAAAAACTTCTTAAGAATTATCGTATTTTTTTCTCAACTCTCTTGTTAAGAACAATCTAAGAACGAGTGGTATTCTTGAACACGTTCTGTTCTTAAATGTTTCTTAACCCCACAATAATCTCACACTTGGGCTGTAAGGGTTGAAGGTAAGGATAAACATTTAAAACTTTAACCAGTTTAGTTACTGGAAATAAGGCTTTACATGTCAAGTTAAATGCTTAAAAGCCTTTCAAGTGAAGCTCCTTAAAATACAAAAGTCTATATAAGGAAAGCTCATGGTGAAGCCGGCGATTTCTTCCATCATCACCTTTTTCTTGTTTGCTAAAGTTTTTGGACGCTTTATTTAAATTTCCCCCATTTTGTCGTCCTCAGAGAGGATTAAACTAATGACGGACATAACAGTCAATACAAATTCAAGATGTCTTGCGTGGTAGATTGTAAGCTGTAAAATGCAATGTAGTCTGCGTAAGAAAACGATGAGTTCTTAAGAAGAAAATCTTAAGAAAATAACCATGATCTTCTTAAGAATATGTATGAGAACTTGCATTTAAGAACATTCTTATGAACTCCTTAGTGTCTGTCTTAAAAACCTTCAAGTTTTTATTTAAGAAACCTTTCATGAATCTGGCCCAAGATCGCTTCTGAATCATTCAAAGCTAAAACTCCTAGCTCAGAGTTTTTAGACCATGATGGGAGCCCCCTAAGAGGATTCATACTCTTTATGAATACGGCTCCTGGTGTGCCCCTTCATAGTGATGGTATTCTCTAATAGCAGTGGCCGCTTGGTAGGATACTGCACCTGCCACACTGCAGAAACTGTTCAGGTATGGTTTGCGGAACATGAGACGATGTTATACGTGTTGACTTGGCCTCCAAATTCCCCAGATCTCAATCCGTCTGGGCATCTGTGGAATGTGCTGGAGAAACTGCGATCCATGGAGGCTGTGCCTGGCAACTTACAGGACGTTCTGTACTTGCTACTAACATCTTGTGCCAGATGTCACAGGACACCTAAAGACGGGTTGGACTGGTTGCACGAGGAGTTTCTATGCAGCATTGGCCATTTTAAAGTTGACATGTTATGGCTGATTGGTGTGAGTGAGAGCGCTCTAAATGTGGAATTAGCGTATTCACTCTCACTTGTTGGTGCATTTTTAGGTGTTTTACATAGCTGGTGCTGAATAGAGCTGGAGTCCTGCATGCTAGGGATGCAATGAAAGAAAAATTCTTGAGCAAAATCAAACTTTTGAACACGCCGAGCCGAATAAGCACACTTGCCACCTTCGTTTTTGGCACTGGGCATCCGTTCCATTGATTCCTCTCACCTGTTTTGTAGCCTTAAGGCCTTTTCACACCTAGTCCGTTCTTTACGGACGAAAAAAAACGCACGCATATCGGTGCAGTCGGAAACTGCCGGACTGTGACGCCGCGTAAAATTTTTAATCGGTGCTTGTTCTAATTTCTGTGCTGTTCGGATGCCTTAAAATCAGGCCGACCAATCAGAGCTCGGTTGTCAGGCAGAACAGCTCATCCTGCTAGTAGCAGAGCACAAGAGCTTATAGGACGAGCAACACGCTGACTATAAAACCATGGATATTAAAGAAAAGACCTGGCGGAATATAACTGAAAGGCTGGAGTATGATGGTGATAAACCTCACAGTTACTGTATGGAACCATTTCTTGTTTATCTAAGTGCATTCTAGTCTGTTCATGCCCACAAAAAACACAAACTAGAGCTTCCTGCACTAATCTCCGCTCGTCTTGAAGTTGACGATGTGAAAAGACACGGCGAAATCTCCGTGACACGTTAAGAAAAGGGAAATTAAAGAAAGCAAAAGCGGACAGGGAGAACAAACAGCGCTTTAATTACTTTCTAATTTTTATTACCATTTTAAATTCTTTTAAGTTGTTAGATTTTAACACTTGTTTTTGCTCTAGGAAACCTTTTTTTGTCAAAGTGTTCTTTCTCTCTTCTTTTTTGTTTTTTCTTTTTGACTGTTTTCAGTCATTTCAGTGCACTTCTCCAGCATGCAAGGTTTTTTTAAACAGCAGAATGACTTCTGCCAATTAACTAACACACAGGAGTTTTTGTCGTCATACAAGGATTTAATTTGTATTAGATTCTCATCAGTCAGAGCAGCGGTTTGTTCCTCTGTATTAATCTAAACTGTGATGGAACCTTCATGGTTTGATTAACCTAATAATGGGATTGCCTTGTTCTGTAAGAATGCATGTTGCCTCTCATTCGGGAAAATAAGGAACTGTCATAGGCAGCCATATAAACAAGACAGTGTTTATCTCGTGGTGGATAGCTGCCCATTTCTGAGCCGGCTGATCCAGTAGTGCCATTTTCCAGCCACAGTGCTCACTAGTACATTTACAGCATTGAATGGACAGACTTATCCAGAGTAACCTACAGTTGATACCATCTTAAAAGGTACAATTCAGGCAGCTGAGGATTACCGACCTTGCTCGAGGTACTAGTAGAGCCTAGTTCCTAGCTAAACAGCGTTGGTTTAACCTTGTAGTGTTAATTAGGTTAAATACTGTGTGTTGCTGTGCCTTTACTGGAGTGTTTCCCTCTTATTATAGACCGTTTCAGGGAGATTAACAGCTACAAAGTTATTGGTTGCGCTGTTTTTTATCTTTAGTCTGTCAAAACAAAATGAGAAACTTATTGAGCTATCAAACAAACAGGACTTCTACAGCAATAAAAAATAAACCATAATTTATCATTACCAGATTCTTTAATCATGATCTTGAAAAAGCACTTTTTCTGCAGATGGGTTGTCCAGATGGGATCAAGAAGAAATGACGCTTTTATTGAAGTTATTTATCCATAAGGATTTCATAGGTGGTTAGAACTGCATGATTTTGACATGGTGTGTTGACCCACAGAGTGTAATAATGCTGCATTTTATTGTATCATTTTTAAACAAAAAGCCTTTAGTTCCCTGCAATTAAAAGAGGACTAGAACCGGAAGTTTAA
This sequence comes from Ancistrus triradiatus, assembly GCA_025084515.1. Classification (NCBI taxonomy): domain Eukaryota; kingdom Metazoa; phylum Chordata; class Actinopteri; order Siluriformes; family Loricariidae; genus Ancistrus; species Ancistrus triradiatus. The sequence continues at coordinate 787,314 of JAJAGP010000072.1, read as the reverse complement.
AATTGTAAACAAAATGCGCTATTGTAGCTTCACCATATCTTAAATAACTGAGTGAAAACAGTCCTTTTTATTTCCAAAGAAGAACAAAATTTAAAATAATTTTTATTCTTTCCTTGTATATAAATTTAAACCAAAAAAGTAGTGTACCGCAATGAACAGTTCTAAATAATGTGTATTTGTTAAAAAATAATACAAAAGGACTATTTAGTCCCCTGCAATAAATGCAAATGGGGGCCTAGCATATGCTTGCCCTCTGGTGTTCAAAAAATGCAATTGCATTAGATGGCATAAAAATAAAAGTGACATAAGTCTCCACGAAGCACATTGAGCCTTTTTCACTATAAACCCATATAAATAAATAATTTGAATTGAGATACTGGTCAAGTGTCAGCAGCATTTACATAGGTTTTTTATAAAAAGGGGAGCAGAATATTTGAACATGGGAGTATTAAACATGCAACATACTGTGGAATTGTTGCATGTTCCTATATGAAAATGCAAACCATATACAGTGGGGCAAAAATATTTAGTCAGCCACTGATTGTGCAAGTTCTCCTACTTAGAAAGATGAGAGAGGTCTGTAATTTTCATCATAGGTACACTTCAACTATGAGAGACAAAATGAGAAAAACAATCCAGGAAATCACATCATAGGATTTTTAAAGAATTTCATTGTAAATCATGGTGGAAAATAAGTATTTGGTCAATAACAAAAGTTGAGCTCAATACTTTGTAACATAACCTTTGTTGGCAATGACAAAGGTCAAACATTTCCTGTAAGTCTTCACCAGGTTGGCACACACTGTAGCTGGTATTTTGGCCCATTCCTCCATGCAGATCTCCTCTAGAGCAGTGATGTTTTGGGGCAACACGGACTTTCAACTCCCTTCACAAATTTTCTATGGGGTTGAGGTCTGGAGACTGGCTAGGCCACTCCAGGACCTTGAAAAGCTTTTTATGGAGCCACCTGAGCGGTGTGTTTGGGATCATTGTCATGCTGGAAGACCCAGCCACGTTCCGTCTTCAATGCTCTCACTGATGGGAAGAGGTTTTGGTTTAAAATCTCACGATACATGGCCCCGTTCATTCTTCCCTTACCACGGATCAGTCGTCCTGTCCCCTTTGCAGAAAAAATGGCCCGAAAGCATGAGGTTTCCACCCCCATGCTTCACAGTAGGTATGGCTCAACTCAGCATTCTTCTTCCTCCAAACACGGCGAGTTGAGTTTTTACCAATAACTTGTATTTAGGTTTCATCTGACCACATGATATTCTCCCAAACCTTTTCTGGATCATCCATATGATCTCTGGCAAACTTCAGACGGGCCTGGACATGTACTGGCTTAAGCAGGGGGACACGCCTGGCACTGCAGGATCTGAGTCCCTCTCGGTATAGTGTGTTACTGATGGTAGCCTTTGTTACTTTGGTCCCAGCTCTCTGCAGGTCATTCATCAGGTCCCTCCGTGTAGTTCTGGTAATTTTGCTCACCGTTCTCATGATCATTTTGACCCCACAGGATGAGATCTTGCGTGGGACCCCAGATCGAGGGAGATTATCAATGGTCTTGTATGTCTTCCATTTTCTTACAATTGCTCCCACAGTTGATTTATTCACACCAACCTGCTTGCCTATTGTAGATTCACTCGTTCCAGCCTGGTGCAGGTCTACAGTTTTCTTTTTGGTGTCCTTTGACAGCTCTTTGGTCTTGGCCATGGTTGAGTTTTGAGTCTGACTGAGGCTGTGGACAGGTATCTTTTATACAGATAATGAGGTCAAACAGGTGCCATTAATACAGGTAACGAGTGGAGGACAGAAGAGCTTCTTAAAGAAGTTACAGGTCTGTGAGAGCCAGAAATGTTGCGGTTTGTGGGTGACCAAATACTTATTTTCCACCATAATTTACAATGAACTTCTTTAAAAATCCTACAATGTGATTTCCTGGATTTTTTTCCTCATTTTGTCTCTCATAGTTGAAGTGTACCTATGATGAAAATGACAGACCTCTCTCATCTTTCTAAGTAGGAGAACTTGCACAATCAGTGGCTGACTAAATACTTTCTTGCCCCACTGTAGCACCAATGTATCATAGAATCCAGATTTCTTTATGAGGGTAAAAGTGGCTGTACTTTTTTTTTGCAAACACTTTATTATTCAATATAAATATCTGGGTAACTAACATTTGGTTAGTGTTTTAGTTTGCATCTTCATAATCTGATGACCAAACCTTGGTGGGAAATGACCGTTCCCAAGTGATTTGATTAGATTACAGCTTGTACGATTATAAAAGTCAGACTTGTTTTAAATGACCTTTCTGAGGAAGACTTTAGAAATTCCCCTTTATACACACAGTCGGTATGTCTCGCTGTGCAGATGCTTAGACATACTCATTTAGATAGTGATATCACAGTGGTTAAGGGTCTGGTCTGGTCTGGACTGTTGACAAAAAGGTTGAAGGTTCAAATCCAGACTCTGCCAAAGCTGCCAGTGTTGGGGCCTTGAGTAAGGACGATAACCCATAGTTGTTTGGGTTGTACCTTGTAAGATTTTTACCGTTGTGAGTCTCTGGCAAAGAGCATTTGCTAAATGCTGCAAAATGTTGCATGTGATATGTTCTATATTCTTTTTCTTGTTTGTTTGCAGGTGAAGATTGCCTACATCGACTTCCTAAACCACTGCTATGTGGACACAGAAGTGGAGATGAAGGAGATTTACACAAGCAACCACATGTGGAAGCTCTTTGAGAACTTTCTAGTGGACATATGCAGGGTAATTTAGTCATTTCTCTTTTTTTAACCATCAGGCAAGCTCTTGATGTGATCTGTTCCTAATTTCTTATGATATGGTTGTTGTCGAATTATTTAAAGCTATTTCATTCACTTTTTTACTTTAACTATACATGTAGCTGCAGGGTCAAAAATCTCAAGGAGACCTGTGGCCATATTCATAAATATTCTTAGTGCTAAGAGTTTCTCGTAGGGACGAAATTGTAAGAAAAATCTTAGAATAGTGGGCGTTTCCCTCTTAAAGTTAGGAGTAGATCCTAGTAAAGATGAAAGTTATTCATAAGGCATCTTAAGCCCTTAAAAAGGTCCTAATGTTATACAGTGGTACCTCGGATCCCGACCATCTCCGGAATTCGTCAAATTCGGTTCTCGATGCACTTTGACTAGAACAATTTGTTTCGGTTCTTGTCGTTTGCTCTGTACTCGCCACATTTGCTTAAACTAGTCAGCCGACTCGTTTCATCTAAAACTCAACTCACGATTCATGAGTCACGGTTCAGTACACAGTGATTTGGGTTCACAATAGCCCTCAGAGAAGATCGCTGCCATTTTTTTATGATGTTTTTCTTTATATTTACATAAACAGCTCTACCTTCTTGGCGCAAATAAGTCTCCATGGGTCCTAAAAAGGTTACTTTATAAGAGCAAGCCAAAAGGAAAACATTAATTGAATGCTCCAGAACACAGGCTGCAGTTAGTTTGGCAGCTATGCTAGCGTCCAGAGTTCATCAATAGAGTAAGTGTTTTGCTTTGACTTTTCACTTTCAGTTCACTTCTCACTAAATTACATGATATTTTTCAACACTTTATTACAAAATAAGCTTTTTGTTAATGATTTTGACCAACTGTAGCTTAATGTAAGCATTTTAAACATTAACTTAGTTACCATTATTTCTTTGTCACTTCTTGTTTATCATGGTATCCTTTCCATATCTCTGATATTATACACTCCTCGGTTCATGATCCATTAAACTTATGGTGGATTTATCGGAACGTATCCCCATTGTAAATCAGCACCTGCACTATACAACTTCGTTGATTCATATCATGCCTTATACAGTGTGGATTTTCTGGGGGTCTGGAACGGATTCATTCAATTTCCATTATTCCTTATGGGATACATTTGCTCGGTACTCATCGTTTTCGGTTCTCGACGAGCCTTCTGGAAGGAATTAACAACGAGAACCGAGGTGCTACTGTAATCCCTTACTATTAATGTGAGAGCTGACTGATCGGCCACTATTGCACTCAAACATGGTAGGGATAGTTTTGACTTTATTTAAATGACTACTACTTTATAATTTGGCATAGCAGCGATTTGCTAACCCACCGCCTCAGTGTCCTGGGTTGCAGCAGCAACTCTTGCTCCGCCCTTTGATAGACTGGTGTTCAGGTGGTCCTGTAGTTTTGAAATGAATAGCTTATTACTGTCATGATGTGCTATTCTGCTTTATCTTATGCTCTTCTGGTCAAAGTTGAGTCAGAAAGGTGTAGGGATTTTGGTCATAGTTCGTTCTTCTCATTGAAATGAGTGGAGTTGTGGTTAGACATTTCAGTAAGATTGTTTTTTTCTTTCTTTTGTCTAATCAACAAAAACTATATGTATATACAGTGGGGCAAAAAAGTATTTAGTCAGTCATTGATTGTGCAAGTTCTCCGACTTAGAAAGATGAGAGAGGTCTGAAATTTTCATCATAGGTACCCTTCAACTATGAGAGACAAAATGAGAAAAAAAATCCAGGAAATCACATTTTTAAAGAATTTCATTGTAAATCATGGTGGAAAATGAGTATTTGGTCACCCACAAACAAGCAACATTTGTGGCTCTCACAGACCTGTAACTTCTTCTTTAAGAATCTCTTCTGTCCTCTACTCCTTACCTGTATTAATGGCACCTGTTTGACCTCATTATCTGTATAAAAGACACCTGTCCACAGCCTCAAACAGTCAGACTCTAAGACCAAAGGGCTGTCAAAGGACACCAAAAAGAAAACTGTAGACCTGCACCAGGCTGGGCAGAGTGAATCTACAATAGGCAAGCAGGTTGGTGTGAGTAAATCAATTGTGGGAACAATTGTAAGAAAATGGAAGACATACAAGACCACTGATAATCTCCCTCAGTCTGGGGCTCCACACAAGATTTCATACCGTGGGTCAAAATGATCATGAGAACGTTGAGCAAAAATCCCAGAACTACACGGAGGGACCTGATGAATGACCTGCAGAGAGCTTGAACCAAAGTAACAAAGGCTACCATCAGTAACACCCTACGCTGAGAGGGACTCAGATCCTGCAGTGCCAGGCGTGTCCCCCTGCTTAAGCCAGTACATGTCCAGGCCCGTCTGAAGTTTGCCAGAGAGCATATGGATGATCCAGAGGAGGATTGGGAGAATATCATGTGGTCAGATGAAACCAAAATAGAACCTTTATGTATGTTTGTGTGTTTATTATGTTTACATATGTATGTATATATATGTGTATATGTGTGTGTGTGTGTGTGTGTGTGTGTGTGTGTGTGTGTGTGTGTATATATATATATATATATGTGTGTGTGTGTGTGTGTGTGTGTGTGTGTGTGTGTGTGTGTGTGTGTGTGTGTGTGTGTGTGTGTGTGTGTGTATAAGCCTTTCACATTGGCTGTAAGAAGGGTTGAAGGCTGAAACGGAATTAGTATTGTGATTTGGCAGTGGTGAAGATCCTGCACTACTGACCAGAAGATCCAGAGTTCATGTCTCAGCACTGCTGGGCCCTTGAGCAAGGCCCTTATACCTTAATTCCTTACATTATATGTTGTTATATTGAACCAGGTTGCTCTGGAAAAGCCGTTTCCAATGATCACTGAGTGTTAAAAGCCGGACAGCCACTCTTGGGTCCCGTTGAGGACCAGCTCAACATTACGTGACTTGGACTCCGTGCAGTATATTGACTTTCAGCGTAACAAGACTTCGCATACTGTAGATAGCGTAGGTTTTGCTCCAGTCATCTCTGGTATTTTGCGTGGTCTTTGGGGGGGTAACATCAAGCGGGTCCTCGTATGTACGTGTTGTATCACTGCGCTGTTATTTGTGCCACAGGATGGGTGAATCAGCGACGTGGTATGACTTTTTACTCATCGGCGCCACGAATGGTGTTAATTCCTGCATCTTGCATGTTGTTATCGACTGCTTACAGGTCTGCAACAGCACCAGCGACCGCAAGCATGCAGACTCCACGCTGGAGCGCTATGTTACCGAGACGGTCATGAGCATCGTCACCACCTTCTTCAGCTCCCCCTTCTCTGATCAGAGCACCAGTTTACAGGTAATCATTGCCGGGCGGGTCTTATCGCGCTTCGGCTGTAATGTGTGGTTTGTTATCAGTTTGGCCTGTTTCTCCTCCTTTACTTGTAGTTGACGTGCAGTTTTGATGCTTCTCTTTGCCAGTGTGCATTTCGTTCATGAAGCTCTTAAATTGCTTTCTTTACGGAAAGAAGTGTATGTTGATCGCTTAATCCCCTCCCTTCATCTAGGTGGTACTTCATATGTACGTAAGTACCAGTAATTCATCCACGGCAAAGCACACACACACACACACACACACACACACACACACACACACTCTAGTGATTCTTTACAGACTCCAGTCTTATAGTACACACATAATTGAAGGCTCACGCTTATAACTGAATTTCTTTATATACTCACACACACAGTCTCACTCGCTCTGGTGATCCTTTACAGGCCTCAGTCTGATAAAACACACAATTGAAGGCTCATACACGCAACTAAATTTCTCTACACACACACGTTCACGCACAAAAGTCATTTCTTGTTGGTCTTTTATAGACCTCAAATACATAGCACACTCACAACTGCCGGATCACACCACAACATTTCTTCATTCACACATGGGTGTGCACACACACACACAACCACACACGCACCCTTTTGGTTCTTGTTATCATGTTTGGGAAACAAAAACAATCTGCATTTGCACCAACCAAATTGTCTCCACAAGGTAAAAAAAAAAAAGTCAGATCTTCCTGTGCTTGTGGGAACATTTGGTTCCGACAACAATAAAGAAACTACAAGGTGAATGATTTAGAATTTCTATGAACTTCTAAAATGTGAACATTGTCCTGTTTAAAAACCAGCTCTTGCCATGAACACACACACACACACACACACACACACACACACACATTGCGCTATCCAGGTGAGGACTTTCTATTGGCCTAATGATTACCGGATCTAATCCTAACCTTAGTAACCTAAATTGTTTGGCTCTTTTGGTGCTTCCAGAGAAAGTTACCATTTCTGTAAAAAAGCATTTGTGCGCTTGGGGACCATGTCAGATCTTTCTGTCCTTGTGGAGACATTTGGTTTGTTGTTTTGTTATTATGGGGAATTATTTATTATTATTATTATGGGGAATTTCCATTGACTTACTCAAGCTGATTGGCCTAAAATGTATTGTTACCATTTTTGTGACATCTACATTTGGACCAAAACTGTTGTCCACAAGGTAAAAAAAAAAAATCAGATCTTCCTATCATTGCGAGAACATTATTCACACACACTTGCTTTAAGACTACGTGGGAAGACTAGATTCTCTTCGATTTCATTATAATGCTGCAATCCAACAATCACCAAAGTGTCAACACTTGTAATAAAGCTTGGTTACATGAGGTACATCTCACTGCAGTATCGTACCGTTACAACTGGACACAGACCTAATATGCCTTCATTGAAGCTTGTGCATCTCTGGGAGTCTTGTTCAACATGTGAAATGATAGGAATGAAGACAGACACTCACCGGACGGACGGATTTTAGTTTTGAGCCGCATTTGGATGCACGGGCTCTACTGGCTGCGTATGGAGGGTGGGCTGATGTGTATTGCACAGCCTTTTTTGTTTTTCGCCCTGTTTTTGCACAGCTTCTTTAGTGATGATTGGTCGACCTCTCAAAGTCAGCCGGGAATCAGGAACATGGTTGACTTCTCATGCTTCAATAACTCATGTGAACTTGTGTGAAGCGGCTTGGTATGAGGCAACGCAACTGAATGCAGCTCTGCAGGAGGGATATAAGAAACTCTATGCTGTGGCTAGTCAGTCAAATGAAGTGATACAATGTGAACGTTTTGATATTTAAAAACCAGCCGCTACCACAAACACACACACACACCCAAGCTCACCTTCATACCCTTTTGTAGACCTCAAACACATAGCACATACACAGTTGCAGGAACATGCTCGCCACTGAATTTCTTCATACACACACACACTTGCTCTCCCACGTCTTGGTTCTCCTTTGTAGAACCCAGTGTCAGACCACATACAATTGCAGGCACACTCAACACTGAGTTTCAACACACACACACACACACACACACTCCTGCTGCTCCTTCACGGACCCCATCGTCATAACACACAATTGCAGGCACACACACTCTGAATTTCTTTACACACACACACACACACACACACACACACACACACACACGAGGTACCCTTTTATTGACCTCAAAGACTCACACAACTGCAGGCAACACACTCACCACTGAATTTCTTCATTTACCCCCCCATACACACACACGCGCACACACACGCAGACTCACATTTCATTAGAAAAAGGCTGCTTAGTTGAATTGAGTCACAGCTTTCCAAGAACCTAGACTGTACATAAGAAGTTTTCCATGAATAACGAAGCCGCTCGTCGGTTCCACTCGCTGGCGCAAGCCGCTTTGCGCATGCGGGAGCGCCCACACACACTCGAGCTTGTGTGAACTCATTTGCAGATCCAGACTTCCCAGATCTCCGAGTTGCAACATCACTAATGCGGTTAGGCCTTGCCTGGCAGCCAGATGGTTTTACAGTTCTCGGGGGGGGGGGGGGGGGTGCGTTCGCGCACGTGTGCAGATGTGCGCGATTGGATCTGGACACCTCGTGCGCGAGTGTGTGCGCGTGTGCACTTTACTAGAATGAGCAACTCTACCGCCGAACTGACTCAGTTCTTCTTGGAAAACTTTGTTCCTTTTTCCCAAAGTGAACCGCAATCGATATTTTGACCCCACTTTCATTCTAGATACATCCCGCCCCTCCAAGTGCAACCGCAACTCCCCTCGTATCCCCGGTTGCGACTGGACTTTATCCATGTGCGCTGTCAGCTCAGCTGTTTCCTGAAGGAAATGTTCAGCCTGTTTCTCATTTAGCCATTTGATTTAGCCTGCTTGTGTTTGGAAGTGACAGGGTTAGGGTTACCAGCCAGAACTTAAAAGCCACCTACCTAATATGGTGTGGGTCCCACTAGGGCTGCCAAGACTCTACAAGGCCTCTGAAGGTGTCCTGTGGTATCTGGCACCAAGACGTTAGCAGCAGATCCTTTAAGTCCTGTGAGCTCGATCAGAATGAGATCTGTTGAATTTGGAGGTCGAGTCGACACCTCTGCCATGTTCCACAAACCAAGAGCAATGCAGGGTGCATTAGAGAGAGTCCTATTACACCGCTGTAGGCCTGCAACGGTGTTTCATTAGGTGATGCGTGTCAAGTAGCCTCCACATGAATGTCAGGATCCAAGGTTTTCCAGCAGAATGGTACCCAGAGCATCACTGCTGTCAGTGGTTTTAATGTTATGACTGATTGGTGTACGGTCTGTAATTCGACTGACACAGGTTTTTAATGGCCGATGCCGATATTTAGAGAGCAGGGTAACCGAGGGCTGATATATAATTCCGATATCAACTCTTATTTTTTTTTAAATGGATAAGACTAAGAACAATAATGACAGACCAAATTGCTGAACTTAAATGAACATTTATTTAGGCTGTAAATGCTCTGTCTCTGTCTTTTCTAAAAATACAAAAAGTTTTATTGCTCTTACCTACAACATTTAATACTAGATAACATTATCATTCTTTCTGGGGAAAAAAATAAAACTGTGTGAATACTTGCAAAAAAACAGTAGTGCCCATGGTAGCAGCAGCTTCTTTTTTTAATCCCAGTTCCAGTTAAAAGCGGGAACTAAGTTGTAATGCTGGAAACAAAGTTTTCATCATCTCATAAATAGCCCGGCCTCACTGAAACTCAGCATCTTCGTTTTTCGTCAGCGTTTCTCTGCATTTTCTCCACTATTTTTGAATAGTGGATATATCAGCAGATATAGGTGCAGATATCGGCTGATGCCGATTATTTCAAAATTGCAGTAATTGCATCAATTAATCGGCCGACTGATTAATCGGTCTGTCACTTGTCTTTAATGATGTAATGTCTATCAGTTACATTTTAGATTAGTTACCTTTAATACAAATGCAAAATGTTTTTACATGCATAGCTATAATTTGACCAGATATAACAGAAATGCACGCATAAACTGTAGCCAAAACAGAAAGGGAAAATGTGTCTCTCACTTCCGTTCTCAGTGCTTTAGGTGTATCAGCAATTTTCAGTACTCAGATTCGACATACAATGAGTGATCGAGGTTCATTTGTGCTCAGCTCGTGTGAAAACCCCAGATTTTACTAAACAGAAATTTGTAATACTTTTAATGGCTTTTAATCGTCATAAGCCACATGTGCTCTGGATTTCTTTGACATTTCCTGGACTGAGCTGGTTGCAGCTGCTGACATAGTTGTTCATAGAAGAGCTACCTTTCAAAACCTCTGCCCCCGCCTCCCATCCCCCCAAAGCCCCACCTAAGTTTACCGATGCTACGTCACTCGTTTCCTTGAAGTGAGATAAAGCGAGTTATGATGACATCTGCTCTCTGTTGTTACAGGCTTCCATACTGGGCAAATTAAAAGAGGTATTGCACAGAGTGGTGTGGTGATGACATCCTTTGGGTTAGTCACACTTCTAGTAAGCCTGTCTGGGATTGCTGAGCTCAGAACCAGGGTATCTAAGTATTTCCCCCCACAGCTTAACCCTTCAGGCGTACTAGAACTGATCCTTGAACTGATCACAGATCTTGTGAACCGTTCTTACTTTCACCTCATCCTTCTTGGTTGTTCAGGCTTCAGAAGATCTGCCCTTCTGTGATGGTTTTAATACATGGTTGAATCCATAGACCTTATTTGACTTGTTTCTATACTCAAGATGAGGATGTGCTTTTTAGTTTTTTTCCTTGTCTTGTTTTAAAAGTAAAATGCATACATATTAGTGCTGTCAAACTTCAAGTTCGAATTGTGTTAACAACAATAATTCTATGCTGTAAAGACTTTTTCACACCAATTCATTCTTAAGGATGAATAAAACAAACAAACAAAAAGAAAATGCACTAGTAATCTTAGCCTGTTCTAATTTCTGAATTGTTCGGACACATTAAAATCAGGCTTCCTACTGTGCCACAGCCGGTCCCATCCAATAAATCCAACTAGTCTAGTGATGGGCGTGGTTTGATTTTGTGCTGGATTCTGTGCATTAAATGCATTAAAGTATCATTCTTGAAATCGCTGCTTTTTTCTGTTTAGATTTACAGCATTTAATATATGCTCTTAACCAGAGCGACTTAGAACTCCGTCTTACAATCCAAGCAATTGTGGTTTAAGGGTTCCGCTCAAGGACCCAAGAGTGGCAGCTTGGCAGAGGCAGGATTTGAACCCTGGACCTTCTGGTCTGTAGTTCAATACCTTAACCTGCTACCACAGTCCCAGTGTTATTGAAATATTGCAAAGTAGTATTGGAAAATATACGTGTTTTTGAAGTTTATTTTGTCCACTTGTATTACTGGGTTCACTTTTAATGTCAAACTCAATGGCAATCGAATCCAAGCAAGCAAAGTGAGGGAAAAAGAATTGGTGCGATTTTAAGAGTATTAAATATTTGAATTGTTTGACAGCACTAATAATAATATAAACTACTGTAAACTACCCTTTTAGGGTTTTAGTCCTATTTTTTGTTTGTGCAGTGTAGTTTAGATTTAGCATTATCTGGCAATTTGTTAACATCACAGCAGTATAGAATCTTTTCTGTCCTTTTTCTGTTGTTTCATTTACTTTTCTCTTATCTGTTTTTCCTCTCGTCTTTTTTTTTTTTTTAAACCATTATCTTCCCAAACTCCACGGCAGACCCGTCAGCCGGTCTTTGTGCAGCTGTTGCAGGGTGTTTTCCGGGTGTACCACTGTAACTGGCTCACGCCCACCCAGAAGGCATCAGTGGAGAGCTGCATCAAAGTCTTGTCTGATGTTGGTAAGAATGCTGTCTTGGCCACTGGACCTGTGTGAGCGCCCAGGCACCGTTCAGGTTTCAAAATTCCCTCTTCTGAGGTCTTCCTGCCTCTTAACAGTGCAAGTCTAAACTGTGTGCGTTACCTGCAGCCAAGAGTCGGGCAATTGCCATCCCGGTGGATCTGGACAGCCAGGTGAACAACCTGTTTGTGAAATCGAACAATGTGGTTCAGAAGACCATCCTGAACTGGAGGATGTCCGCTCGGAATGCCTCCAGGCAAGACTCCACCATCACTGCTTCCAAAGACTACAGGAACATCATCGAGAGGCTGCAGGTGAGCATGGGTGCTTTTCAGTTCTCGCTCAACCCTTAACCTGTTAGTCCTGTCTAATTGGCTAAGAATATAGTATAAATAAAGAGAACAGTGCAACGTCTATCTACTTTACCAAAGTGTTTCTCGGCTCGTTGTGAATTCGTTCCAGAAGGCTTGATTCAAGAACCGAAAACGACGAGTACAGACCCAGTTTGTCCTATAAGGAATAATGTAAATTGAATTCATCCATTCCAGATCCCCAGAAAATCCACACTGTATGAGGCATTATAAGCATTAATGGAGTTGTGTTGTACAGGTGCTCCCTGATTTACATGCCGATGTTTGGTTGACCAAAATCATTAACACAAATTTGATAATAAAGTGTTGAAATATCTCATGTGCAGTGGTGCTTGAAAGTTTGTGAACCTTTAGAATTTTCTGTATTTCTACGTAAATATGACCTAAAACCTCATCAGATTTTCACACGAGTCCTAAAAGTAGATAAAGAGAACCCAGTTAAACAAATGAGACAAAAATATTATACTTGGTCATTTATTTATTGAGGAAAATGATCCAATATTACATATTAGTGAGTGGCAAAAGTATGTAAACCTTTGCTTTCAGTATCTGGCCTGATCTGCTCAAACCATGATACTACCACCACCATGTTTCACAGATGGGATAAGGCTCTTACGCTGGAATGCAGTGTTTTGCTTTCTCCAAACATAAAGCTTTTCTTTTAAACCAAAAAGTTCTGTTTTGGTCTCATCCATCCACAAAACATTCTTCCAATAGCCTTCTGGTTCGTCCACGTGATCTTTAGCAAACTGCAGACGAGCAGCAATGTTCTTTTTGGAGAACAGTTGCTTTCTCCTTGCAACCCTGCCATACATACGATTGTTGTTCAGTGTTCTTCTGATGGTGGACTCATGAACATTAACATTAGCCAATGTCAGAGAGGCCTTCAGTTGCTTAGAAGTTACCCTGGGGTTCTTTGTGTCCTCGCCAGCTATTACACACCTTGCTCTTGGAGTGATCTTTGTTGGTCAACCACTCTTAGGAAGGGTAACAATGGTCTTGAATTTCCTCCATTTGTACACAATCTGTCTGACTGTGTATTGGTGGAGTCCAAACTCTTTAGAGATGGTTTTGTAACCTTTTCCAGCCTGATGAGCATCAACACCTCTCTTTCTGAGGTCCTCAGAAATCTCCTTTGTTCATGCCATGATACACTTCCACAAACATGTGTTGTGAAGAGCAAACTTTGATAGATCCTTGTTCTTTAAATAAAACAGGGGGCCCACTCACACCTGATTGTTGTCCCATTGATTAAAACACCTGACTCCAATTTCACCTTCAAATTAACTGCTAATCCTAGAGGTTCACATACTCACATGTTCTTGAGCATCCAGTTCCTGTTTTGCTTTCAGTTGGCCCTTATAAACTCACCTTCTTAGGACCCATGGAGACTTGGTTGCACTAAGAATACACTACTGTAGATGTAAAAATAAAGGCTATTGGGAAACTGAATCACTGTGTACTGAATCGTGAATCATGAATCGAGTTTTGGCTGAAACAAGTTGCGTGACTTGACTGGTACAAGTTTAAGCAAGCGCGACGGGGACCGAGACACGTTCTTCTGGTCAAAATGCGTTGAGAACCGAATTTGACAAGTTCCGAGGTGGTCGAGAACCGAGGTACCACTGTATTGTCAGTCACGTTACAGTAAAATGGAAAATTGTGTCTCCAGGACCAAGACGTAACGCACAATGTTACTGAAGTGTGCAAAAGAGTGAAAGCAATGGATAATTCAGTTAAATAGGGCAGTGCAGAAAACAAATCAGAAGCTTATCTCAGTGCTTACACCTGAAAAACTGAAAATGAAAGTCATGTGTGAGCGTAAATCTGATTTGCGATGCCAGTCTGAACCTATCCTGTGATGTACTGGAACGGGGCTAATTGCTCATTCTAATTGCCAGATCAGTTTTACTGTGCAGGTTTAATGGAGAGCAAGTCTTCCTTCTGGCCCCTGTGTGATTTGTAGTGGAGGTTAAGATTCGCTTGTGCGCTCTGGCTGCGCTCCATTTCATGAGTCACTGATCAGGAATAGTTTCCCATGCTTAGCTGGAAGTGTCTGACACCGTTTCCAGCTAGTGATGGCTCCCAGCCCAGTGTCAGGAATCTAAGATGCACTGATTATTCTAAGATGTCCTGTTGTAGGCAACCCTGCTGAAAGTGAGATTGTCTGATTTTTCTGATAAATTTTAACACGCTTTAGAAGGCATTGTTCAGCCCGCATAACCACACCTGCTCGGTCTTCACATGTATGCTATATTTAGAGCGTAAAGCTGAAGTTTAGGTGAAACTCCCAAAGTTCTCTTGAATATTGAAACCCAGTTTAGTGAGTTCTGGTTAGTTACGCTGTCCTTTTCCAGAAATACTGCAAAGATTGTTTTTTTTCAAGCATTTGTCTTATCATGTTTGGATTATTGTAATACCTTGTATACTTGCCTTAGTCAAGGATCTCCGCCAAACTTGAGTTGGTCCAAAATGCATCTGCTAGGCTTTTAACAAAAACTAGGTGGATGGAACCCATCAGCCCACTGGAAAATACTACTTCTTTTAAGGATTTACATGGTGAAACACTTGAATATGTTTGTGAGTTGTTGGCTCTTTATTCAAGTACAAGATCGCAGAAATCCTCTAATCTAGGAGTTCTTGTAGTTCCAATGACGAGACGAAAGCAAAAGGGAGATTTGCTGCTTGTGCACCTGACCTGTGGAACAGTGTTCCCCTCTATCAGACTCTCTGGATCTTTGTCCTCTGATAAGAAATACCAAAAGACGCACTTTTATTCTCTAGCTTTTATGAGTTGTATTCAGATGTAATGTGCTTTTTGGTGTTTATATACAGTCTTCCTGTTATGGCTCTAGTTTCTTTGCGTTTTATCACTAGAGATGACCTAATTGCAATTTTTTTTATTCAGATTGCGTCCGATTCCGATTGTCTTTCTGTCTAAGAATTATACTTGACAGCATATAGAGACATTTTTGTTTAACTTTAAGTGCTACACATCTATAAACACATCTACAGATCTACATACATTAATGGAGTTGTGCTGTCCAGGTGCTCCCTGATTTACAATGGGGATACGTTCAGACAAATCCATCACAAGTTAAATGTATCATAAACTGAGGAGTTTTGTATCATTGTGTGAGTGTTTGGTATCATAGCAGAGCCTACGATAGCTAGGTTTACAACAATTAAATTAACCTACAGTTGACCAAAATCATTAACACAAAGCTTATTTTATGACAAAGTGTTGAAAACTCTCATTTAATTTAGTGCGTAAATTATTGATGGTGAAAAGTAAAAGCAAAACACTTAATCTATTGGTGAACTCCCGGTCCTAGCATAGCTGCTAATGCTAACTGCAGCCTGTGTTCTAGAGGATCCAAGTCCTGTTTCCCTTTCGGTTAGCTGTCAATAGTAACTCTTTCAGGATCCATGGATACATATTTACACCAAGAACACAGTATTGTAGGCGTAGAGATAAAGAAAAACCGATAAAAATAACGGAGATCTTCAGTGAGCAACAGCTATTGTTAATCTAAATCTCTGAATCGTGAATCATGAATCGAGTTTCGGCTGAAACGAGTTGCAAAGCTGAAGCAAGTGCGCCGGGTACCGAACAAACGATGAGAACCGAGCCAAATTTTTCTTGCCAAAAGGTGGTTGAGAACCGAGGTACCGCTGTAGTTTAGAGATTACCTTAATACATTTCTAATACACTTAAAATACATGAACCTTGTAAGTTTCTTAGATCCGTCATCTAGTAATAGCTAGCTTACAGACTAAGCGTGGAGAACCAGCATTTTGTCTCTATGACAAAACGTATCTCTAACCACCCATCGCAAAGGTTAGCTGTGGCGCAAATGTAGCTATTTATAAATCCAGATGATAAACATTTGTACGTGCTTATTTTTTAAGCCCTTTATTGTGTGCATTTTGCCATCCCTACTCTGGGCCTGGAGCGGAGATCAGTTTTGGGGCGTGTTCCGTTGTGTTTGTTTGGTTGGACTGGTAATTTACTAGCTGCATTATTTCAGTGAACCATGTTTGGACCACACCTGCATCTGTTCACCATTTTTATGTGGGAGGTGGAAGTCTTTGTCTTCTTATGAAGCTGAGATAAGATCATCGAATTGATGCCAAATTTGCCTTAATCGTTATTAGGGAAGGCCAATCATCAGATCACTTTTAAAACTGACTCTTGAGCAGCACACCTGAGGCAACACTTTGAAGAACAGTTCATCTCCAAGGGACCCGTGCCAAAAATCTGGCATGCTGAAGAAGGGCAGGGGTTAAGTGTTTTTTTTCTCCGGTGAGAAATTGAAATGTATTTGAGCGCAGAGCTGTAATTATATCTGTGCTGTTATGTAGTCGGGACACCTGGTTTATTGCACTGTAGATCCAGTCCTGTGACAGAAGGAACACGGAGGGCCCAAAAACACGGGACACAGAGATAGACCTCAATTTAGCCCTGAACCGGGATGACAACCAGACACAGATAGAAACAGGGAGTTCCTCACATACACAATTCGGACCATAACTGTGACTTTCTGCTTATAGTTCAGCAGTGCAAACCAGCACTCTACTGCTGAACCACTCTGGTTCGTATCCTGCCTCTGGTGAGGTGAGGTTGGAGTTGCACTTGTGTCAGTGCACAGTGCGAGTTCCATGTCTTAGGGCCAAGCCTGCCCTGTTTCAATTGGTTAAAGGTCCGCCTTGCGATGTATTGCGACATTCCACATAGTTCACTGAAAAATTTAAAAGCAGCTGAAATACAAGTTACCGTGTACAATCTGAGTCATCTTAATACAGCACACTGATAATTCAGCGAAACCCTGTACTGCGCCATCTACAGGAGCGGAGATTGAAGTTTACACCCCGTTTAAAACATGTTTTATCTTCCTTCAAAAAAATTGCTGAAAATCGATGTAGTACATCACCAACAGAAATGTTGCCATATATTGCCGTATCAGTTTTTTATTTTTTATTTACGTCTGCGTTTTTGTGTGTGATTTTTAGGACATTGTGTCTGCACTGGAGGATCGTTTGAGGCCGCTGGTACAGGCTGAACTCTCCGTGCTCGTAGACGTCCTGCACAGGCCCGAACTGCTGTTTCCAGAGAACACGGAGGCTCGCAAGAAGTGCGAGAGCGGAGGCTTCATCTCCAAGTAAGATTGCATTTCCGCCCTGTCTTCAGATCTCTGAGTGACTGCTGTTGCTACGAGGATCAAACAGACACCTCAAAAAAATCAGTCAAACAAAAGAAAGGGTATTTAAATCTCAGTAATGGTCAACACTGTACAGCTCCCATACCTATAAACAGAGATCTAGAGACATTGTCATGTGTGCACCTGTGTCGTAAGGTTTTAGACGGTCTGTACTGGGATTGTGTGTCTGTGTGTGTGTGTGTGTGTGTGTGTGTGTGTATGTGGTACGGTTACATTAGGCACCACTGTCTGTGAGGTTGGGTGGATGAACTTTTTAAGAATGCAATAATGTTACAGCATGAACCAACTCAGTTCAGCTCTGATACGACTAGAATTCGGTTTGGTTCAAATCAAATATATATACATGATGAATGATGAATGACCTGATGAATGACCTGCAGAGAGCTGGGACCAGAGTAACAAAGGCTACCATCAGTAACACACTGCACCGAGAGGGACTCAGATCCTGCATTAAGCCAGTACATGTCCAGGCCTGTCTGAAGTTTGCCAGAGAGCATATGGATGATCTAGAAGAGGATTGGAAGAATATCATGTGGTCAGATGAAACCAAAATAGAACTTTTGGTAAAAGCTCAAGTCGTTGTGTTTGGAGGAAGAAGAATGCTGAGTTGCACCATACCTACTGTGAAGCATGGGGGTGGAAACCTCATGCTTTGGGGCTTTTTTTCTGCAACGGGGACAGGACGACTGATCCGTGTTAAGGGAAGAATGAACGGGGCCATGTATCGTGAGATTTTAAGCCAAAACCTCCTTCCATCAGTGAGAGCATTGAAGATAGAACGTGGCTGGGTCTTCCAGCATGACAGTGATCGCAAATGCACCGTTCGGGCAACGAAGGAGTGGCTCCGTAAAAAGCATTTCAAGGTCCTGGAGTGGCCTAGCCAGTCTCCGGACCTCAACCCGATAGAAAATTTGTGGAGGGAGTTGAAAGTCCGTGTTGCCCAGCGACAGCCCCAGAACATCACTGCTCTAGAGGAGATCTGCATGGAGGAATGGGCCAAAATACCAGCTACAGTGTGTGCCAACCTGCTGAAGACTTGGAGGAAACATTTGACCTCTGTCATTGCCAACAAAGGTTATGTTGCAAAGTATTGAGTTGAACTTTTGTTATTGACCAAATACTTATTTTCCACCACGATTTACAATTAAATTCTTTAAAAATCCTACAATGTGATTTCCTGGATGTTTTTTTCCTCATTTTGTGTCTCATAGTTGAAGTGTAGCTATGATAAAAATTACAGACCTCTCTCATCTTTCTAAGTAGGAGAACTTGCACAATCAGTGGCTGACTAAATATTTTTTTGCCCCATTGATTGTGTGTGTGTGTGTGTGTGTGTGTGTGTGTGTGTGTGTGTGTGTGTGTGTGTGTGTGTGTGTGTGTGTATTTGTTTATTTAATAGAGAGTCACCGAATGCTCCGTTAAAAAAGATAGCAGGGGCTGCTGGCTTGTGCCTGACTCTGCCTGTTGCTAGCTTTAGCTTTAGCCTCTTTGACTTTGCTTATTCACGCCGTCCAAAAAAGTTTCCATGCCGGAGACATGGTCGTGTTCAAAATGGATAACAAAGCCCTTAGTAGTGTCCCTAGTCCATCATCAGTAATGCAGTATTTAGGGAGCCTATCTAGTTGACTAGCTAAGTAGCACTCAAAACACGGCCGAAACCTATAACGCTTCCTTCTCATCATGTCAGCAAACAAACCCTTAAACGTGTCTCTTAAACAAACCACTGAGTGCCTGAAACTTTGAGTTATGAACTGACCTGAACTGAATTATGAATTAAAGTTAGTAAAAGCACTGTACTGTTCATGTCTATGACCGGCACAGAATCAGTTATATGAGACGGTTGAAGCTGATCACGCTAAAACCGGCCGAATCCGTTATATATGTAAATAATGAAGGCTTTGATTACTACAGGGTGTACTTCGCACCACAAAATTAGACAAATCAGAATGCATGAAGTAGTATCTGCAACGTCTTAAAGACAGAGCTTATAAGAGAGAGGTGCCTATTTTTGGCTGATGTATTTTCGCTCTTTCCCAGCTGTTAACAGACACTTTCTAGGCTGTAGTGTATAATAGCGCTTGTAGCAGCGAGAAAATATTATATAACTTGCTGCCTATTTGTTCTAGCTGTGCTTCTGCTATGCAGTGGTATGTGCTGTTGTAGCAAGATCATCAGTGTTATTTGTTATTCGGTCTGTGCGTTGTTTTAATGTTTGGGCTGATGTGTGCTGGGATGGAACCTGAAGCAACATGCAATTTAAAATGGACAGCATAAAGTTCTGACACGATACAGACCACATAACAGAGGACAACATTGAGTGCAGGACATGATAAATACACACAGAAAAGAAACACAGTACGAGTGGTGGTAATATACATGGATGGATATTAAGCAGCGTTTGATTTGAGCCAGATTTTTTTTTTTGTGAAATGTGTATGTTCTGTACCCTGTACAGAAAGACTGGGGGGACATTGTTCCGTAGAGACATCTACAGAAAGTAAGAAACTAGAGTGTAAGTGTGCAGCGTTGGTTAAGGTGTGAAAGATCTAGTCTGATATTGCGTTTTGAAATCACACTGCTGCAGAGTCTTGTGGTGGAGGCATGGGACACATCCACACGCGGCCAGAAGTATTGGGACTCGCACGTGGCTAAAAGTATTGGGACACCCACTCGCACGCGGGCAAAAGTACTGGGATACCCACTCACACATGGTCAAAAGTATTGAGACATGTCCCCACATGTGGCTAAAATTCTTGAGACACACCCACACACACGGCTAAAATGGTCTAAAGTATTGGGGGACGCACTCACATGCGGACAAAAGTATTAGTACACCCCTGCATGTGGCCAAAAGTATTGGGACAGACACTCACACAGCGGGCAAAAGTATTGGGACATGCCTTCGCACTGGCCAAAAGTAGTGGGGGACACACCCACAAGTGGCAAAAAATATTGGGACACAAACCTGCAAGTGGCCAAAAATACTGGGACACACACCCACAAGTGGCCAAAAATATTGGGACACGACTCTGCACGGGGGCCAAATGTATTCAGACATGGCCATGCATGCGCCCAAAAGTATTGGGACACATCTCCACATGGGGCCAAAGGTATTGGGACTTGCACGCATCCAAAAGTATTGGGACACACCCTCGCACGCGGGCAGAAGTATTGGGAGACACACCCGCACGTAGTCAAAAGTATTGGGGGGGGACACCCGCAAGTGGCTAAAAATATTGGGACACACACCCACACACAGACAAACGTATTGGGACCCGCCCCCGCACGGGGCCAAAAGTATTCGGACATGGCCATGCATGCGGGCAAAAGTATTGGGACACACCTCCACACACGGCCAAAAGTACTCGGTCATGGCCACGTACGTGGCCAGAAGTATTGGGACACGTGGGTGCACGTGGCTGAAAATATTGGGAGACACACCTGCACATGGTCAAATGTATTGGGACTCGCCACTGCACTTAACCAGAAGTATTGGGACGCGCCAAAAGTACACAAACTCACATTATCTCTACTTGCCATACTTCAAGCACTGTTGTAGTTCCTTCAGAAAATGAAGATCTAGTCATGTTTTTCTGTCTCATTTATCCCATTGTGCGTCTCGTTCTTTCTTTTAGGCTCATTAAACACACTAAGCAACTATTGGAGGAGAATGAGGAGCGACTGTGCATTAAAGTCCTTCAGACTCTCAGAGAGATGATGACCAAAGATCGAGGTTATGGAGAGAAGGTAAGACACAGACACAAGATTTGTGCAAAACGGCACTTTTGCCTTTACATGAAACAACCTCTCAACACGTTCTCCCTTCAGTTCATATCCACGGATCAGCCAAAACATCGAAATCAGGCACAGACCGAAAAATAAAGAACGCTCATTAACTCAGTACAACAGCTCATGTTAAGACCTGGGATATATTAGACAGTAAGTGAACAGGCAGTCCTTTGTACGCAGGCAGGTCTTGTATGTTCTTGACGTTTCGGATGTGAGGGAAATGTTCAGAAGTAAAGAAGTAAACCAATCAACAAGGTGTTGCTACCTAACGTTGTCTCTGACTTTGTGGTTTTAATGTTTCGGCTGATCAGTGAGAGCGTTTCCATGCATTTAATAATCCGATAACTGCAGATAATCAGATTTTGTCAGTAATTCGATCAACGAGTTTACATGCATTTGAGTAACCGGATAGTGTTTAACCTCCGGGTTTACACGACTCTGGTAGTAATCAGATTTCTCCTTTGCAACCAGCCAATAATCTCACCAAACGATGTGACATAAACTTCAACTTTAATATGGACTAAAATAATGAAATTCTTAGTCTTCTCGAGCATCTTCTGCGTTTGGGGGTTGCCTTACCCATTAAATCACTTTCTCATCCGATTAATCCTGAACAGGAGCGCGGGAGAGCTGGTGCCTAGCTGGCGGTAGGGCGCAAGGCAGGAGCAACCCTAGACAGGGCATCAATCCATGGTAGGGTTGCCAGATCCCGCGAGTTTAAAAGAACTAACCAGCTCTATGGAAACTAATCTCATTTGGTAGGGAAGCCTCAAAGAATAAGCAGACCTGGCAACCGCGTTCCTCGCGCAGACTGAAATTGTAGTATGGGTATATATGCTTCGAGAAATCCAGTTACCGAGGTAAAATCCAGCTCTCCATTTTACCTCGGTCAGATTTCTTCATCTAATTTTTAGATCGGAGTCTTGATTCATCGGATAACTGCAGAAATCCGACTGGGATCGGATTATTGAGTGCATGGGAACTCCCTCAGCCTAAATGTGACGGATTTACCAGTCACGTCTCGCGTCTGTTCTATTGATAAGGTACGCACTGCAGACGTACATGCGCACAGCTGGACTCCGCCCTTGTACTTATCTACTCGAACAGCCTTTCGGATGCTCTTTGATGTGGGTTTGTGGCTTTCCATACCCTGACGTTAAAAAAAAAATTAGTACTCAGAGTCTCGGCATGTTTCTAAAGCTATTAACACCGAGTTCAAGCCTGCCAGCATGTTCTAATCACTAATAATCCAGCCGGTTTGACTGACTTAATCTGTCTTTGCACTAATCTTAGGCAAATCTCCAGCCTTTGATCAGGTTACTCAGTTACTCAAGGGCACAGGTGTCGCATCGTTGGCCGATAAGATACTAAACCCTGTAGTACTTGAGTTCCAGAGACCTGAAGGCTATACCACCCAGCAGGGTTCTCGAACAAACCATTTCCTAACAATGGCATGATGGTGTAATATCTGACCAGCTTAACCACTGGAGCAGCTTCCTCATAAACAGCTGCTTTGGGGAAGGAAAGGTGCAGTGTAGCAGAAACAAATGAGAAGCAATCTTCTTCTTTCCCTCAATTTCCCTTCTTAACTTTGCCTGCTTGGTTTGCACTGATCCCTCCTCTGAGGAATCAGAGCCGTTGCTTGTACAGGTTCTGGATGCCGACTGTTTTGTTGGGCTGGCAGACTTCCACAGTGAGAGCATGCACAGAGGACCAACACTTCCTCCA
The DNA here is from genome assembly GCA_025084515.1 of Ancistrus triradiatus. Lineage (NCBI taxonomy): Eukaryota > Metazoa > Chordata > Actinopteri > Siluriformes > Loricariidae > Ancistrus > Ancistrus triradiatus. The sequence continues at coordinate 764,261 of JAJAGP010000072.1, read as the reverse complement.
TGTCCGTAGCATTGCTTGGCCAGTGGGGCTGCCATTGCATCCTGCCCTTTTTTTTCCTCAGACAAGGCCGGTTCTCCCTGTGAGGCGCCCCGACCAGACTGGAGGCATCGCTGAGGACAATCGAATTCGTATTATCGCCAAGCCACCCAAACCTTATATAAAAAAGATCTTGTCCTGTGATTTTCTTCATGCGTCATCAACATGTAAATACACTCGCCATTATCGGTTCCACTTGTATAGATGCACTTTGTAGTTCTCCAATCACAGACTGTAGTCCATCTGCTTCTCTACATACTTTGTCTGTCATGGTCAGGACCTCCACAGATCAGATACTATTTGGGTGGTGGATCATTCTCAGTACTGCAGTGACTGAATGTGAGTCGTGCTGGTACGATTGGATCAGACACAGAAGTGCTGCTGGAGTTTTTAAACACTGTTCACTCACTGTGCCCTCTTGGACACACCTACTTTATAGCTCCGTCCCGGAGATGTAAAGTCAGAGACAGGACAGTTTGTGTTAGTCGTCCTCTAATGCTTCGTCAGTTCTCACAGGTTGCTGGTGGCTGGACATTTTTGGTTGGAGTGTGTTTAGTAAAGCATTGACACTGAGGCGTTTCCACTCATACCCACATAACACACCAGCACCACGTCCGTGTCACTCCACTCCCTGATGGGATCTAGCTGATCTGTGGGGGTCCTGACCGGGACGAACAAAGCTTGTAGAGAAACCACTGGACTACAGTTTGTAATTGTAGAACTACAAAGTGCAGCAATGTGGTAAAATGGGTGTATAAACAAGGAGGTATAGTTAATAAAGTGATGGGCGAGTGCAGGTGGTTAATAATACAGGTTTTGGTGACGCATTCTATCTCAGATGTGTTAGTCACACGTCTTCCTTAATGAAGTGTTTTAATCGTCTGGATGTTGTTCCTTGTCCAAACTATTGCTCATCTCAGAAGGGGTCGAGCGTTCGCGGAATTCTCATGTGGTCTTTACAGTAATCCGAGAGGGTTGGGGCTACATGCTAACAGAGCGTCGATTGACGAGAAATCGCCAGAAATGGCCATAATCTGAAATGCCAAAATATTAGTCTGACGTCTAAATATTTTTATACTATACCTAACTTTTACTAAGCAAAGCATTGAAGGCAGAGTCTGTTCTATCTCAGGTGTAATGTGAACACAGCAGTCAGCCTTTGTTGCTTAAAACCAGAGCAGAGCAAGCATCAGCCAAAGTTGGCACTGATAACTGAAGGTGCATTCTTTTACATATCTTGGTTTGGTATTGGTATTTCTTAAAGAAATACAGGTTCTGGCGAGCATGCTCTGTGGTATAGCCTTCAGCTCCGAATAAAGGTTGTATGTTTCAGGCTGGTTTTGCTTAAGCCTCTGTTAAAACTGCTTTTTCGAATGTGTTTTCACCTACGGCTGTGGTTGTGCGCGCATTCGGGTTTGGGTCTGCCTCTTTCCCCACTAACCGCAGGCTTGTATTCTTCTCTTGCAGCTGATTGCCTTTGACGATGAGCTGGATGTGGCTGAGGTTGATCCTTTTGTCCTTTTCGAACCCTCATCCGTTTGCCTTCTGCTTCTTGCTTGCGCCTTAGCTGCCCTGCTTTTAGTTTTTTGTTCGTTTGTTTGTCCGGTTTGCTTTGAACCTGACCACCTTTCTGTCGCTCGGCGTGTGCGTGTGCATGTTTGTGCGTTGGCGGATTCCGCCACTAGACCGGCGTCTCACCTGTACGCGGCGACGTGACCCATCGTCTGCTTGGGTTTGAGCGTGCCTGATGCCTCTTTGTACTGCCGATGTACTGGTGGCATGTTTGAGTGCTTTGATGTGCGATTCTGTTCCTCGCGTGTGGCTGAGGTTCGGTTTTGCGTGTACCCTGCAGTGTTAGCGCTGTTAGCTCCGCGTGCGCCTTTGTTTTGCTCTCACGGTTTGACGGGAAAACATGAACTTTGTTGAGATTGTGGTGAAATTGCTTAGCTCGTGAAAAAGTGCTTACAAAAAGTGCTGATTTTAGCCGAAATAAAAACTGAATGAGACTCAACATTTCCTTTTTCTGTCTGAGGCTGAGGTTAGTTTCAGGTTAAAGTGTAGGCAGAGGCGGTGCTCGTCATCCGTACTCGTACGCAGCTCCGTAGAAGAGCCGGGCGTGTGTTTTTGCGTGTGCGCTGTTGCGGGGGTGTGTGTTCGTGCGCCAGAGTGAGTGTCGGTGCGTATTTTAGTTTACATGGACAGGAAGTGTTGTCTGCGGCTGTTATTTTGCAGATACACTGCACTTTTAATGAGTTCATAAGTTCACGCTTTAAAAGACTGTCACAGAGTGGGGCTAAGCGCCGCTGCCAGTATGGAATGAATTATTATTATTTGGTTCTCATCGTCTCTGCTGTTAGTCATAGTTCATGCACTACTGCTTTATCAGCCGATGTCACAGCTTCTTTGCCTTCAGACAATTGGTGGCGTGGTGGTTCGGGTCGATCCCAACCTGTGCCTGTGTGCATTTTGCATGTCCGCCCGTGTCCCTGTGGCTTAGTTTTGGGTACTTTGCTTTCCTCCCACATCCCAAAGGCATGCATTAGGTTAAATAGGCCAGTAGGAATGAGTCTGGCTAGTAGCCTTGCTCCTGTTCTGAATAGCCATTGATGCTTATGAGACGTTAAACAAACAGAAACTCAATTCAGTTTGCTCTAGAAATTGAGCATCAATGTTGTGCTGCAGCTTTGTAAGCAAACCTAAATTTCATGATGGATGTATTGTGAGAATCACTGTTCTAGTACTCAAGTCTGCTCTTGAGACCATTAAGGACGGTTTGCGTCTGGGCTCCGTCTCGGGGTAATTGTTCTCAAGACCAGCCAAGTGCGTCTATCAGAGGTAACGTTAATTACAAACTGAACTTTTTTCTGCCATTATTAAATATCAGCAATCCATTCAAACACAATAAATCAGTCCTTTCTCTACATGCCTCAGTAAAATCTGCACTGATTGGTTACAGGGAAGTTACTGCTCTGCACGTTCAGTATCGGATCAAAGAACCTGTTTGATTTTGAATAGTTCAAATTGCAAGTGAGCATTTTTGCCCCCTCGCTTTACTTGGTTAGGATAGCTTTTGTTTGAGGACAGGAATGTTATTTTTGTTTTCACATTTAACAATAAAAAATGGATAGAATGGATGTTGTTTATATTCAGGTGGCTTTGTGGTGCCTTGTGGTTAAATATGAGAGAAGGGAAAGAATCATCACCACCATTTGCTTCCAAAAGTTACGTTGCCTTAGGTTGACTAAGACTGTAATGTGATAATAACTAGTAATACTTTTAATAATACTGTTATATTTGATATATATATATATATATATATATATATATATTATATATATATATATATATATATATATATATATACAGTCTTATATATGTATGTCGTGTGTGTGTGTGTATATTTATATGTGTATGTGTGTGTGTGTGTGTATGTATATGTATGTGTGTGTATATATATTATATATATATATATATATATATATATATAATATATATTATATATATCTATATATATATATATATATAATGATCATATGATTCGTTTTTTTTTCCCATTTTCTTCTGTTTATTCTTGTGTGATGATAAAAAATCTTCACCTGCTCTCGGTCACGTCTCGGCCACTTCCAGTCTTGGTCTTGACATGGACTCGACTAAGTCTTGGTCTCCACTCAGACTTTGTGTTCCGTTCTTGGTCGTGACTCGGACTCTGCTCTAGTTGTCTTGACAGCAGAATCCCCAGCACAAAAATTGTTTGACTTATTTGCCTAAAAGTGATAAATCTGAGCGTTATTTATTATATTCAACACGATTATATTTATTATATTCATTTTCAGCTTGCTATTGTCATGATCTCACTTTTTTCGGAAAGCGAAACTTTTGAAAGCAGATATTGTCCATTATAATCTGTCTTTAAAGAACAAATTCCACCTTGAATAGCATTTACATCCAAAGTATTTATTGTCCGTGTCATTCCATAAACGAATCTGCGTCATTTCTACCATTTTAGCCCGATTTATAGTTAGGTTTCCATCATTCGAGTCTAATCTAGCATCAGGTTCAGTTTCTTTTGGGGAGGGGGGGAGGATTTGTGCTTTTAATTTTGATATCTATCGCAAGACACTGTAGGGAACCAGAGCTGTTCCTCTTTCATTGGGTTGTATTTTTACTGCTAGATTTCACTCGCTTATCTCGCTCAAGTGTAAGTAGAGATGGACAGAGATGGACAGTGAAGAAAATAGATTCGACTTCCCTATTGTAACTGTAACTATTAACCCCCCCTCTCACTCACTCACTCACTCACTCTCACTCTCTCTCACCTTCTCTCTTTCTCTGTGTCTCACTCACACATCTCTCACTGCCACTGTTGTTTTTTGTCACAAACACTTTTAGTTGAGACCTTGGCTGTGTGTGACATAATGACAGTTGAGTGCCTCGTCTACAAACTGTAGAGCGAAAACGAATAAAGCTGCCTCTTGTGCGTGTGTGTGCGCGCGTGTGTGCGTGTGTGTGCGCGCGTGTGTGCGTGTGTGTGTGTGCGTGTGTGAGAACTCCAGCTTTATTATAATTACAGAAGGATTACTTCATTTAGTTTGTTTTGTCACAGCTGGTGGAATTGTAGCATCTTTGCTGTCTAACGCTCCACTGTAGTGCCATTAGTGCCCAGTAGGGGTAGATATTCTCATTCATGCACGTGTGTGTGTGCGTGTGCGCATGTGAGAGAGAGTGAGAGGGCGTGTGTGTGTGTGTGTGTGTGTGGCCATGTTCCAATTTCCTTCCTGTACGCTGCACGATTCTTGGGCATCCGCCAGTGCTCGGGCAGCCGTTACATAAGGCCCGCTTGCCATTTTTCCTGGAATTCAGTCTCCCTACTGATGTGACCTTCTACTGTTATTGGCAGTAAACGTGTGGCAGGGGCTGTTTACTGAGTGACAGTGGTAGCGCACATGCACTCCGAATGTTAAAGCACTGGTCAGTTCTACAAGCCTTGTTCTCACCTGTTAAAGCATCCTGCTCCCGCCTGTTATGCAACGTCGTTACAGCACTACCATTCCTTCAGCATATGCTAATTCTGAGTTCATATGAAAAAGCTTAATAGCACCAAATCCTAACTGATCTAATTGGGAATTTTATCTAGGACCACATAATCAATGTATAGAAAGTGTATTTAGTACATTTAGTACAGTTTCTCATGATTAAATACAGTCTGGCTGCAATACAAAGCTCCCATCTGTAAGACCAGTGGTACCTCGGATCTCGGCGAATTCGATTCTCGACGCGATTAGATTAGAACAATTTGTCCAGTTCTCGCCGTTTGCTCGTTTTGCACTTGCTTAAACTTGTATGAGTCATTTCGGCTGAATCTCGATTCACGATTCAGTACACAGTGATTCAGTGCTTCGATGTCACAGTTGCAGATCTTCACTGTTTGTCGTGTTTTGATTTATTTTTACATCTACAGTACTGTAATCCTAGTGCCAATAAGGGTCCTAAAATGGTTATTAATGACAGCAAACCGAAAGGGAAACAAGAATTGAATCCTCTTGGCTTTAGCATTAGCAGCTAGCGCCCTGAGTTCACCAATAGACTAAGTGTTTTGCTGTTGCTTTTCACTTTCAATCCATTACTCACTAAATTTCATGAGCTTTTTCAACACTTTATTATAAAATAAGCTTTGTGTTAATGATTTTGGCCAAGTGTAGGTTAAAGTAAGTGTTAATGTGTAACAAGACTATTTCAAACTCCAGTTCATTATACATTTAACTGAACGTATCCCCATCATAAATCAGGGAGCACCTGTGCAACACAACTCCATTAATGCATGTAATGCCTTATACAGGGGGGATTTTCTGGGGATCTGGAACGGATAAATTCAATTTACATTACTTTATTATGGGAAAATGTGCTCGATACTTGTTGTGTTCGGGACGCTACAAGGCTTTTGGAGCGAATTAACGTCGAGAACCGAGCTACCACTGTATTTACTTCTATATGGGCATTGTGACCTCATTAAAATGCGTTCACATAGATGTAATGATGGCCCAGTTTTGTTTAATCTAGGAATTTATTTAGTGATTCATGGCAACCCATGTAAAATTTAAAGGTATTTGGGGCAGTGGCATAAACTGGGTTTTGTCCAGTCATGTTTTTTTCCTTAATATGATTTTACATGATTTTATGCCTGAAATCTTTATAAAAACTATATGACTATTTTGAAAAACTATTTCCTGCTTAACTTTTAATTATATTATGTTCTGTTTAAAGCACCACACAGCCATACGTGTGGGTAATATAAACCTCAGCAGAATGCATTACTTTTTCGTAATTCAGAAACATTGTTTTATTTTGTCTTGTCTTATTTATTGTGCCTTCTCTGACCGAGTGCTGCCGAGGCATTGCGAAATACCAAAGCGATACCTCTTTAATGTGAAATATTTTCAGGTGCTTTTATTAGAAGCAGCGCTTCCAAGCTGTTATCTCGTGTGACATGCAGTAGAGTGTTAGTATATTTATGTGACGGAAACCATAGTTGCACGGTAATGACCAAAGTGTATAAGGAAGTGTGTAGTTGTTTGCAGTTCTGTTCCCTAGAGGCTTATAGTGCATGGTATAGTATATAGAATGTAAGATTTATAGCATTTTGGATACAGCCTGTAACTGTGGGTCTGATTTGCTTTGACCTTTATGTCATTGCAGACAGTATGAAACTCATATTTCATGTTTTGTCTGGTCAACATTGTTTCATTTGGAAATAAACATCCATTCCTGCATTTCAGGCCTGCAACATATTCCAAAACAAAGTTGGAGATGGTAAAACATTTACCACTTTGTAATGTTGCCATTCCTATTCGCCACACTTAAGTGATTTGGCCCAGAGGATACCAAGCAAATTTAGTGTCAGGTGTCATCGTGTCCCATTCCTGAGCGGTGAACACTCCACTGTGAAAAGTGTGTAAAACTTCAGCACCATGAGCCCAGCCAGCTTCGTGTTGGTTTGTCTTGGACATCCTGATATGTCAAAAGGCAATTATGATAGAATAGGTAACAGGGATGCCATTAAATACCATTGAAACAGAGAGTATGGGAACAGAATTGGCCCTTTAATAACTTCTTTTCCTATTTACTATTTTCTTGGAATAGATCTATCCATAACTACATAGATGACCTAAAATATTAAAACCACTTCCTCATAGTCGTCCATGTGCCACCAAAACAGCTCCACTCTGCTGGGGCACGGACTGTACAAGTCCTCTGAAGGTGCCCTGAGGCATCTGCCACGGCAGATCCTTTCAAGTCCTGTATGATGAGGTACCGCTGCACGGATCGGACTTGTTCCACCACATCCCGCAGATACTTGACGTGTGGAATTTGGCGGCCAGAGCAACACCTTCATAATGGTGCTTAAACCATGAAACTTGCTGACAGAAACCATTAGCGTCAGGGAATAGGGGCCACATTAAAATTATAAATCGATGTTTAGTCCATGAGCAACGCTGATCGCCATGTTTGTAGAAGTCTCTCCGACCCAGTCTGGCAGTAACAGTTTGCCTCTTGTTAGTATCTCTCAGCTTATGGGTCACTTACCATCTAATACAGTGGTTCTCAAACTGTGGTACGAGTAGTATGAGCTAGGACAATGTACTTAGTAAGTATTTAACAATTAAGAATTTATTTCATTATTAAAAACCGAACATTTTAATGTGCAAATGACGTTTCAGACTATTCATAATTTTGTTTTAATAAAACTGACTGCTTTCCATAATTTGAATTTTATGAGACCTTATCAGTACGCTTTTTGCATTTTGTCCAAAAACAGTAGTTAAACATGGATGCCTCGAATAAATCGACTATTATATGATGGCTGAAGGTTGCAGGAGCAGTGAACCCAAACTGGTAAATCAAACACACCTGTTGAATGCGTTAAAGAGAAAGTTGATGAATCTCCCGCCTTTGCATCAGCCACTATTTTAGACGTAGGAGGCAAGGCTAGTTGGCGAAAAAGGTTCGAAAAAAAGTTTCTGCTGAGACTCATATGTGGTAGTTGGAGGTTTTGGCTTAATGATGGGTGGTACTAATATATCACAGACTAAGAATAATTAGTGTTATTCGCTTCGTCCTCTGTATAAGTGGTCATGATGTTTTGACCAGCCGCTGTACGATGTGCACAGTGCTTCGCTTCATAAAATAGTTGAGCTTTATAATTCAATGTCGCATAATTCTGTTGCCACCTGTTGGCGCCATGCTGCTGTTTGTATCATAGAAAGCAATAATAGTAGAATTTCCGCGACGTCCATGCTATTTGTGTGCTTGTTTCGTACGAAGGCTTTAATTAAACCTCAAACGAAACGAGCCAGAAACCAACAGTATATATTTGCACTGATGCTGCTTGATGATAAGCGTGACACTGCCTGCGAAGGGGCATTCGTACCTCACACCTTATGAGCATCATAAGGTTCTTTTTTCCAGCCATACATATGAACTTGCACAAAGGGAGATTCCTGCCTGGTTGTGTTATTACTCAGTGTGTGCTGTCATGCGTCACAGGGCCATTATCTCCACCCTACCCCTGTATGTCCCCCACGCTGGGGTGTCTGCAGTCTTCTGCAGATGCCTGGAATTAGAGGTTTTTTGTTGTTGTTGGTTTTTTTTTGTTTTGTGTGTCCAGAAATGTGTGGATGAAGCGTGCTACTTGTCGCACTTCCTCAAGTGAAGGTGTGTCGTGTGGTGTCGAGCCGCAGCCAGTTGTGCATGTTGTGTTCGGTCTGTATGACTCTAATCTGTGCTCTTGTGTTGACACCTGCGTCATGTTTATACAGTTCTGTGCAAAAGTCTTAGGCCACCATTAGATTTGATGTTTTCACAATTGTATGACGATCATGATTGGACCAGAATTGTCAACTTGGATTCATCACTCACTGATTGTGAGTTTTTTTGAAGCCTTAGTCTTTTCACCCGGTTCCATTTCGAAAAGTGGATTCTTGGCTGCTACCCTTTCCAAAAGACCATTCCTGATAAAGCTTCTTTGGACTGTAGAAGGGTCAACTTGACATCCCGATAAAGCTGCCAGATGCTGTTGTTGCTCAGCTATAGCCAAAGAAGCTGTTTTCTTTCTGATTTTTTTTTTTCAGTTTTAAATACTGCATGAAGGTATTTTCTGTTTGTACTCTAATATATTCATATATTGTCATTATACCACAGCTAAAACAATGAAAACCTAATCTAATGGTGGCCTAAGACTTTTGCACAGTACTCTACGTTAACGCATCTTCCCAACCCATGCACATAAAACACAAAGGACACACCCCATCCCACAAAGTTGCAACAACCACTAACGGCGCATGCTGTACCTGACACATCTGTCACTTGTAGACAATGGATTTACAGAAAAATGGACCGCATGTTATGCCATTAGTTATTGACGTAAGCATTGACAGATTCCTGTCGTGGCTCCGAAACGAGCTACGGAGTGAAGTGAGCGAGTCAGAGTGTCAAGAATGTGGAAAATACTTCCAGTGAAACATAGCAGAGAACTTTCAGCAAAGGTGTTGTCACGAACCATGGCATGACTGAGAATTAGTCAGTCCTGTATCTATTGACTCTTGGCGTGACGATTTACCTGCTAATTCCAGAGGCAGTTCTTCTAGAGGCTCAGATTGGGAATTAGTATGACGTTAGTATTGAGATCAGTATGGATTAACGAAAAGAGTTTCCAGATAATCTCCCGCAAGAGTTATATAAGATGCTAAAATTTCAGTTAGGTTTTGGGGCAAATCCCAGTGCTGTCATTATATCTTTAACCCCATTAGTTAAATGTACTAGAGTTGACTTGCAGGACAGATGTACAAATGCAGGACAGACACTCGAGGAATGAATCAAAAAGTTTTAGTTTTCAGTTTTCTGGACGGTTTATTCACAGAAAATGAAGTGCAATTCTTGTGCAAAGCCTTTTTTCCTACTGCTATTAGTTTATTATTATTATTTTACAACTGGACTTGTCTTGGCGGGGGTCTCCAGAACTCCGGCACCTATAATACTAAGCCTGCTCTAGTTGGGAGTTCATCCAGTTTACATTTATGTCATTTAGCAGACGCCCTTCTCCAGAGCAACGTACAATCCAAGCAATTGTAGGTTAATGGCCTTGCTTATGGACCCAGCAGTGGCAGCTTGGCAGAGTTTTTGAACAGTGGACCTTAGAACCCATGGACTAGCCCATAGTCCAGTAACCACTAGGCTACCACAGTCCCACAGTTCATGGCAGGGCTGGAAAAAGGGGAGCTGTTGCCTCCCCTCCCTCAGTTACAGCCAATCGTTGTTGGTTTCGGCAACTGTAGCTTTCATTTTTGTGGGAGTTTGAAGTTTATGGTGCTGGACTATGGACCAGAAGGTCCAGGGTTCAAATCCAATTTCTGCCAGGCTGCCACTGTTGGGTCCTCGAGTAAGGCTCTTAGTCTAACGATCCAAGCAATCGTGGGTTGTTGCTCTACAGCCATTGCTTTGGATAAGAGCCTCTGCATTATAGCTAAACATATATCTATGTCTGCATGTGATGCCATCGGGATTCAAACCCGGGTGCCCGTGCTGGTTGGCTAGCATAGTAGATGGTCACCTGAGTCCCCCCAAATTTAATCTGAAATCCATTCCTGTATCCCTTGTGATATGTAAATCAGCTCTTAGTATTAGGTCACTTGCTTCCTTTGTTGATTATTTTGTATTTGTTAAGAGATTATTGTTGCATCAAATGTCACGATGGATGAAGTATTGTATGTCATAAAGTACTGGGTGGGGTTTGGTAGAATTTCTCGCTCATGCTCTTATGTAATTAAACACACCCTAGGGCATGCTTACAACACTAGGTCAGTGGATATGCCCATTTTAATGACGTTTCACCTGCTTTTTCGTTTTGGTCTTAAGCTGTTTTTTTTATTTCACTTTTGGATTAGTGGTAGTGTTAAACTGCTAATTTACAGATCAGCAAAAGGAATTTACTCAGTCGAATAGTAAGAGTATCACCCACACCCTGTGCTACTGAATAAGCTGATCACATTTTAGGATTTGGCAACCATAACAAGGGTTAATATGGTGCACAGATCCATTTGGGCACGAGAGATCGACGTGAAGAACGGTGGGAGCCGATCATATTAAAATCGACGTGTCTTGTTTACCAGCTGTGCCGTGCGTGATTGATTGGCTGGCCCGGGGGGTTGACATCGTGTGCTATCTCGTAAAATATCGGGCGGCGTTTTGGCAGTTCCAACCCCAGATCAGAAGCTGGCACAGTGTGGAAAATGCTAATAAAAATAAAATGTGCAGTGTTTGTTGCATTGACTTTTATTTAATTAATCCAAATTCCTTGAATCGCTTAATGATATTACGCACTGTGGAGGGAGAAATATGTAAATCCCTTCTGATCTTTCTTGGAGGACCATTGTTTTGTAAGATTTCATTAACGTTCTCATGCATTTGTTGACAAACTGGAGATCCTCTGCCCATCATTATTCCTCAAAGACTGGATACTGCTTACCAAAGCAGGATTATAATCACCTGTTTGACATCACGTCATTTAGTCTGTTCACCTCATGACTAGACCCTAATTTTCCCCCGTCCCAACTTTTTCTGGAATGTGTTGCAGGCCTGACATGCAGGAATGGATGTTTATGAACAAATGAAATGGTTGACCCACAAAAACTCGCATGAAATATGAGGTTCACACTGTCTGCAATGACATAGAAGTCAGAGAAGTTTTTATTTATTATTTATTTATTTATTATTATTATTATTTTACATCTGGACTTGTCTTGGTGGGGATCTCCGGAGCTCCAGCACCTATCCTACGTAAGCATGCCCTAGTCGGGAGTTCATCCAGTTTACATTTACAATCCAAACAATTGTGGGGTAAGGACCTTGATTAAGGACCCAGCAGTGGCAGCTTGGCAGAGGGAGGATTTGAACCCTGGACCTTCTAGCCCATAGTCCAGTAATTTCACCTCTAGGCTACCACAGTCCCACAGTTCATGACAGGGCTGGAAAAAGGGGAGCTGTTGCCTCCCCTCCCTCAGTTACAGCCAATCGTCCTTGGTTTCGGCAACCGTAGCCTTCATTTTTGTGGGAGTTTAGAGTTTATGGTACTGGACTATGGACCAAAAGGACCAGGGTTCAAATCCAACCTCCAACCTCAACCTCTGTAGATTTTCCTACAATGCATTTCGAAACGAATTTCAGGTTTGATTCAGGTTTCTTCTTCCACGTTTTAACCTGGCTTTATCTGAATTCAATCTGGTTGCTCAGGACGCGCCCTGGTGTGAAGGCGATTTCCCGCTTGAGCGTAAACGTTCCTGTTCGTACAGTTTGGAACAGGCCCATGATTTTTAGCGTGACTTACTACCGTTTAGATTCAACCCAAGTAAACAGGTCAGGAATGCAGAAAGAGTCGGCGAGCCTTTCTCGTAAGTTGGCTGTGTTTATGTACTGCCTGCGCATGTTCAGTCTGGTCTCCTAGATGACCTACATGATAAGCCATCGTCATGTAACCCACATGACTGCTCGGTTTCCTAATATAGCTGCTGCTTTCAGGGTGAGGGCTCTTGTGAGTAAATGCGGTAGTAGTGCTTTTTTTCTGTCGGCTCCAGCTTGTCTGCGCTTCCTCTAGATTTCTTCGAGCCTGTTCTGGAGTCGTGCGTGTTTTCTCTTCAGTTTGTACGTGCTCTTGTTCGTGTTCGTTTTTGACCACACCGAAGCTGTTTGCACGGCAGGTTAGAGGTGTTGAGTAGCAGCTCATTCTGTGTGCAGTAACTAACATTTAGCCTCTTGTTGTTGTTTTTTTTCCTCCTCCATTTAGCTGGTCCCTCCTCCTGAGCCAGAGGGCCTTGCCGAGGTGCGTTCAACACCCATATTCGCGCCTGTCGCTTCTGCACCGTGCGCTTATAGAATATGGGTCGTTGCAGATTGTAGATGGTGTCTCTTTAGATCTAGTGCAGTTAGAAGCATTTCATTCCTGCTCCGTCCTCCATTGAATCATAACACACGCGTTTCCGATATGATCTGCATCCTTACCGAATACCATTCCTGTCTGCAAACACGGCCATACAGTCCCTCGCCTACCCGTGCAACCCATGTGTACATTTACACAAACACACAAACGCAATTCTCATCTCTGTTGGTTTCTTTCTCCTCTTCTTTTGAGGGGTTTTGACATCCTTGGCCCTTTTAATGAATAGATTTCTTTGTGTGCACGTTTTCCCGTCTTGTGCATTTTTGATTATGTAATTGGGACGAAAACCTTCCGCATTTTTATTTTTTTTTATCGCTTCTTTCCGCGATCCTGCCCCGTCTTCACTCGTGCTGTTAGGTAATCAGCACGCCCTTGGGGCCAAGCTTGCTTATACACCCAATTCAGCAGTAGAGCCCGATTGGTTTCGCCGTTTGACATGCTTAAAATCGTTCTGACCTCAAACTTTTTCGACTTCGATTTTCGTGTTTGCAGTCTGATTACTGTCGGAGTTAAACTACTAATTAAAGGCAGTCAGACAGACGTAACGGGTTTTATGTCTAATATTTGCTTCTTTTGCGATAGCACTGGAGCTCCATACCTCCTAAAAACCTTTCCACGACACCAAGACACGCCACATGCACTCATCGATCACTTTATCAGGCCCTTGTTTCTACACCCGTTGTCCATTTGATCAGTTTAGCTTACCATATAGATGCACTTTGCAGTTCGACAATTACAGATTATAGTCCATCTGTTTCTCTACGTACATTTAGCTCGCTTTACTCTCATCTCTAATGGTCAGGATCCCCACTATCAGGTACTATTTGGGTGGCGGATCATTCTCAGCACTGCAGTGACACTCGGTGTGTTTTTATGAGTGGATCAAACCCAGCAGTGCTGCTGGAGTTTTGAAGCCCTGTGCTCACTCGTTGTGCACTCTTAGACACACCTTCCTTATTGCTCCATCTTGTAGATGTAAAGTCAGAGACGGTAGCTCATCTGTTTTTGCAAAGTTTAGTCATCCTCATCCTCGAATCCTTCATCAGTGCTCACAGGATGCTGGTGGCTGGACACTTTTGGTTGGCGAACTAGATGCAGTCCGGCAGTGACACTGAGGTGGTTTAAAGCTCCACTGCTGTTTGATCCACTCTGACTGGCACAACACACACTAACACACCAGCACCACATCAGTGCCACTGCAGTGCTGAGAAGGATCCGCCACCCAAACAGTACCTGGTCTGTGGGGGTCTTGTGGAGGGTCCTGACCATTGGAGAACAAAGGGAATCAATAAAGTACATAGAGAAATGGATGGGACTACAGTCTAAGTGCATCTATATGGTAATTGGAACTGATATAATGGACTGACGTACCTAATAAAGTGATCGGTGTATGGAAGTCATCACAAACTCGCCTCTGTTGAGTTGGAAGTCTCAAGTAAGCTTTTTCTGATCGCCGTCTGAATTGCGCTCATAGAAGTGACGTAGCCAAACGTCTACTGAGGCTAGTTTAAAGATTTTTGCCATGCGAACCTGACAGCTATAGGATGCCTTTTTCTAGAAGCCACCACACGCCCTTGTGGCTCCAGTGCAAAACTGGAGAGGTAAAAATGTCCATAGTTTGACCATCTGGATTCAGCATCTTCTAATATAGTGTGACAAAGTAATCGGTTAGGCCGCTATATTTGGCGTAAAGGGGACCTTGTGTGTTTTAGCTTTGGCTGACTTTTTCCTGTAGGCCAGCGCTTGTTGTTTTACACAACACACACACACACACACACACACACACACACACACACACACACACACACAGCCATCATGTCCTTCATTTAACTGCATGGGTATAATCTGTCCCACTTTCCCTGCATTCCATGAAAATGACTAATATGGATAGAATTAATACCTCCTTTCTTTCTGTTCTCCTGGATACCCCCTCCATCCTCTTCCTCCTCCTCCCCCTCCTTCTTCCTGCACATTCGCCTTGCTCTCAGGACCTTGATCCCAACCAGCCCCAGAAGCAATTGGAGGATCAGAAGCGGGTAGGTAGCGGCACGGCTTGATCCCGTGACCCGACACGGCGGCCCCTGCTCGAGCAGCATGTCTCCATTCACACACTCACACAGGCTGCTGCATCTACTAACTACCCTCTCCCTACCTACAGTGAAAGAATGCCCGTCTGTACATACTTGTGTGTTCTTAAGTGAAGGTGTATTGTTTGGTCTAATTCGTGTTCGGAATAAAAAGCTAATGGCATCGTCTCAATAGGTTTGGTGCTTAGAACAGTTTTGAGAGGAAGTGAGGTCTCAATGATCTTGGTTTACCAAATTTCTCAGTCCTAACATTGCAGTAGAATGGATTATCTTTTCTTTTTGTAAAATTCTGCGGTTATGTAGGTTAATGATGACCTTTCATACAAATCTATGTAGATTTTAGTGCACATTATGGGTATACATTTAGGTTGAAACATTTTTTGAATTACTTGTCAGCTCAGTTTGTAGATCTGCTGCAAAAAATAGCAGTAAAACTACTTGACTAAAAACCTCTTGTGTCAGAGCATTTATGCCAGTTCGACTTGATTTAGCTGGAAGAAACTTTCACTGAACTGTCCCTTTCATTACTCAGGGTGCCCCCTAAGAAGTTCACGTCGATTGATCTTTTTAATCTGACACCACCATCTTAATCCTGTTCCAGATTCTTATAGGTCAAAAGCCAAACAACATGTGACCAGACTCTTGAAGATCACACTGGTTGTGTGGTTTCTAGATTTCTTCGAGTTCCTCCGCCAGACAATCAAATGAGATATTTGAGGTGTTCTTGTTGTATCACACTTGAGCTCTTAGTCTACGTTTCCGGCACTGAGCAATCTGAGAATTAAAGGTCTTGCTCCGGGTTCCAACAGTGGTAGCTTGGCAGTGTTGGGACTTGGATCTTCAGATGGATATACCAGTGCTTATTACTGGTGCCATCCCAGCCCTAATCGTAGAAAACAAAGTCAGTGTCAACAAAATATCGGCTCAGTCTCAGTTATAAGTTCGTATTTATGTCATGTTTAACCCAAAGTGCTAAGGAGACCAGGAGCAGGTTGACGATCGCAGTTCACTGGCTGTTTGATGTTCGGAGACGATGTGTCGGACAAACCGCTGACTCTTATCTCTTTCTGTTATTAGGGTGAGGCTCTGAGGCAGATCTTGGTCAATCGTTACTATGGCAACTTTAAACCAGGAGGACGGAGAGACAGCCTGACTACCTTCAGTAATGGACCCGTTGGCCCAGGAATGCAGAGTAAAGCTCCTCCAGGTGTGTGTGTGAGTTTTCTAGAGGTTCCTGCAGTTAGTTTGTGTGTGTGAACACGTTTGAGTGAGACTTTCAGGCAGTACAGTGGTACCTCGGTTCTCCACACATATGGAGACGGAAAATTTCTTGGTACTCGAGCCGCCTGATTTGTTTCAGCCGAAAATCGATTCGCGATTCAATACACAGTGATTCAGGTTCACAGTAGCGCTCAGAGAAGATCTCTGCTATTTGTATCGTGTTTTTCTTTATTTTTACATCTAAAGTACTGTATTCTTAGTGCTAATAAATCTCCGATGGGTCCGAAAAAGGTTAGTTTGTATTAAACTCATTCCAAATCTGATGCTAAATCAGTTGAAGTTGATTAAAAGTGCTTATATAAACTTGTATAAACTCAGAGTTCATTGGTTTCGGAAGGTTGTTTGAATTCAGTTCGAAGTCAGTTCATTTCAGACACACCTTGAGGCGGAGTCGTACATGTATAGATTATAGAATTATAGTATAGAAGTTGAAATTTGTGATTGGATTTGGGGGCCAAAGAATTGTTGAACGGATTGTTCAATGTTTGAAATGGTTGAAAAAAGAAGTGTTTCCATGGTTTATTTAGTGACCATAAACATAACATTATTATACCACAGTTAGTTCCAACCTCGCAATCTGATTGGCTGAGAGAAGCTCTGACTGTGCCATTATTGACGATAATGGCACTCTGCCTGAGGCTTTATAAGTATTACCCCGCGGCATACACATGTAACCTAGCAACGATGCAGGCCCTACAAGGCAGTCAAGTTATAATGACACAAGTAAAACCCTGCTGAAAGGAAAGCTGTAATTAGTTTAGGAAATGTATTACTTTTGAAAACGACTTAAATTTGGAAGATGAAGCTTTTAATGACCAACCTGAGCCAAAGGTTTATCACCGTTAGGATTTGGAAGCTGGAAAAGTGAAACAAAGTCAGTCCTTTAAATCAAACATCCCAGCTCTTAATGGATTCCCAGCTCGACTGAAGAGCAACGAGACTGAAGATCAGTTTTAGTCCCATCAAAAAAAAGCTGAATCAGCTTCATCCCTCACAGACGTCGTTTGCTGGAGTTAAACTCGGCTCTTTCATTAAACACCATCCGCGGCTGATCGGAGCTTCGTTCCTCTGACAGGTTTGTTATCTGTAAGTCCAGCTGTAACCCAGAGAAGCTGCTGATGCTCTGTAGCTCTGCCCTTACATTTCCGACTGATAAGTTTAACATTAAGAGCTTCATCATACAAATTTATTATTGCTAATCAAACGGGATCTCAGACTTTGGTTAGAACATCGAGATCTCACTCAGATCTGCTTCAGTCGGTAGAATAGTGCATCTTAGTAACAGCCTGCCTTATAAACCCCACCCATTTTTATTTGCTGAATGTAAATAAACGTTATTTTACATAAATTAAAACTCACCAATCAATATATTTGTGTTTATTGTTTTGTTACCCGCGGGGTAACAATAGAGTGGAACTATTTTACCTCGCTGAAGGGTGATAAGGACTTTTCTGTCCTCTTTATCTTGAAATCTAACAGTAAATGGCGATAAACAAACTGTGGTATAATTGCAATAATACTCTCGAGGTCGTGCTTTAACGTGAGATAATATCTCACGTTAAAGCACGACCTCGAGAGTATTATTGCTTAATTGTATGTGTTTTGTATGATTTGCTTTCACAGCGCTAGTGTGTGTGATATTGATATCTGCTATCTGCATTCAATATCCTGTAATGAGAAAGTGACAAATTACAATTTCCTATAGACATAAGTATTCATACCCTTATGACACTTAAAATTTAGCTGTAGGGGCTATCATCTTTGAGATGGTTCTTTGAGATGGAAAGATTCACACCTGTCTACAGGTCTCACAGGTAAGAATTCATATCAGAGCAAAAACCAAACCGTGAGGAACAGATCTGGAGAAGGCTACAAACAAAAATGGTCTCCAAGAGCACAGCGGCCTCCATGTCTGCCACGTGTGGTTCGAGCTCTAAATACGAACCCACAAACCAGAAGGTCTCTTCCTCTGTCCGTCTCTACGGTTATTCGTTCCTCTTTTATTATCTTTCCACCTCCATCCTGTTTGTCGGTGTCTTTCTTAGCTGTTCAGAAATTAGTCGTACACTCAGCTTGGTCATCCCCCTTTTTGTTGTGCTGCATGTCTTGCGTCACCAGAGCCACCTCTGCTGTTACCAGGCAACGGGAGCAGGGTGCCCACGCTTCCTGTAGCATTAGCCTGTGGACACAGCTGCAGATGGGACTGTGCATGCGAGAGTCAGACCTGTGTGATGTAAGATGCTGCAGTACACTATGTCGCAGTGATTGGTCTGCACGATGTTTGCCTGTTACTGCCCCAGTTTCGGTTAAGGGTGTAGGATTCGTATCAAAGAGCCGATAAAGTTTACGTTCGAGAACAGACTGAGAGGTGTCATTTTGTCATCACCCAGCCAATCAGGTCAGTGCTCAGGTGACGACAGCCAGGATGTACAGAATTAGTCTTGTGATCGATGTTTGCGGAAGCATTACTTTTCTATTGGATTTTCTGCCTCCAAACCCAAAGCAGGCCCAAGCAGCCTCCTCCGGTCTCTTATTAGCCCATAATAAATCTTATTTTTTGTAATAAAGTTATGTTACAATGAGAAACCAGGTAGATCTGGCTGGTAACTGAGCTACTCAGCGAAGATCTCGGGTTCCCCTCTCTTCTTCTTAACTTTAGTCTTCTAGCAGACTAAGTAGATCTCGGCTAGATCTACCTATAGCTGATACAGTCTTAGTGTACAATCCAAGCAATTAAGGGCTTTGTTCAAGGGCCCATAGGTGGCTGCTTTGCAGTGCTTGGACTTGAACACTGGACCTTCTGATACATAGTACCCTGCCTTGACCGCTGCACCACCACGATACCAACATGTGCATCCCTCCTATCTGTGTCTTTCCATGTCCCACCAGCAGCTGGGTCTTCAGCAGGTGCCCGTGGAGAGCTGAGCCTGGCTGAGGTGCAGTGCCACCTGGATAGAGAGGGAGCGTCCGATCTGGTCATCGACCTAATCATGAATGCCTCCAGTGACCGGATCTTTCAGGAGAGCATCCTACTGGCCATCGCCCTGCTGGAAGGAGGAAACCCCATCATCCAGGTAAGTTCTCATTATATTATCAGGCGTCTGAAGACCAATTCTAGAGTCATTAATCGGTAACATTAATATAGTGGTACCCCAGTTCTTGACCACCTTGGAACTTGTCAAATTCGGTTCTTGACGTTCTGGGACTGTGGTAGCCTAGCGTTAAGGTACTGGACTCTGGACCAGAAGGTACTGGACTCTGGACCAGAAGGTCCAGGGTTCAAATCCCACCTCAGCCCAGCTGCCACTGTTGGGTCCTTGAGTTGTATTGACTGCCAGCCGAAGGGGAAACGAGAACATAATGCTCCAGAACACATGCTGCAGTTAGCTTAGCAACTATGCTAGTGCCCAGAGTTCACAATAGAGTAAGTGTTTAGCTTTTCACTTTCAATACATTACTCAGAAAATTACATGAGATTTTTCAACACTTTATTATAAAAAAACTTTGTGTTAATGATTTTGGTCAGCTGTAGCTTCTCAGTTCAGGATTCATTTAACTTGCGATGGATTTGTCGGAACATCTCCCCTTCGTATAATGTCTTATACAGTGTGGATTTTCTGGGGATCTGGAACGGATTCATTCAATTTCCATTGTTCCTTAGGAGAAAAATGAGCTTTTGGTCATTTTCGGTTCTCGACAAACCTTCTGGAACGAATGAACGACGAGAACCGAGGTACCACTGTGTACTAATGAAATATGAAAACCAAGAAGATATGGCACACTTAAGACAACGAGAGAACGAACTTTTTAATATGATACATTTTGGATTATATTTCTTAATATTGATTATCAACCTGAGCCTAGTTATTGTACTGTTGAGATCTTTCAACACACAGCTGCTCAGTCCAGGTCTTTTAAGCCAACCTGAAAAAGCGATCTTGTTTTCAGCTGAACTGCTTTCTCTTGAAAGGAACGATCACGTCAGTGTGTGTTCAGGAGCCTGTAATTTGATATTTAATGCTTGAATTTGGCAGTAGTGTCAACACGGCAGGGAAGCTGAGAGATTTTGATTGTTTGAGTAATGGACCTTAAATCAGGATTGTGCACAGTCCCATCACTGGATCATCTGTGTATGCTGAATAAACACACACACACGCATATACAATCCAGGAGAGCGGACAATGGAGAGAGGAAAGCCAGAGGTGCATTTCTGCTTCTCCTTGATCCCCTTGAATCGTTCCAGCTCTTCATGTCACTGTCTGACCCCCCCCAACTGTGTTGCCTTGGCAACCCGTCAATCTGCTGACCTCACGTTAAGGTTGCGCGCAGGCGTAGCATGGAAGGGAGGGGAGTACAGACTGTAGGGCATTTCATTACTCTGCGGTGTGTGTGTGTGCGCAAACAGTTCCTGTTGCGTAATGAGTGTGTATTTGCATGGACGTTCTACCTGATGCTTCCAGCAGGCTCTCTCACAAAGCTGCTCACATGAGGGCCTGTTACATAAACCGAGCCTGGCACACACACACACACACACACACACACACACACACACACACACACACACACACACACACACAGAGTTATGCCAGAGAAAACACACACTTAAAATGGGTCACTGCTTGCAGCCGGAACCAGAGCATAAAGAGAAGGAAGGGACACAGTGAGAAAACAAAAGCGAGAGAGAGAAAGAGAGAGCGAGAGAGCGGAGATCCTGGTTTGGACAGATTAAAACAACGCATTTGACTTGTGTTTCTAGAAGATTTTAGTAAAAGACATGCATCTGATCTGTAGGTCAGCCTTCATTTTCATTACACAAATGAACTGGTGTACAGCCCAACAACATTTTCACTTTGGACGACGCTCCATTGTAAAAAAAAAAAATGCTACAGAAATAAAGCTGACTTGACTTGATTCCAGGGTTGCCAGATCCCATGAGAGAAACAAGCAACCATGTCTTTGGAAACAAGCCACAAGGTCTCTTAGAATAAGTAGACCTGGCAACCATGTTTGATTCCATTATATAATCCCTTCTGGGCTTCGTTTGCGTGCCTGCGCAGGACGAGAAAACCAGATGAAGGGTATACATGCGCTGGTCTGAGATATCAGAGCATGCTGTTTACTTGAGCACTTGCATAATCAAATAACTTGAGAAATCTGCAGAATTATTAAGTGCACGTAAACACACTCACTGGCAGCTCGGCGCAGCCAGGGTTCGATCGCTCAACCTTTTGGTCTGTAGCTCAGTACGAGAAGCGCTGACGTGTGGTTGAACGGATAACAAACACGGCATTAGAGGTAGACGTCAGAGTGCTTGAAATGGGAGTGACTTTAAAGTGGTTTATAAACCAGAAAAAGATTCCCGTCAGTTTATGGGAGATCAGTGAATTTGCATTTACGGCATTTAGCAGACTAATTTACAGTCTTACAATCCAAGCAATTGTGGATTAAGGGTCTTGCTCAAGGACCCAAGGAGGTGGGATTGGAACCCTGGACCTTCTGGTCCATAGTCCAGGACCTTACCCACTAATCCACCACAGTCCCACCATGATCCACCAAATGAATCTTTGACTGGTGCTGGATATGAGAGCGTACCAGCCCTAATTACCTGGTTTCTCAGGGGTCATGCACCTGAAGACTCTCCAGCGTGCTGCACAGTCACCTCGGGGTGTGTTTGGGACGGATGTCAGAAAGCCACATTAAGAGCATTTGCGTCTGTGTGTGCGTCGGTGAGCTTCCTCTCTCTAGGGTTAGTGGGGGAATTACAGCACGCTGTTTCTATATGAGGATTTCGCACTATCGTGCTTTCAATCGCTTTCAATTTTTCTCTCGTTTTTCGTCACCCTTTGATCCATTTTCCGTCGGCCACGCACCTTATCCCAAACCAGTCTGTCTGCTGTGTGTGTGTGTGTGTGTGTGTGTGTGTGTGTGTGTGTGTGTGTGTGTGTGTGTGTGTGACTGCAACCCTGCACTGCCTTCATTCAAACACAGTCTCACCTATTACATCATGCTCCAGGCACCTCTTTGGCTTGACACAAAGTCTGGCCTTTTTTGGGCTGGTAGTTTCCATGGCGATAACGACACGAGTCAGTGTCGTCACTGACTCGTCCCCTCGGCCCAAGGTGTGCGAACCTTAAAGGAATACCGCAGTGTGGTTCCACAGAACCGGAATCTGTTGCCTGTGTAACATTTTTGCAGTTATTGCTTTGAATCATTTTATTGAGCAAGTAACCATAAACCTGTTTATTCTAAACTCTCTTCTTACAGAAGGCTTTCTAATGCAGGCCAGGTCATGCTATATAATGGCTGTCTTTGCTGGTCTGGACCAACAGGTGGCTCAAAGTTATTTGTATTTTGTGGTGTCCATATGCAGCACGATCAAGTCAGTGCTGCCTGATATTTAATCTCAGAAACGAAATGCAGATTATACGAATTCTGCATATAGCGCCATTCACAAAATCTCACCATTCATGACGGTTCCTGTAGTCTTCAGCAGCAATTGGCCAATTTGGGGAGGGGCTTTCCCTAAAATGTAAACATGTAACTGTACATGGAGACATTTTAGCTCTGCTGCAAAATGAATGAAGTATAAAAGCGGTTTTGGAAATGTGAGGCACGTAACCATTGATTCCCAGCTCGTCCTCTGCCTGTGTGGAGTTTGTATGTTCTCCCTGTGTCTGTGTGGCTTTTCTCGGAGTACTCTGGTTTCCTTACACATTGCAAAGACTTGTCTTAGCTCAGCTGGCATCTCTAGTGACCCTGTGTGTGCATGCGGGCGCCATGTCTAGGGTCGGTTCCTGCCTTGCACCCTGTGCTGCCCCAGCTCCTCTCAACCCCGAACTGGAAGAATGTGTGTTTAAATGATTGAACTGAAGCGTCAGTTTGTACGCTCTTCGCCGTTGTGACCCATATTCTAGTCCCAGTGGTGCCTCCCTTCTGCCTGGGTCGGGCACAGGCACGGTTGGTCATGCCTGAGGGAGAGAAAAATCGTCCCCCGGCGCTGCCACAGCGACCCCTGCTGTACATTCAAGTGGGCTTTTGCCATCTGCACCCTGTGTCCTCCAGGCAGTCTGCAGCCCTGACCCGAGGTGGAAATAAATAGCATTTACAGAGCCAACAAAGAAAATAGCACGACCTGCTTGCTGTGCACTGTAGACCTTAAAACTGCAGACTTTCTTGCTCTCATCCCTTGGACCTATTAACTTGTGGACTTACTCCCATCAATGTGAATCGGGCTTTTTATCTGCGTGGATGTTTGCGCCGCTGGTTGAATGTAAACAGAACCAGCAGACACATCACGTTGCTGTTTGTTGCGTAAAGAGACTCCCACTGCTGTGCTGCTTTTACAGAGGAGCTTTTTGTTTCGGGGAGGTGAAAGCAGGTCAGAAGCACGCTCGCTCCTTCCTTCCAGCGTGCTTCTCAGCCTGTGCGTGTTTGCTTTTCAGGTAATCTGGTTTAGCAGCTGGGTCAAGAGTTTGCTGCTGTGCGTGAGCAAGAGTGACAGAGAGCGAGAGGGAAGAGTGGGTGTGGAAAATGTAAGAGAAAGATGGAGAAAACAAGACGGGGGTCAATAAGGAACGAACGGGGGAGAGGTGTGCGCTTGCACGCACCAGGATAAAAAACAAAAAACGGAAGTGAGTCGGTGAACACAAAGAGAACCCACTGTGTGAGTTGGGCGATACAAAACTCAAACTAATGTCAGTGAATTCTTAAACGATTAGGCATTCTGTACTTTTCAGTTTATATCCTGCTTATATGTTATTTAGAGTTTAGTGGTCACTGCATTTTGTACTATGTGTATAGTGCTGTGCCAAAGTCTTAGGCCACCATTAGATTTGCTGTTTTAGTATACTGACCATGTATAACTTTTTGTCAACGATTGAACTCAGAACCTTTCGAACTTAAGATTTGTCACTCCGTAATCCTCTTTTCTACTGATCTTCATTCCAGTATTTGTGAGCTTTATCATATCTTAGCCTTTTCACCCTTTCAGAAAAAGCAGTTTCTTGGCTGCTCCAGCAAGAAACTTCCAAAAAGACCAGTCCTGATCAAGCTTCTCTGGACTGTAGAAGGGTCGACTTAGCATCCTGATGAAGCTGCCAGATGTTGCTATTGCTTGGGTGTGAGGGGAGGTCACGTTAAATACTTGCCACTGTACCCTATAGAAACGGTTTTGTTTAAACTGGTTGTAGAAGCTGTTTCTATCTAATTTTCACTCAGGTTTTTAATATTGCATGCAAATTTCCTTTTTTTTTTTGGATGGATTCTAATAAAGAAACTTGAAAATTGGCAAACAGTCTAATTACATGGTGGCCTATATTTAGTGTATGTATGTGTGTGTGTGTATGTATATATGTATATATATATATATATATATATATATTATATATTATATATATATATATATATATATATATAATATATATATATATATATATATATATATATAAAACATAATTCCCCTTAGATGTGCACACTCTCAGTTTCTGCTAATGGCAAAAGGGACGCCATTGTTTGTTTATGAATATGGCTTGTCTTAATGGAACTGGTAGTGGAGGGGAGATGATACTGAAACTCCTGTGAAATGTGAAAAACCCAGATTTGCCTGCAAAACATCTGTAACATGGCAGGGTGGTACAGTAGAAAAAGGCAACTGATTAGTGGGTGCCCGTCCATGAGCTTGATTTCCTATTGAGGAATAGCAAAAACAACCCAGACAATTTATACGTGCGCTTATTTGTAAACGGTCAATGATTAAGATTCATGTGTGCTTGTTATTAATACCTCTGACCACAGGGTTTTACCAGTAACCTGTTCTTGGGGTTGGTAGTGAAGAGGAAACATCGGTTTTTTTTTTTTTTTTTTTGTTTTGTGGTTTTTTAAGTTTGTTTATTCGTGGGGAGTGTGGTGTGTTTGTTGTGTTTTAATTTTTTTTATTGTTGTCTTTTAATTTCATATTGTTTTTTTTTTTTTTTTTTTTTTTTTTTTTTTTTTTCTTTAGTTTTTTTTTTTATTTTTTTTTTTTTTTTTTTTATTTTTTTTTTTTTTCTTAAACGATAACACTGAATTGGCAAATTCTGTGTATGTCCAGTAATAGGCGTGTGGATGGAGAATTCCAAGTACAGTGTTTTGCCCTTTACACCCCTACAAAAAACTTTGCAGGACGTTTACAAGTTGAGTTGCTTGAAAGCTTGCTTGAATCCCTTTAGAATTTCTATATTCAAGCATAAATATGAATCAGGATTTTACACACAAAGAAGAAGCTAGTTAAACAAATGAGACACAAATATTATACTTGGTCATTGTATTTGTTGAGGGGAAAATGATCCAGTATTACATATTAGTGAAGTGGCAAAAAGTTTGTGAAAACCTTCACTTTCAGTGTCTGGTTGTGACCCCCCCTGTTCAGCAATAATTGCTACTAAACATTTCCTGTAACTGTTGATCAGTCCTGCACCACCGGCTTGGAGGAATTATTTTAGCCCATTCCTCTGTACAGAAACAGCTTCAGCTCTGGGGATGTTTTGGTGGGGGTTTCCTCAACATTAGCTGCTCTCGCTTCAGGTCCTCCCATGTTGTTCAATTGGATTAAAAGGTCAGGACTTTGACTTGGCCATTCCAAAAAACATTAACCTTATGCTTATTTTAAACCATTCTTTGGTGGAACGACTCTTGTTGTGCTTAGGGTCGTTGGTCTTGCTGCATGACCCACCTTCTCTTGAGATTCAGTTCATGGACAGATTGTTCCTGGACATTTTTCCTCTTTAGAATTCTCTGATATAATTCAGAATTCATTGTTCCATCAATGATGGCAACGCCGTCCTGGGCCCAGATTTCCAGATTCAGCAAAAAACAGGCCCAAAACCATGATTACTACCACCACCCGTGTTTCACAGATGGGATAAGGTTCTTATATCGCTGGAATGCAGTTGTCTTCCTTTCTCTAAACATAACACTTTTCTTTTTAAAACCAAAATATTCTATTTTGGTCTCATCCATCCACAAAACATTCTTCCAATAGCCTTCTGTCTTGTCCATGTGATCTTTAGCAAACTGCAGACGAGCAGAAATGTTCTTTTTGGAGAGCAGTGGCTTTCTCCTTGCATCCCTGCCATGCACACCATTGTTGTTCAGTGTTCTTCTGATGGTGGACTCATGAACATTAACAGTAGCCAATGTGAGAGAGGCCTTCAGTTGCTTAGAAGTTACCCTGAGGTCCTTTGTGACCTCGCCAACTATTACACGCCTTGATCTTGGAGTGATCTTTGTTGGTCGACCACTCCTGGGAGGGTAACAATGGTCTTGGATTTCCTCCATTTGTACACAATCTGTCTGACTGTGGATTGGTGGAGTTCAAACTCTTTAGAGATGGTTTTGTAACCATCCAGCCTGATGAGCATCAACAACTCTTCAGAAATCTCCTTTGTTTGTGCCATGATACACTTCAACAAACGTGTTGTGAAGAGCAGACTTTGATAGATCCCTGTTCTTTAAATAAAACAGGGTGCCCACTCACACCTGATTGTCATCCCATTGATTGAAAACACCTGATTTTAATTTCACCTTCAAATTAACTGCTAATCTGAGGTTCACATACTTTTTCCACTTACTAATATGTAATATTGGTCTATTGTCCTCAATAAACAACTGGCAGAGTATAATATTTGTTTAACTGGGTTCTCTTTATCTGCTTTTAGGACTTGTGTGAAAATCTGATGATGTTTTAGGTCATATTTATGCAGAAATATAGAAAATTCTACAGGGTTCACAACCTTTCAAGCACCACTGTATGGCAAGCTATCTGTGTATCTTGAGGTGCCTGAGCTTCAGCTCAAGCTTTATGGCAACTGTCTAGAGGTGAAATGCAGCTAGACTGAAAAGAATGACAATAAGTCACCTGCACTGGCTACTAGTTGTGGGGTTTTGAGTAATTTTGTAGTTGAGTACTGGACACATTGAAAAACAGAAACTGTAATTGTGATTACTCCTTATTCAAAAAGTCTGGCATGTGCACGAAAGACTTTTGTTTGATTAATTTAGCTAGTGTTGCATGGTTCAGACATGGCAATAAAAACCACACAATACAAAAATACCTCTGAAAGTGTCCTGTGGTATCTGGCACCAAGGTGTTAGCAGATTCTTTAAGTCTGGTAAATTGCGAGGTAGTACCTCTGAGTGAAGTCCCTCAGCACAAAAGCTTTTCGTCATTCGAAACCACAATATTGCAACATTGGCACAATGTTTTTCTTTTCAACAGGCTCCTCCATTTTACTCTCTGTAGTTTCTTTCATTGGCAAAAATATCCCAGCATTCTTTGTTGTACTGAAATTGTGATGTTGTTACAGTTTGTGTGTGTGTAGTTAGTTGTTCTGTTTGTATAGTGCATAATGAAACAATCTTTTAAAGTGAATTAAATACTATAGTAATATAGTATAGGAAAGCAGAAGCACAAAAATAAAAGACCAAAGGGTGGGACTTGTCTAAGAAAGTGAAGGAGCGAGGAGTTGAATAATATTGAGTGCTATCTGAATTATCACCATATTCATTGATATAGATCACTAGCCCAAGCCTACCGAGCATGTGTTGATGTTAGTCATGGTTTTCCTTTCCCATTATCGCATGTGGCTTTAATTGTGAACTCCATAAGTGATGTCAGGGATGTTTCTGTTGTAAAGCAGTGCCACTATACTAATAGCAGTTTGTTCTTCTCCACTGATTGCTGTTTTGAAATCTGATTTGATCTTTAGAATACATTTTGGACACAGCCATGGACAGGAACTGTTTTATGTTTTTTTGTACTCTTTTTTTCAACCCTAATTTTTTAAAAGGATTTATCTAACTTTGTTTTAGTTCTGTCATTACTCATATTTCTGGTGTTGGATTTTTTATTTACAGACTTTATAATCTTCATAATCTTCCTAGGGATTTATGAAGTGTATTAGACTGACTTGAGAAACAGTACTCGAGCTCAGTGACAGTTGCTTTCACAGCTCTAACACTTGAATCAACATCTTAATGGATTCAAATGCGAAATCTGTTCTGGAGCAGAAGATATCAGTTTGAAATCTTTTTTTAGAAACCAAAATTCATTCTATAGGTTGCTTCTGAGGCGTCTTTCGTCAAATACGCCCTGTAAACCAATACATTGTTGCGTAAAAGTCTTTTGTGCCTAATGCGTAATTACATAAGGTTATAGGGCAGGACAATTTTCCAGCCGTGGCGGACCTCAGCACCGTCGCATTTCAGGGTTTCGCCTGTTTCTACACACCTGTGGTGACTCACCTTTTGGCTGCCGGGTCCACCCTGAGGTGGGTGATGCAGATTGGATTGTTTGTTTGTTTGCTTACTTAGTGTGTCTCAGAAATGTTCTGGCTTGACGTCTGTAGACAAAGGGTCAAGACGGATGGAATTGAGAGGTGGAAGCTGGTGTGTTAGACAATAGAACATTCATGGGAATGCACGGTACAGACCGATCCGACGTGAAGTATGATTCAGCTATTGTAGTGCGAGAGAGAGTGAACGAGATATCAGCCCGTATACAGTACGTTCAGTAGTGAGTAATATTAGCGAGAATGAGAAGGGGGCGTTGGAGAAATTGTCAGAATGCTGGTTTCTGGATGACCCATGATGGAAGCATTCGCCTACTCGGTCCTGGCAGTTATAAAGAGTGGGCAGCGAGCCACACTGTTCATCAGAAAAGCACACACATGCATGCAGTCTTCCTTCTCATCTGACCGTGACATCTTTGTCCCGATCTCCCCCATGTAGATTTCTCAAAGTCCTGCATGACTGCACTTATCAAAGGCTCACTCACAAGACCAGATTCTCTATTTTTAC
Source organism: Ancistrus triradiatus (assembly GCA_025084515.1). Classification (NCBI taxonomy): domain Eukaryota; kingdom Metazoa; phylum Chordata; class Actinopteri; order Siluriformes; family Loricariidae; genus Ancistrus; species Ancistrus triradiatus. Next base: position 735,038 of record JAJAGP010000072.1, on the reverse strand, counting down.
GTGTTGAGACTGCACAATAAACGCACACAGATCAGCTAAAGAGGAAGTTCCATATCTGTTACTTGTTGGTTTATTTGCTGTCGTCACTCCCCAGGGCTACAAAGACTGGTTTTAGTCACCGTCTGTCATTTTGGCAAAGGCCAAACTCCCACCACTTTATGAGAAGTTGTCAGTGCTTGTGTTGGGCAGATCTCCAGGTGGGAGATCATTTTCCCAAGAGATTCTCAAAAACCCGTAAAGATTTGCGTACATCAGAAGCCGTACATCCAAACATTCCATGGGGTCTCATGAAGAAAAAAAACAATGTTAGAAATAGATTTAGGGACAAATAAATGATTACATTGCAGAGATACTTTTCTATTTCAAGGACTAATTCGGGAAAGGGTAGAAATCCTTTCACATGGTGACATCACCATCTAAACTTCACACTTCAAACCAACCACATCCGGTATTCAAATTGTTCTCCGAGGATTACGAGAAACTTCCTAACTTTGAATCCATTACGTTAAAGCTGGCTAGACCAATAAGCTGAAGTCGCCTACACATATTTATTGTTGCTATGCATTTTGACTTGATTTGGCAACTCTGAATCACTGGGAATAGAAGTGGGTGCCATGACGATTCTGGTTTATTGCGCTGAAAACACTGACGATGCATTCCAAGGCGTTTTAACAACCAGACATGACTCAATTCGCTAGCCCAGCTTGCACCGACAGCCACACAATATAAAAACCAATACACGGTTTCGCTCTAACCTATAGCTATATAAACTGGTTCACATGCACTCGCCGAGTCTCTGTTTCATCTACATTTACAGCATTTAGCAGACGCCCTTATCCAGAGCGCCTTACAATTGATACAGTCTTACAATCCAAGCAATTGTGGTTTTAAGGGCCTTGCTCAAGGACCCAACAGTGGCAGCTTGGCAGTGGTGGGATTTGAACCCTGGACCTTCTGGTCCATAGTCCAGTACCTTAACGCAGATTTCTTTAGAAAATACCCTTTATATTTACATTACAGTAGCATAAAGACTACGTATCTGTGGTAATATCCGGTCAACGTCCATTTCGGTCAATGTCTTATTTCTCAGAACGTAATGCGGATGTCAAATGGTGCATACCTGGGATAGCCCAGAGTGGGCGAGACCTTAAATATAGCGGTAACTCGTCCCAGAAGGCTTGTCCAGAACTGAAAATGATGAGTGGTTTGGCTATGTTAACTATGCTATGCTATGCCATGTGAAGTATTGTAGCTCAGCTGAGGGCAGGTATCAAAGAGAAAGCGTTTTGGGTTCCTCATATTCTCAGCTTCGGAAAGGAGCGTGTAGAGCTCCAACAAGACGAGCTGCAGTTCGAGGAATATTTTAGGTTGTCCATTCCGCTGTATGACCCCCGACTGTAGTTAAACACTGCTTGTTGCGTTATGGATTTAAAGCTTGCAGTAAAGTTGCTGAATGAAACTACTATTTGTCTAACTCTAAATCTAGGTATGCATTTAAGCCGGTATGCTGATTCATCATCCGAAACTATGATGAAATATTAATAGTAAGCAAATGGTGTTGAAATACTGATACTATTAAGAACAGGCCAGGCTACTCAGTACCCCAGTTTTACCTGCTCTGAGAATGCATTTCAACGTCCCTACATTAATCTAGGTGCTTTAAATTAAATTCCTATGAATTAAAAAGCGCCTTGTATATCGCAAAGCTGTTGTCATTTGTTGGAATCTACTTTGCTTGCTGACAAACCAATCATAAACAGCAAAAAAGCCCAACCCACACACCTGACTGACTGCGTGTTATATATAACATAATTGCATTTACATTTACAGCATTTAGCAGACGCCCTTATCCAGAGCGACTTACAATTGATACAATCTTACAATCCAAGCAATTGTGGGTTAAAGATTTGCTCAAGGACCCAACAGTGGTGCCTTGGCTGAGGTGGGATTTGAACCCTGGACCTTCTGGTCCATAGTCCTGTACCTTACCCGCTAGGCTACCACCAGCTAATGGGATCAGAACTTTATGTATTATACCACAGATCGCGACCCTGCAGTTTGATTGGCTGGGAGACGTTCTAGGAGTTGCACTATAATGGCAATTTGACCGAAGCAGCCATAACAAAGCAGCATTGTTATAATTATACAAGTAAAAGATAATACTGAAATAATATATAATGAGTTTATAAAATCTCTTGGCTTTGTTTCGATTTGGAAGAGAGCAGGTCTCTGTGGCACGGTCGGTTAGTGCGTTTGGACGTTAACCAAAGGGTTGGTGGTTCAAGCCCACCCAGGGAAGTAATATTAGGGCGGCACGGTGGCTCAGTGGGTAGCGCTGGCGCCTCACACCGAGAAGGTCCTGGGTTCAGTCCCAGGGTGGAGTGGCCTGGGTCATTTTTGTGTGGAGTCTTCATGTCCTCCCCGTGTCTGCGCGGGTTTACTCTGGGTGCTCCAGTTTACTCTCACAGTCCAAAGACGTGTGTTAGTTGGTGTCTCTAAAAGTGTCCCTATAATGTGTGTGCTAGTGGTGAGTGTGTGTGCCCGATGGATTGGCGCCCTGTCTAGGGCTGTCCCTGCCTTGTGCTCTGTGCCGTCGGCTGAGCACCGGCTCTCCCAGAACCCTGTCCAGGATCAACCAGATAAGAAAGAGAATGAATGAATGAATGAATTTGGAAGATGAACGGTGAAACTTCCACTGAGCCGTGGTTCATCACCCTTGTAAACAAGGATTTGGATGTGCTGGATAGGACGTTAATGCAGTAAATCAAACGTTCTGGGCTCTTAATGTAGTCACAGCTTGGCTGAAGGGCAATGATAGTGCTGTTTTACCTTATGGAATGTTGATAAACATTGTTTTTTTTTTCCATGTTCTCTTTATCTTAAACTCTTACAGTAACCGGAACTGTGGCATAATCACAACAATACACTCGAGCTCAGTGCTATGACATTATATAATCCTATAAGGTTATTATACAGCGTCATAGCACTGCCTCTTGTGTATTATTGCTTAAATACGTCATGCATTACACACGGCTACTCCTCCATCTTGGCTTGGTTCGTTACAATATTTTCTCTGTTGTGGTGCTAGATTGGTAATAGTAATTAGTTTGGGTGCTGTGTTCAATTAGCAGCTGACATGGAAAAATAATCCACGTCTTATCATGGATCCTGATCTTGACATCAAACTGACATGCCGAGCTTCCTAGCTCACACTGTGTACTAGGTGTGTCTGAATACTAAAACCGCCGTTCGTAATGCACTACTTGTACATGCTGTTTGATTTCGAGGTTTGGGACGAAGCCTAAGAGTGGATGATGTTTCATTTTAGGTTTAATATTAATACATATGAATATAGACCTCAGTTGCCATACATTTTGGCAGGTGCATGTACAGATGCATACAGTGTATGGACAAAAGTATTGGGACACACCCAATCATAGAATTCGGGTGTTTCGTTCAGTCTGGTTGCCACAGGTGTGTAACATCAAGCGCCTAGCCATGCATTGTGCCTTTACAAGCATTTTTGAAAGAAAGGGTCGTTCCAAAAGCCTCACAGAATTTGAGCCACTGCAACAAGCCAGTTTGTGAATAATATTATTGAAAAGTGGATAATACGTAGATGTGATGTGTGGGTGTCCCAATACTTTCGTCCATAAAGTGTGTCAGTCTTTACTGTACATAGTTAAATTCTTTTAACTGTCCTACCCCCGTCTTTACTGCACTATCATTTATTTCTTTATAAAAGCAAACACGCTTAGACAGTGTTGCTTAAAACAACAATTTCCATCTTAGGACCTGGTGTATGGATTCCATTCAAATGAATGTTGCAAGTTTGTGATTTTCCCAAGGCCCGGGGTGCAGTTTGGGTGGTGCACGTGGGGTGGGGGTGGAGGTTATATTTGGAAGTCGTTCTGCATCCGTTGGCGTGTTTGCTCGCAGCCCAGTCACAGGCTCGGAGCTTGCTAAGAAAAGTATAAATAGCATCGAATTTTATGACCAGGCAGCTGGGAAGCTTTCTCTGTCTGTGGGTAATTTGGGGGGTGGGGGTGTGGAGGGTTAATGGGGACAGGCAGCTGGCCAGTTGAGGTTCATGCCGGGTTGTGGTCATGGCCACGTTGTTTGTGTTGGTCTGGTTTTGGGTTTCTTTGAGGCTCTCACTCGAGATCTGGTGTTCTTGCGGAGTTTATGTTTTACGTTCTCCAACAGCTGCAGCTGCCTCATGTCAGCACTTTTCTATCCGCACGGGGTGTGTGTTTGTTTGTGTCATGTAACGTCGGGCTTACGTGCCCGAAGTGCGAGACTCCTCCTCAGCCCGAGATTTCAGGTTGCTTGCCACACCTGTTGCCCGCCGTCCTCACACGCGCATTCCATTAAACATTAGCTCCTGACCTACATAACTTCTCCAGAAACAGACTTGAGACAGCAGGGATCAGCTAACAGGCACGTGTGTGCGTGCTGGTCTGATAAAGGCAAACGCACGCACAGACGTGACCGGTCCGCCGCCATGGACTTTAAAATGTTCGGACTTGTTTTGGAGGCCTGCACATGTACTCGAGATGGGGTTTAGTTATGGCACACTTTAGCATCCCTCCCGTGCACGTCACCAAACGGACGGGAGCAGGTGTGAGGGCTGGGGTTCAACTGGTTTAATAAAGGCAGAGAGATACTGGGCAGCGTTTGAACTGAATAGGATCCTTGGCAGGCTACACGACTTTACACAAATGTCACGGACGCAGGACGTTATCACTCGTTTATAGACCGACCTGAGACTGGATCCTGAACTAGTTTCGGGTTCTTTTTCTAGAAGTTGTTGAGTTGAGTCACACGTCCTCAAACATGTTCTCTTTCATGAGGTGATGTTGGAGGCACGGGTGTGGTGTTAAAATACAAGTGGACTACTGTTTGCTAAATACACAAAAAAACAGAGTCAGCTGAGTAACCTAGATAAACACTGTCACGTTATGATTGCGAACTAGGAACAGCAATCTACAAACATAAACATGACTTATCAAGTGTCAATAAGTGTTAGATGCATATCAGAGGCAGTCCGTTGCCGTTTTGTGTGAACTCCTAAATCAGATGTTGATCTGCCTTTTTTTGAAAGCTTTTGGAGTTTGAGAGTGATGCACATGCTTCCCTCAAATTCAGCCAAAAGTAACTCTAATAAGCAGTAACATGGGCTGATTACTTGTCTTTGTCTGGTAATCTGGACTAAACTGCCAAATACTTCATATTCCTATGAGGAAAATGCTTTTGATGGATGTAGTTTAAAAATTGGAGAGAAAAAAAGACAAATGGTTTCTTTTGATTATGGAGGTTGAGATGGGCCTAGGAAAATCATTACATTCATTCATCAGGTCCCTCCGTGTAGTTCTGGGATTTTTGCTCACCGTTCTCATGATCATTTTGACCACACGGGATGAGATCTTGCATGGAGCCCCAGATCGAGGGAGATTATCAATGGTCTTGTATGTCTTCCATTTTCTCAGAATTGCTCCCACAGTTGATTTATTCACATCAACAACTGCTTGCCTATTGTAGATTTACTCTTCGGCCAGCCTGGTGCAGGTTACAATTTTCTTCCTGATGTCCTTCGACAGCTCTTTGGTCTTGGCCATGGTTGAGTTTGGAGTCCTGACTGTTTGAGGCTGTGGACAGGTGGTCTTTTATACAGATAACGAGGTCAAACAGGTGCAGCATTGATACAGGTAACGATGTGGAGGACAGAAGAGCTTTCTTAAAAGAAGGTAGCAGGTCTGTGAGAGCCAGAAAATCTTGCTTGTTTGTGGATGACCAAATACTTATTTTCCACCATGATTTACAATGAAATTCTTTAAAAATCCTACAATGGGATTTCCTGGATTTTTTTTCTCATTTTGTCTTTCATAGTTGAAGTGTAGCTATGATGAAGTAGGAGAACTTGCACAATCAGTGGCTGACTAAATACTTTTTTGCCCCACTATATATATATACAGTAGCCTAAAAAGACTGTGACTATATGGTAATGTACAGTCAGCGTCCATTTCAGTCAGTGTCCTGTTTCACAGAATGTAACACGGTCATTATACAGTGCACACCTGTATTGTAATGCACAGGTGAGTGTGTGAGATTCTTTCTGGTCTGAATTATAGGATCGTCAAGATCTATTTGTCAGATGGCAGAGTTGAGCGTCATACAGGTGCAGTGAGGATGGTTTTGATTGACCGCTCAATAACGAATAATGAATCTGACACACCAATCCTTTAGGTCTAAACCGTATCTTTTAAGCCAATCAGACTAAACATCTTATTTAAAAAAAAAAGCATATCGGCTAATATTATGACTCCTACCTCCGAGCCTCTGATAAGACTTTAGTCTGTTTTATCATTAGTGCGTGCGTGTTTGTTTGAGCGGCCTTGAGCCGGTTTTGAAAAACACAAGCCAGCATAACGGAGTGTACAAACACTTCAACACGTACACCAGTCACTTTTGCGTTTTTGTGCTCAGCATTCCATGCCACCATCCTGACCTAAACAAGCTACCCCAGAGGAATGTAGACGCTCGTATCTGTGTGGAGATCTGCGGCGTGCTGATAAACAGGAAACGAGATGGAAACTGATTATTGGATTACTGGATTTTATGATCCAGTGACCTCCAGCACCATCCCTCACATCTAGGGTGCAGGTCATCAGATCTTTCAGCTTGTTCTGGCAGAGACAAAAGCATATTTAGATCGAACATTGTGAGGCACGGAGGTCTACTACACTAACCTATCGGTGCATCGAGTTGGGCATCCCATGCAGACTGAATGGACTGTGTCTGAGGAGGCGAGACCAGTAGAGGAATCCTCCCCTGGCTCCACAAGGGCAACTGTGTTGCAATGTCCAGGAACTGCTTAGTCCTGTGACCTGTTTTCACTTCGCGTAAGCACTGGAACCCGGCAACCCTGATTAGGAAATGTCAAGTTAAAACATGACACAAAAAATCAGGACCTAGGAGGCATGGTTGGGGAAGCCCTGGATGACAGGGCTCTTCCCTAGCATTGCAAAACTGACCCTTACGCAGCCCTTCGATGGACAGGTGCCACCGAGTGAATACCGTGATGGGCTTCTGCAGAAGGGTTCATAAATCTGCAGGCTAATCACCCAAAAGACACCTCAAAGCTTTGCGACAACTACTTGAAGACCAAAAAACTGTGTGCTGACTGTCTTGGACTTTCCTTCACAGCAACTCGACCTAAATCCCATCGGGCATTTATAAGGGCAATTGAAGAGAGAAAGCCAGGCATCTGGTAACATCACAAGGTGCTCTTTGGAATATTGGGAAATGGTGCTGAGAGAACATGGATCATGTAAATGATTACAGGTGTGGTCTGATAACCACGAGAGGAGAGTAAAATTACTTCCCTCGCTGTGTAAAAAGGCTCTCAGAGGCTACTTATGGGTAGTGTACCTCTTGGTGAGAGATCGTTGACTACTAGACTTGCCTCTGTGACACATTTCCCCACAGCTGGGCTTGTAGATCCTGAACATTCGTAGCTGGTGTCCCAGCTGACCAAATAAAAGCTTGATTGACGATAAATCTGGCAGTCGAGCAAGGCCAAGGAAGTGTTGAAATCTGACATTCCTGGGAAACCCTTTCTGTGTGTGGGTGAGCATTATCCTGCTGAAAAAATGCTAGTTGGAAGCTCTGCCACGAGAGGCAACACATGTGGCCGCAGGATGTCCCGCACATATCGCTGGGACTGTGGTAGGTTAGTGGTTAAGGTATTGGACATTGGACTAGAAGGTCCAGGGTTCAAATCCCACCTCTGCCAAGCTGCCACTGTTGGGTCCTTGAGCAAGGCCTTTAACCCACAATTGCTTGGATTGTAAGACTGTACCAATTGCAAGTCGCTCTGGATAAGGGCGTCTGCTAAATTCTGTAAATGTAAATCGCTGAACAGTTAGTGTCCCTGATATCACTACTAAGGGTAACCAACAGTCATATGCAGTGGCTCCCCAAATCATCACAACAGCAATTGGGGCAGCATGTCGCTCCACAACATGAAGAAAATTTCTTGTAGACTTTTTTTCACTGTACCACCTCTTCTCAACCTATAAATCCTGTCATACTGGTATTTATAGCCTGATCATCCTAGTGCAGCGCCATCTGCAGGAGCCTGAATTTACTACCACCTTAAACACACAAGGTGACTCATTTTTTGTCCGATGAGCTTAGGACTGATTTTGAGATGCCAGACTGCAGTTACGCTGTGAAGGACCTGTCGCACAGCCACCCACTCCGCTAGTTTCCCTTCCTCGGAGTCGTTCCCCTGGCTACAGCCCTGACGCGGGGCTCCTGTGATCCAGTCAGGCGAGCTGCACTCTTTTAAGCAGAGCTTGTGGATGAAGGAGGAAGTAGTTGCATGACCTGCTTTTCTGTTTACATAGGTAGATTTGTAATAACACTCCCCACAGATGCCATGCTATCTGTAATGGGGCGTGTCTGGCATTCTTCATGCATCAGAAAATTCACTCATCCATATCTAGAGCAACTGATACAAAACTACAATGGAAAATCCAAACAGCTATGGGTTAAAGGTCTTGCTCAAATGTCCAACAGTGGCAGCTTGGCAGTGCTGGGACCTTTTGATCTATAGTCCAGTGCCTTCAACTGCTCAGCTCAATTGCAAGTCACTCTGGGCAAGGGTGTTTGCTAAATATTCTGAATGTGTTAGTGTGTTTACTGGCCTACAAAGCCGGATTGGTATCACATCAGCTGTTGCAAGTTGCAGTTGAAGGTTTGTTGTCCTGACCAGACCTTGAGCTCATGCATATTTTTACCTCCAGCACGGATGTATGAACTGTCACGGTTTTTAAACTGGAGTTCCCAAAAGACTACTAAACAGCTACAGATCGTTTGTGATGCTGCTGCTGTGGGTTTTAACCAGGGCAAAGAGTCCAGTGCAGTTTAGTACTCCAGTTCTAAAAGCTCTACAAGCGTTATAACAGCCTATAAATCACTGAACAGATTAGAGTCCTTCAGATATGCTTCAAGAATATAAAACCCAGCAGGTCTCTTAGATTAATGGAAACGGGTCAGCTGGCAGAGTAGTTAGCTACACACAACTGGAAAGAAGTGCCGGAAGATTTTTGATGTAATCCAAATATAGCCCGGTTTCTCTGCTTGATTGACTTGCCAGTGATGTCTGCTGCACCTTATCGTAGCTTTGCAGGATTAATCTTATTATAGTACATTTGATCTAATTCTACTTCATTCCTTGATTTTATCTTTTAACTTTTTTTAAGCCAACCCACTTTGTTTCAGCTTAGTGCTTTCATATCAGTGTAGTATCAAAAATAAAGCAATAAATCTGACAATCCGAAAAAGTTAGGACAGTACGGAAAATGCATATTAGAATATTCCATATATATTCCAAAAAAGCGTTTATCACTTTGTAATGTTGCCATTCCTTTTCACCACACTTAAAAGATCTGGAATACTGATTCATCTGTCCACAATGCCCATGTCCACTGTGTGATGGTCCATCTTAGATGCCTCCCAGCTTAGAGAGGTTGACGCCACTTCTGGACATGGTTAACATGAAGCATCTTTTTTGCACGCTAACGTTTTAAGTGGCATTTGTGAATTCCGTATTGTAGTGCTTGATTAAACGTCTGATAATGTAATCCGTTGTCTATGTGGGTCTATCAGCTACTGATGAATGACAGTTCTTGATGCAGTGCCATCTGAGGGATTGAAGATCATGGGCGTTCAGCTTAAGTTTGTGTCCTTGGCCTTTACGCACTGAAATTCCTCCCGATTCCTTGAATCATTTAATGATATTATTCACTGTAGAGGAAGAAATACGGGACTGTGTAGCCTAGCGGTTAAGGTACTGGACTATGGACCAGATGGTCCAGGGTTCAAATCCCACCTCTGCCAAGCCGCCACTGTTGGGTCCTTGAGCAAGACCCTTAACCCACAATTGCTTGGATTGTAGAACTGTATCAATTGCAAGTCGCTCCGGATAAGGGTGTCTGCTAAATGATGTATAAATCCCTTCTAGTTTTTTTGAGTTTCTCATTGTTTTTAAACATTTTAATCATTTTCTCGCACAATAGTCGACAAACTGGAGATCCTCTGATCATCTTTACTCCTCAAAGCCTTTCCTGGATGCTGCTTTTGTTCCAAATCATGACTTTAATCACCTGTTTGAAATCACATCATTTAGTTTCTTGAATTCATTACTATCTCTAAATTCTCCCAACTTTTATGGCGTGTGCTACAGGCCTGAAATGCAGGAATGGAGGTTTATTAACAAATGAGATGAAGTTGACCAGGAAAAAACCATGAAACATCTTGTGAAATAAAATATGAAATAAAAATCCAAGGAAATGTAAGAAACACTGTGTTCCTTTTAATATGCATTTTCCATACCGTCCAACTTTTTCTGGTTTGATGTTGTATTATATACGCCCAAAGCCCTTACTGAGCAGGCCTAGTGCGACAGAGGCAAGGCGACACTCTGTAAACGTTATAAGGAAGAAACCTTTTGCGGCCCAAGACTCGGAGACCTGACCTCCTTGGCCAGCATAGGTGTTATACATAAGACTTACACTTAGCTGCCTAATTAATACATTTATAGTAATTGTTTAAATCACCTTAAGCTTAATAAAGAATATGAGCTACAGACAAGTGTCAGATTGGTGCCAACAGCAAGAAAGCAGGAAGTTTGATCTAAACCCCTTTGACAGTGCGGTAGTTTCTTTGAAGATGAGTAGTGTGCAGTTTAAATACTATTTGAAATGGTTTTCCTCATTGCTGTAGTTTTGTTATATAATGTGATGGCAGCTGTCGTTTAGAAATTGCGCTCGATTTGATGACACCTGACTGAGAATGCAGCATCCAGTCTGGCAGGTTTGGCAAATTACAGTAAATGATTCATTATAGGGAAATAAGAAGCGTCGATGTGGAAGGGCGTCTCTTAAACGTGAACGGCTTCTTGCTTTGACTGTGCACTCGAGTCGCGGTTCACCATGTTAGAGACGTCCTCCAGTTGAAATGCAGGAAGCATGACGAAATGTCAGTCTTATCCAAGTGTGGTCGTAAATGAGATCTGAACTGAAATGGGACCATCATTACAGAGCCTAATGAGTCAACATGATACAAACACTTACACAGAGCACGCATGAGAAAGGTCACGCATGTGGCAGACCCGGTGCTTCCCGAGCGCAGGACCAGCAGCTCTTCTTACTCTCAGGCCGCTCGGGCCTTTCTCTTATCCTGGGCTGACTCCGGCAAATCAGGGATCACTTTGTCTGTTTTCGTTTGTTTTTCACCCCCTGGCTCTGTGCTGTTTTTCTGAGTCGTCGTCATATGCCGGTCAGGTGCTGCCATGTTGACTCCATCGTAGGCTGATTGCAGGGAGTTGTTTACACATGCGGTCATGAGCGCTCCACATTGGAGCTCACTAACACCATCTTATGTAACCTGCGTTCATCCGCCCAACTGCTCCTAATCCGATTGAAATCTCTTATGAAGTCATGTCTTGCTTAATTAGCGACACAACTGGGCTTGTTTATGCAAAGATGAAAAACTGGTTTAATTTTCGGTTCCGTCAATACGGCTTTGTTTACTGGGTATGTGGATTAACTGTTTTGTATACAACTGTTGGTCCTTTTTAATCTGTTTGTTTGTGCGTGTGTGTGTGTGTGTGTGTGTGTGAAAGAGAGAGGGAGTTTAACCTGGATAGAAGGCTGCTTATGTAACAAGCTTTCAAAACTGCCCTAGAATCCGGTTGATAACTCGCCCTCCCTCCCTCCGTTTTCGTGCCTGTTTGGCTTGTGAAAGTAGGGCAGGATTTTCCTAAGCTCCCTCCTTTTTCCTGGCCCAGAGCACGAGCGAGCGAGCAAGCCCTCTCGATCGCACTCTCCCTCTGTGTACTCTGTTCCCTCAGCTGAGTGTGCTGCTTATGTAACGAGAGATTGTCAAGGAGGGGAAAAAGGGGGGGTCATGAAAAAAGGGAAAGTAGGAAGAAATACCCCGAGATTTAATGCACCCTTTGTTGCTCTTCCTCCTTTCGGTTAACCTTACATTGTTTATAAGGTTTTACAATAAATGCGAGAGAAAAATCCTTGTAATGTTTGAGCTCACGCTCCTGCAGGTCTGTCAGGAGCACAAAATGCCCACAGGCAGATGGTGTTTGATCAGGTGAGCTGAGAGAGGCACTCCAGGTTATTTCCGTGTGTGTGTGTGTGTGTGTGTGTGTGTGTGTGACGGTTATGTAACGTCGGTGGTGTGAGCTTGGCAGGCAGTTAACGAGGCTGAGGGAGAGACGTGAGAACAGAACCTAGGAGCATGGCTGCGCCGTGCCACACTTCAGGAGGGCTTTAAAGAGACAGGCCTCGAAATCGGAACGCTCCGTGTCTGACGTTTTTGCTCTGTCCCTCCTGAAGTCATGCTCAGGGGAATTCCAGTGCTGGAGGTCTACAGTGAGGCACAGATCATATCCCAGCTCCCCTCGTTCAGCTGACGGAGCCAGGGAGATGCTGCCGTGCCTCTCCAGTTCTGCTCCTGGTCTCTTCTGTTTTCGGGAAATCTGCACAACACTCTCTCTTGTAGCGCAAAACCTCTGCCCTTGAGTCCGAACGGGAATTGCATAAAAAAGTCTGACCCCAAAAAAGTTCGTACCCAGAATAGCGAAAGCACGTTCCACAATGGCGTCTGTGTTTCCTCGAATATGGCGTTCGCGCTTAAATTAGCCTCTCCATACGTCCCTCTGTCTGTCCTTTCTTCCTCCAGAGGTCCTTCTTCATCCGGCTGACTCGAGACAACAAGTCGGAGAAGTTCTTCAAGGTCTTCTACGAGCGAATGAAGCTGGCCCAGCAAGAGATCAAAGCCACTGTGACGGTCAACACCAGTGACCTGGGCAGCAAGCGCAAAGACGAGGACACCAACGACAAGGAGGCACCTGCCAAAAAGAAAGGTCAGGACAGCAGCGCGGACCCAAAACAAACGAATTAGCTCACCGCGAGAGTGGCTGCCATCATTAGGAGTACTGGATAGAGGGCTTAGCCTCAGTCTGAATTCATCTTGATGGTGATTACTCACATCCGAAAGTACAAGTCCCCACCGTCACCATCTTTGGTTCATTTTGAATTCATCCCTGAATCGCAAAGGTCACGTCACTCTTGACAGTAGAAATGCTGACCGACTGCCGGCGCCATGAGGCGAAAACGCCTTGTGGATGCTGCCAAAGCAAACGGTCATTGGAAAAGGAACAGATCAAACATGCAGAGACTGACTCTCATAGAACTGATTTGCAATTTAAAGGTAATTACAGTGTTTTGTCCCCATTATGGGTTTTATAATTTGATTGCTAGAGCAGTTTTGGCTGAACCCCATAATATCCAATAATAATAATGTCACTAATAATTATTTTTCATTTCACAGTTCATGGACTAATTTGCAGGTCAAATCTAATACAACTCCTGGTAGCACTTTCATACACACTGCCCGGCCAAAAAAAAAGGTCACCACCTGGATTTTAACTAGCGAATAGTAAAGTAGTTAAAAAACTGCATTGGTGATTGTTTCACCTGGCAACAAGTGATTTAAGCCTAACTGATGCAGTGAGGAGCTTCTCATTTGTTAAACAACCATGTTGAAAGACATCCTGTGGTCGTGGAAAAGATGTTCATCTTGTGAAAGAGTGGTTCAGGGACCATGAGCCATCATTTCCACACATGGATTGGCCACCACAGTCCAGACCTGAACCCCAATGAGAATCTTTGGGATGTGCTGGAGGAGACTTTGTGCAGTGGTCCGAATCTCCCATCATCAGTACAAGATCTTGTGGAAAAATGAATGCAACTCTGGACAGAAATAAATGTGACATGGCAGAAGCTTGTGGAGATGATGCCACAGCAAATGCCTGCCATAATCAAAGGTGGTGTGTGATCATTTTTTTTGGCCAGGCAGTGTGTGTGGATCATTCTCAGCACTGCAGTCACACTGATGTGGTGGTGGTGGTGTGTTAGTGTGTGTTGTGCTGGATCAGATAGCGGTGCTGCCTGAGTTTTTGAACCCCTCAGTGTCACTGCTGGACTGAAAATGGTCCGTTTACCAAAAATATTAAGCCTCCAGCATCCTGCTTGCACTGATCACAGCAGATGAGCTTCTGCCTCTGACCTTACATCTACAAGGTAGAGCAGTATATATGTCTTAGAGTGCACTGTGAGTGCTAAAAAAAAAACCCTCCAGCAGCACTGCTGTCTGCCAAACCTACCAGCATTACACACACCAACCCATCAGTGTTACTGCAGTGCTGAGAATGAACCTCCACCCAAATAGTACCTGATCTGAAGGCAGCTAACAAAGTACGTAGAGAAACTTGTATTTCTGCGAAGTGCATCTCTATGGTAAGAGGAACTGATACAACGGACAAGTGTAGAAACTCAGAGGTCTACCTTATGAAGTGATTGGTGAGGAGAGAGCGAAAGAGAGGGAGATCACATGCCTGGCTGTTCAGTAATAGTTTAATAACTAATAGTTATCCAGGAAATAAGCTCTTACGTAGTCAGTGTACAGTGTCGGGTCTGTGCGCTTCGAATTGAACTGCTAGCTATTAACTACTTCTCTGTTACTTAGTAGTATCTAATTGTTAATTGTCAACGAAACCCTTATAGATGCAGTGGAGCGAAAAGTATTTAGTCAGCCACTGATTGTGCAAGTTCTCCTACTTAGAAGGATGAGAGAGGTCTGTAATTTATCATAGGTACACTTCAACTATGAGAGACAAAATGAGAAAAAAAAATCCAGTTTCTTACAATTGCTGCCACAGTTGATTTATTCACACCAACCTGCTTGCCTGTTGTAGATTCACTCTTCCCAGTCTGGAGCAGGTCTACAATTTTCTTCCTGGTGTCCTTCAACAGCTCTTTGGTCTTGGCCATGGTTGAGTTTGGAGTCTGACTGTTTGAGGCTGTGGACAGGTGTCTTTTATACAGATAACAAGGTCAAACAGGTGCCATTAATACAGGTAACGAGTGGAGGACAGAAGAGCTTCTTAAAGAAGAAGGTACAGGTCTGTGAGAGCCAGAAATGTTGCTTGTTTGTGGATGACCAAATACTTATTTTCCACCATGATTTACAATGAAATTCTTTAAAAATGTGATTTCCTGGATATTTTTTTCTCATTTTGTCTCTCATAGTTGAAGTGTACCTATGATGAAAATTCCAGACCTCTCATCTTTCTAAGTAGGAGAACTTACACAATCAGTGGCTGACTAAATACTTTTTTGCCCCACTGTAAGTAACGACTACTAAACAGCATAATATTAATCAAGGCCCATCTTGCGACCCTTATTGGGCAGAGTTTTTGTTCTGCTCCATCTATAAATGAACTAATGAGCGCTAGCAGTCATGCATGCTGTAGATTACTCACAAGGCTGCAGTGAGCTTGCACCAGTGTGGTTTTCATGCTAGTATTTTAATGCGGTTCTCAGTATTGTGCAAAGGCAATGATGTGTCAGTGAAGCGAGTTCTGAGAATTTTCAAGGTATTGATGTCGGTTTTAGTAAAGCACCAGGCTGTGTTGCGCTAATGCTTTCTGCATGGACAGTTATATGGAAGGCTAAGTGTAGGTCTGAGCTCTTTTACGTAATAATGTGTTAATGCACTAATTACAGAAACACAGAAACTGTAGCTACGGAACATGCTGCTTTTTCTGCAAGATGACTATATGCAAGTCTAAATTTTGTCCAAGTCCTGGAATGACAGATCGAATGACAGATTGGGACAGAGAGCGGAGAAATAACACAAGCACAGAAAAGAGACTTCAGTGCCCTGTTCTCGCTCTCACGCCACTGCCTGCATCTCACAAGGTGGGAGACGGGGGGGAAAGTGGTCCTGTGATGGAGCGAGGACGTTCAAACAGTTTTAATAACAATAAAATGAGTGTGTAATTCAGTCTTCTGTGCAAATGTTTAGTATAGCCCTAGATATTATTTTTTAACATTATATATACCATTATATTTAACGTTAAATGTTAGAGACCCAAACAGCTCTTCATTATATCAGTGTTAATTTTGACATCAAATTTTAATTTAGTTTTAGTGATAGTCTTTTTGACTAAAATGTCATAATTTAGTCATAATTTAGTCAACAGAATTGTTTTTAGTTTTCATCTAGTTTTCGCCGACTAATTCTAATAACATAATAGTCGACTAAATCTACAGTAGCTTTATCTGACTAAAATATGAAATGTAATGTTTTTACCGTTACCCTTTTAAAATAAAACCTCTTCATGCATTGATAATAAAAGTAGACATTAAAGTGGTTATTACTGAAAGTTTCCACCACAGATCTGCTTCAGACTCGGTTTGTACACCCATGAGATATTGTAGAATAGAATAAATGATATATTAAGAGCTTTATTAAACATGTAAGATCAGAAGATCGGATATACGTGCATGCTCTATATGCATTTATTGTACACAATGTATGTACACAATACTAAACCTTAGCCTTTCCATCATATAATGATGTTACATTTTGTTTGGCATAAAAAGATTCAATGTTTAAACGTCACTGGCTATTATACGTGTATTAAACGTTTTGTTTAGAGCTAAATGTTAGTGTGCTGCAAATACCAAACGGACACAGTGCACGTGGTATAAAAAAGGAAAGCCAGACAATTTAAAATCATCAAAATTGAATATTATACCATTTTATACCTCTGGACAAGAGATCTGTAATCACTTCTCATGTGTATCATCAGTAATATAATTAGTTCCTTCCCGTTCCAAAATGGCAAATTGTTCAGGAATTTCCATGCCAGTGTGTCGCTAGTAATAATGTTTTAATATTTTATTATGTTTAGAGGCAAAGCCAGATATTTAAGTTCTAACACTTAAGCGTGAAAACGTTGTTCTATTCTCCCACATTCCAGCAGCTACCAATGTCTCTGTGGGACTGTGGGATATCTGTGGGATTGGGTGAGTGGCTTAGTGATTAAGATACTGGAATGTGGACCAGAAGGTCCAGAGTTCAAATCCCACCTGTCACTGTTGGGTCGTTGAGCAAGACCCTTAACCAACAATTGCTTAGATTGTAAGACTCTATCAATTTTGACTGTCTATAGCAGAATTGACTGTGCATGAATCCAGCTCCTCAGAACTGAATAAAAGCTGCTGCATCTCTGTAATCTTACCCTCCAGTCAAGGATGTCGCCGTGGTCACCGAAGAGGTTCGCGAGCAGCTTCTGGAAGCTTCCACGGCCACGAAGAAGGCCTTTGCCACGTATCGACGGGAGATGGACTCGGACGAGCACCTGAGCGGGGGCGAGGTCCAGTCGAGTTCAGGAGAGAAGAACCAGGACGAGAATGAGATGAGCGTCACCATCACCATCATGCAGCCCATCCTGCGCCTCATGCAGCTGCTCTGTGAAAACCACAACCGCGAGCTGCAGGTCAGCCACAGTTCTTATCACTCTCCTGACCTCGTGACTGCTAAATGTTTGCTTCAGTCGCTTGGTCTAGCTGTTGATTTAGTGCCAAACCGGACGACTGGAAGGTTCTCCGTGGAAAATGACTGTACGCAAATACCTCACAAAATGTACGTCAACAAACGCTGTTCCCTATCAAAATCAGAATGAGGTGCTGAAATCTGTGAGAGTTTTGGACACGCTGTGTGTATCCACTCCCACTTTTCCCTCGTGAAAACCACCATAATGAACCAGTTAGTAGCTCTGGAACCGTCGTCTACTGCCAAAAATGAAACTGGGGTCTGTGGCACTGGCTGAAATAGTGGTGTTGACTATCTACAAATAAAATAAACATCTTACTAGAAATCTTGGTGCAGGTCCTTAGTGTGGATGAATTCTCCCTTATAGATTTAAAGTAATTCTCGGTGCTTTGACATGGATCTTCTGTTCATCCACCACACCTTTTGTTACATGGTTCGAGGGACCGATGACTGGACATTACCATAGTCACATAGTCTTTTTTTATGGCACTGTAATGTAAATGTAAGGGATGATTTCATAAGAACACTGCATGCAAACGATGTGGAAATGCGACTGAGAACAGCTGGAACACTACCACGGCATCCCAAATGCCGTCGCGATTTTAATTTATGGAAATTCACAACATCTATAGAAAGCACAGCAATGTATTGTTACATCCCTGTGTAAGGCAAAGCTGTAACACGTGAGAGGATGGTATGATGGACCGGATACTTTTGTTTGACGCAAGACAAAAATGCATTGCTAGACAGTATTACGAACAACACGGAAAATCGTGAACCAGTTTATATAGTTATAGGTTAGAGAGAATATACAGCTATTGGGGGGACAATCAAATGAGTAGTATTTACAATAGGACAGACGTGTACACTTAACGAACACCATGTACAGCTGGTACAAATAAGTAGAAATAGCCATACAAACAAACACGAGCAATTCACACAGAGTCTCTAAACACATCAACCGAGTTAGAACAGACTCCAGTCCAAACGTGAGCGAATGGCCAAGTGAGCACGCGTTACACACACTATCCTTGTAGGACTTTGCATTGACATAATGATCATTGTAGCTAATTAAAGCTACACCTACAGCTTCGCCAACCCTATCCTTAACCATCGTAACCTAAAGCAAGAATTTTGCCTTGTTTCGAATAAAGTTAAAAATAAAACGCCATTGGAGAAGTGAGGGCGGTAAAAGCGGTCAAAATTGGGTTTCCTATCATTCAGTGCATTTACATGCACTTAACAATCCGATCATAGTCAGATTTCTGCAGTTAGCGGTATAGAAGTGGTCATCTATACAGCATACTCCGATCTAGAAATCAGATTAAGAAATCCCATAAATAGAGCTGGATTTTACTCCAGTAATTGGATTACTCATAGCATGTATACCAGCAGTCTGCACATGTGTGCAGAGGGGCCAGCGGGGGAAAAAAAAACATGGTTGCCAAGTTGGGAGATAGACCAATTGGGAGATTCTCTCATGGGAACTGGTAATCCTGGAATGGAGTTGCCAGTTCCCACGAGCTAAATGGTCATCAAAAACTTTGTAGAGACCCTGAAATGCAATATATACTCAAGAAAATGAAGAGTTTGAGTATTCAATATAAAAAAAGTTTGTTGATTTTGGCAACAATCTCACGTCTTTCTGTGTGATAGACAGACTGGTTGCAGAGTAGAAATCCGATTATAGCCTGGGTCATGTACACCCGGAGGTTTCCCATTTATCTGATTACTCGAGTGCATTTATACTCGTTGATCAGATCACTGACTAAATCTGATTTTCTGCAGTCATCGGATTATTAAGTGCATGTAAACACGCTCCGTGTGAGGACATTTGATCCTCACAACTCTAGGAAGACAAGGTGCACACACACACGAAGTATGGACTTCAACTCTTAACTCCCACCTCTGCTCGCGGATCCACAGCGTTGATTGGCTGTTGAGGAAACCAGCTGTTTACAGCCCCAACGTCCAGAGTTTTGCTGTTGTGATGTATATTTTGTGAAGCCAGCAGACGTTAAATGGCACAGACATGGAAGGACTCTCCATGGACGGACAGTAGAATGGCAGTAGAATGGATTGCACTAAACAACAGGTCTGTAAGAAATTCTTTGATAACTGTGATGGAGAACTTGGCTGGCCTTAACTCCATCCAGTACCTTTGAGACGGATTGAAATGTGAGCCAGTGTCCGTGATTAGTACCTGACCTCACAGCCATGTTCCAAGATCTAGTGTGAAGCATTTCATACTCCTAACACTGCATACTAATGACCATTTTTAGCTTGTTGCTTTGAATGTATACAAACTTTTGGCTGTCTGAAGTAGATAATAATGAAGATTTGAAACGTTCGGGCATGTTCCATCGGCCGTTCTTATATGTGCCTAGTCTGCGTTGGATTCTCCGGCCTCTGTGGGTGTTCTTCCCGATCGGTGCTGGCCATGTGTTCAAATCCTTCATATCCTGTTGACACATGTTTCACTGAGCTGTATCTTTTCCTCCTCTCTCTGTATTGCTCTCTCCAGAACTTCCTGCGCTGTCAGAACAACAAGAACAATTATAACCTGGTGTGTGAGACTCTGCAGTTCCTCGACTGCATCTGTGGCAGCACCACGGGAGGCCTGGGTCTGCTGGGGCTCTACATTAACGAGAAGAACGTGGCTCTCATCAACCAGACCGTCGAGAGCCTCACTGAGTACTGCCAGGGCCCCTGCCATGAGAACCAGGTGGAGTGTGCTGACATGTACTCGATGGATGCATGCGTGCTGTGCGGTCATTCAGAAATAGCCTCATCCTCGTACCTACCGCCTCTCATACGTACATGTGGGCATTTGTACGCGCATTTATAGCATTAAAAAGGCATGCAGCGTTAACGTAAATAAACTCATTAGACTCTGGACTGTGAACCAGCACTGTAGCGTCACACTGGTTCGTAGCCCGCCTCTGGCGAGGTGAGGTTAGAGTTGCATTTGGTCTCCTGATATCCTCAAATCCAATATTGTTAGATGGTTACTTATATATACCCAGGCTGCTGGTTGCGTAATGGTTTGGGGCCATTTTCTTGGTACACTTTGGCCCCTTAAAATCTCAAAGGAATGTTTCCAGCACCTTGTTGGATCTACGCCATGAAGAAGGCAAAAAGGGCATCCAGTCTTTGAGGTGTACTTTCCACCTTCACTCCTTGTTCCCATGATTGGTTTTGGTTCCACCACTGCCTAGACCAGGTGAAAATGAATAAGCCCGAGCATACAGACATTGCCATACACCTAAAATAATTGGTGCATGTGCTGCAATTGCCCCAAGAACCTGAGTTTCTTGTTCTTGTCTAGCTGTGCTAAAGCAGGTAGATCTGCCGCAGCATAACGACACATTGTTTTCATTTTCGCAGGGTCTCTACTGAGTCAGAGGCTCTTAATTGCGTAATCTAAATGGTGCTGGGTCCCTTAGTGAGGTAATTGGTTGTAGCAGTGCATCATTTAGAGTGAACGCAAACATCTGTGTCACAACGCGGAACATTTGTTATGGTAGATCCTAGTGCTGTGCTAAAATATCAACGCAGCAATATACTGCGATATTTATTTTCTCAGATTGTACACATCACTTGGATTTCAGTTGTTGATACACTGCCTGGCCGAAAGAAAGGTCACACACTAATATTTCATTGGACCGCCTTTAGCTTTGATTAATCGTTTCCACGAGCTTCTGCAATGTCACAGCATTTCTTTCTGTCCAGAGTTGCATGAATTTTTCCCCAAGATCTTGTATTGATGGAGATTCGGACCACTGCACAAAGTCTCCTCCAGCACATCCCAAAGATTCTCAATGGGGTTCAGGTCTGGACTCTGTGGTGGCCAATCCATGTGTGGAAATGATGGCTTATGCTCCCTGAACCACTCTTTCCCAATCTGACCCTTCTGAAACAGATGAACATCTTTCCCACGACCACAGGATGTCTTTCGACAAATGAGAAGCTCCTCACTGCATCAGTTAGGGTTAAATAACTTGTTGCCAGGTGAAACATAATCACCAATGCAGGAATTACCCAATGGGAGGCTCTTTTTTTAACTATTTCACTACTTGCATAGTTAAATCCAGGCGGTGACATTTTTTTGGCCAGCCAATGTATTTTCAGTGAACTATGCAGAAGATCACAGTGTATCGCGCATCGTATCGTGAAGTCCTTTCCAATACCCGCCCCTATTAGATCCGCGAAGGCTGTTATCAGTAACAAATATCAGAATCACCTATGCACGCCTGCTCCTCCCTCAGAACTGCATCGCCACTCATGAGTGCAATGGCATCGACATCATCATCGCCCTGATTCTGAACGACATCAACCCTCTGGGCAAGAAGAGGATGGACCTGGTGCTGGAGCTGAAGGTGCAGATACGCACGTACACGCGACTCTGTGGGACGTACTGTAATTAAGAGGCTCTTTAATTAACATGGACCTTAATTATAGATTGGCTCAACTTGTACATGAAACTGAATGTGTGTCTGTGCTGAGCAGAATAACGCCTCCAAGCTGCTCCTGGCCATCATGGAGAGTCGGCACGACAGCGAGAACGCAGAGCGGATCTTGTACAACATGAGGCCTAAAGAACTGGTGAGTATCTGTTAATACAGTTACAGTGGCAGCTCGGTTCTCGACCACCTCGGGACTCGATGCATTTTGACCAGCGAATTTTGCTTGGCAGCCAAAACTCGATTCACGATTCAATAGACAGAGATTCAGCGATTCAGATTCTCAATAGCTGTTTCTAAGTGAAGATTTCTGTTTTTATCCCAAGACTCCGCTGGGATACAGTATAGACCGACCAAGCACTCGTTTAACTCATCGGTTCATGATCCATTTATCTCATGATGGATTTGTCGGAACGTATCCACTTCGTAAATCAGGGAGCACCTGTGGAACACAACTTCATTAATGCTTATAATGCCTTATACAGTGTGGACTTTCTTGGGTCTGGAACAGATTCATTCAATTTACATTCTTCCTTATGGGAAACATTTTCTCGGTACTCGACAAGCCTTCTGGAATGAACGACGAGAACCGAGGTACCACTGTACTAGCCAGGTTACTGCAGAAACCTCTTGTCTCTGTGTACTTTACTCTGTAGATTCATATTCTGTGGCGCCGCTGTTGTTTATTTTATACGATCCATTTATTTTTATGGGGAGAAGTACAGACTGCGGCGCTGTCGATGTAATGAGAGGTTTCCCATTTAATCTGAAGCATGTGTGCACCTGCTGTGGGGTGGTTTTGTCAAATGCAGTATTCATTAGTGATCGACTGATATAAAATGCTTGGCCAACAATTTAGACAGCGCTGAGCTGAAATCCAGAGGTGGCAGAAGTTCACGCGTTCTCTATGAAAGTAAAAGTGCTATTAATCTATTAAAGTATGGCTTACAGAGTTTATTCAAGCAGACGTATAAAAGTAAGTGCTACTAAATGTACTAAAAGTAGAAGAGCAAACACATTTCTTTAAAAAGCCTCTCTAACTCAGTTTTTGAAACTTTTATTCTTTTATTGAGGACCAGAGGTAGACATCTGCAGAAATCATACAGCTGACATGATCGTCTTCAGCTAAGCACAGCAAAACGGAATAAAAACAAAACTTTTCAAAATATAAAGAAAACTTTGGCTTTTTTATTATTAATAAATGCTGTTAAATCGCTCATAACTAGACATATTTAGTAATGCAGTATATGATGATACTTATAGTTATCAACTGCAGCTTCACCATTTTTAGAGCAGCCCTTCCTGTAAACACTCCGCTATAGTACTTATGCAAATCATTCTATAGACGATATAGTTTTAAATATTAAAGTTTTAAAAACCAACCTAACCTTGAAAGGTCCACTGTGTATGACTCGGTGGTGTGACCTGCATTTCCCTCTAGGGTTTTCCTTTAAAATACGTGTGCAGTGTCTCATTCATGTGATCATACACTATATGGACAAAAGTATTGGGACACACCTCACAATCACAGAACCTCCCATGTGCTCTTCTCAACGAATGGACAAGGATTCCCACAGACCATCGCCTTCCCAGAACAGTGGGGCTCCATATTAATGCCTATGGATTTAGAATTGGATCTCATAAAGGCTCCTGTAGGTGTCATGTGAAGGTGTCCCAGTACTTTCGTCCATGTAGTGTTTTTAACATGCACATTATATAATCTTAGGCGTGTCTGCATTCCAGAGTTCAAAAACGGTGAAGTGGTGTGACCCGTATAAATTAAGGTACATTGAGATAAGTGGCTCACTTAGTTACGTAACATTTTACGTAAACTGGTTTGACATGTGGTTGAAACCTTTAAGTTTCACATGTGAAAAGCACTTACTTAAGTATGTCAGTTACGAGATAAGGGCAGCACGGGCATGATATGGCTACGTTCTGAAGTAGACCAGAAGTGGCCTTGAGATGACGATCAGTCACCCTCTGCCACTGCCTAACAGAATGTCGACTCGGCGCAGATGAGCTTGTTCAGTGGACGTGTCGCTACTTTTTGCGGCACCGCCTTGGCATTTCTGGGTGGCCTAATTAACGCTCCAAAGTGAATTCAGTGCTCCAATGGGTTTGACTGTTGCAGAGTGCGTGTCTCCTCCGGTTTGTAGGGTTTTAACACTCGTTTTTATGGGGCATTAACTCGTATGAATGTTTACGTTGGCTCGATAAGCCCTCTGCGCCGAGCTGTGTGTGCGGGCCTTGTTGACATCTCTGTTTCAAAACCGTGCCTCGCAAGACATGTTGGCACAAACTTGCGCAGAACACGCGTGCACACGTTCGGTCCCACGCGCGCCGTGCTGGAGTGTTGGGTATGTGCGTGCAGGTGGAGGTGATCAAGAAGGCCTACATGCAGGGAGAGGTAGAAGTGGAGCACACCGAGGAAGACGGGGAGGGAGAGGAAGAGCACGCCGCCTCCCCCCGCAACGTCGGCCACAACATTTACATCCTGGCCCATCAGGTAAAGCCTACAGGTTTCAGCCTTGCTATATGTATACATATATGTATATGTATGTATGTATATATGTGTGTGTGTGTGTGTGTGTGTGTGTGTGTGTGTGTGTGTGTGTGTGTGTATGTGTATGTGTGTGTATATATACACTGCATATATACATACAAGTGGTTCAGGGAGCATGAGCCATCATTTTCACACATGGATTGGCCACCAGAGTCCAGGCCTGAACCCCATTGAGAATCTTTGGGATGTGCTGGACAACTCTGGACAGAAATAAATGTTGTGACACTGCAGAAGCAGTTCTGTCCAGAGTTGCATAAATTTTTCCCCAAGATCTTGTATTGATGATGGGAGATTCGGACCACCAAGTCTCCTCCAG
This sequence comes from Ancistrus triradiatus, assembly GCA_025084515.1. Taxonomy (NCBI): domain Eukaryota; kingdom Metazoa; phylum Chordata; class Actinopteri; order Siluriformes; family Loricariidae; genus Ancistrus; species Ancistrus triradiatus. Next base: position 710,203 of record JAJAGP010000072.1, on the reverse strand, counting down.
CACATCCCAAAGATTCTCAATGGGGTTCAGGTCTGGACTCTGTGGTGGCCAATCCATGTGTGAAAATGATGGCTCATGCTCCCTGAACCACTCTTTCCCAATCTGACCCTTCTGAAACAGATGAACATCTTTCCCACGACCACAGGATGTCTTTCGACATGGTTGTTTAACAAATGAGAAGCTCCTGCATCATAATCACCAGTGCAGGAATTATCTGAAGAGAGGATCTTTTTTAAACTATTTTAACTATTTGCTTAGTTAACACCAGGTTTTGATATTATTATTATTATTATTTTTTTTTTTGGACGGGCAGTGTATATGTATGTGTATATATAATATATATACACATACACGTCAAGGTGCGTAGTAAAAACACACATGCAGCACAAGCCTAGTTCACAATCGCCGTCTCCCACACTTTCACACACTTTCACATTCACTATGAGCTAGTAGGTCTTGATTAGATCAAGCGCTCTCCTCTCTGCCCCACTGACCCTGCTTTAGAGCTAAAATGAGGCTCTGCTGTCATGAACAGAGAAAAGATTGAACTTTTTTACTGTTTTACTCAAAATATCCTAGAGTTCAGGTTAAGTGAACACTCACACACGTAGACATTTATACACTCACGGCCACTTTATTCAGTACATCTTCGTAGCACCGGGTTGGACTCTGTTTTGCCTTCAGAAGTGCCTTAATTCCTTGTGGCACAGAGTCAGGAAGGTGGTGGAAACATTCCTCAGAGATTTTGATCCATATCGACATGTCGGCTGCACATACCAAAGGTGCTCCATTGGATTGAGATCCCGTGACTGTGGAGGTCATTTGAGTACACTGAACTCAAATGCCATGTTCAAGAAACCGGTTTTAGAAAATATGAGCTTGATGACAAGGCACATCGTCCTGCTGGAAGTAGGCAACTGAAGCTTTTACACTGTGGTCATGCCAGAGGGGTGAACATGGTCAGCAACAATACTCAGGTGGGCTGTGGTGTTTAAGCAATGATCAGAAATGGAAAGAAAATATCCCCCGTACCATTACACCACCAGCAGCCTGTATCATCGATACAAGCAGGATGGATCAATGATGTCATGATGGTTACGAAAACTCTGACCCTACCATCCGCACCAGGAATTGAGACTCAGGCAACGTCTTTTCTAATCTTCTGTTATACAGTTTTGGTGAGATAATCAGTTGCCTGCTCTTAGCTGACAGGAGTGGCACCTGGTGTGGTCTTCTGCCGCTGTAGCCCATCTGCTTCAAGGTTGAAGTAGTTGTAACAAGTGCCTTTCTATCAGCTCGAACCAGGCTCCAGGCATTTTGCTTTTTCCGTCCGTTCTCTGTAAACCCTAGAGATGACTGTGTGAGAAAATCCCAGTAGATCAGCAGTTTCTGAAAGACTCAGACCAGCACGCCTAGCACCAACAACCATGGCATGTTTAAAGTCATTTCAATCACCTTTCTTCCCCATTCTGATGCTCGATTTGAACTTCAGCAGGTCATCTTGACCATGTCTATATGAGGAAATGCAGCAGATTAGATATTTGCTTTAATGAGCTGTTGTACAGGTGTACCTAATAAAGTGGCCGGTGAGTGTATCATCAAAATGGCTAATTTGTAGCAGGCGTTCCTATAGGTTTTACAAAGTACGTGTTTAGTCAAACGTCAGATAAGAATGACACTCATTAGAAAGTCCATTATGTGACTGAACTCCAGTTCACACTCTCTTCCTTAACATTCTCACAGCTGGCCAGACATAACAAAGAGCTGCAGGGCATGCTGAAGGCAGGGGGGACGTACGGCGAGGGCGACGAGGCTCTGGAGTTCTACGCCAAGCACACGGCTCAAATCGAGGTCTGTGCTTCCTGGCTCTGACGGCCGGATCTTCTCAGGTTCTGTGCTCTGGAAAACTACAAAGCAATGTGTCAGCATGTCCTAATACATAATCTGAAAGTCCAGCCATCGCTGTCAGTCACTCGATCATGTGACAATTCATTGTGGATTCCAGATGAACATGATTCGGCTCATCTGCATGGCAGCGTCTGCATGTGGATATATGGTTACGGCAGTGCGCTTTTAAAAAATGCTAGATCAAACAGGCTTGTTAGAGAACACAATACGCCTCTTGTTCTACCTCGCCGGTTAAATCAGGACTCGAGTCCTGGTGGGGCCACATGACTGCACAGTTCAGTGTTTACATCTTTAATTAGCTCATTATCAAGCCCTTTGTGAGCTGAGTCAGAAGAGGCCGAGCATTCAGTTCTGCAGCTGGTAATGCCGTATTTATTTTTATATTGAGACCAGGGCTGTCAGCTGACTTAAAATATTTAATCTCATAACGTTTATCCTGTTAATCGGGTATTTTTGGTTGTTTAACCTTGAAGAAATATCCCCCCCATGTGAAAAGCACTGGGTGGCTATACGAGTGGACGATAAAAGCTTGCAGAATGCATTTAGGACTTTTTAAATAATTCAGTAACATTATTTTCATTAGATAGTATGTTGTTGCTGCAGCACAATGCAGATTCTCTAACGGAGGACCGCCAAGTCATTGTGACTAACGGACTGATACCTTTTCAATGCAAAAATAAAATTAAGTGCTTTTCTAAGGGATGTACAAGCTGTCATATAAGGAAGTGTCTGAATTCGTGTACACTCTCGCCAGCTCTGTTCCCTGTAGGTCAAGTGTTCTGCACAGTGGTGTTTGAAAGTTTGTAATGCTTTTCTATATCTCTGCATAAATATGAGCTAAAACACTAAATCATCATCAGGTTTTCACAAAAAGTTCTAAAAGTAGATATATACGTGTGTATATGTTGTGGCTGAAATGACTCATAATAGTTTATGCAAGTGGCCCGAGTACCGAGCAGAACCGAGACACAATTTGTCCTTGTCAAACTGCGCCAAGGACCGAAGGTACCACTGTGCTATTGTTACCATTAATAACTCTAGAATTGAAGAGGTGATGAGCTGTGATGTGTGTTTGAGCAATAACACGGTATAATTGTGATCACTGCTCAGATCGTGCGCCTGGATCGCACCATGGAGCAGATCGTCTTCCCCGTGCCCAACATCTGCGAGTTCCTCACGCAGGAGTCCAAGCTGCGCGTGTACTACACCACCGAGCGAGACGAGCAGGGCAGCAAGATCAACGACTTCTTCTTGCGCTCCGAGGATCTCTTCAATGAGATGAACTGGCAGAAGAAACTGCGAGGTACTCAAGAGACCTCTGGTAGCGCAGACTCCGTGCCCTGTGCGTGGCCCCTCGTCCTTCCTCTTTGTTCTAAATCAGGTGATTTACACACGGTCTCACTCCCTGAGGCTCCGGGTGCAATTCAGGGAGGACGCTGCAAGGGAAGCCCTGACCTCCTTCAGCCCGGGGAGTGAGCATGGTGTGGAAATGCTTAAAATAGGAAATAGAACTGTAAGCTTCATAAGATTATCTGTGTGTAAGATATGTAAGTATTGTTTGCAGTCGGAGGCGGCGCGTAAAGCCAAATGACTGCTGTGAAACAAGTGGCTATAAACTTTATTTCAAATGAGACAAGAGACAAGCCCAGTCTTGTTTTCGTTTGAAAATTTGAAGAGCCGTGTGCAGGAAATGAAAAGGGTGACAAAAAGAGGACGTGCGTGGTTTGTGAAAAAAAAACTGTGATGAACCACAAGCTTGATATGCTAATAGCCAGGTAATAGCCAGAGCACGTTGTTTAACGTTTAAACACAGCCCTAACAATCCACAAGGCACCAACCTGTAGCAGGGAGTTTAAATGTCTCACAGTTTTACTCAACATTATTGGCACCCTGATTGCCTAGTACAGAGAAGTCAATGTGTGGAAATAAGTAGATATGGACTGACATTGTATCAACTTTGTATCACTTAGAATATTTTCCTAGCATGTCCAAATACATTTAGTTTAAAAAGATCTGACAACATTCATGCGGTCATTTCAAAAACTAAATAAACAAGTTGCATAGTATTTGACATGACATGAATTTAGGCGGCTAAATTAATTTAGTTTGGGCTGTCGTGCTTAAACTGAAAACCATGGCGTATGATCCACCATGTGTTTCACACACTTTGTCACCTTAAGTCGGCCTTCACCACAAGTCACAAGTATGGTGTTATGTTCATTTCTTTGCTTTCTCTTTAGAAAAAACAGGCAGTATGAAAATAGTCTTGCTGCAGAAATTGTAAAAGGTTTCAGAGCTTCTCTCCAGACGTGGTCAGACTGCACTCAGTAGAACGCTCTTACTCGAAGTCGATTGTTGCAATTCGGTGGCCCTGCCGGTTAAGTTCCGCCGACCGCGCACCTTTGACATGGCTTTTTACAAACGCTCATGCCTGACTTGTACAAAGAAATAGCACTGGGTATTAACCAAACGGAAAGTGAGTTAAGATTAAAAGGGTCAGGCTCTGGGGTCGGCAATTTGGCGTCTGCGTCACGGGTTTGTTGATAGCAGCTGTGAATGGGAGCTGTGGAGGTTGCCGTGGAAACCAGTCAACCGAGGCCTTGAGTTTGAATGTATCACCAGTTGTTGGTCAAGGCGTCATAATTCGTAATTGCCCAATTAGTTCCGTTCCTGTGTCTCTTTCGGTTCGTCTTATACGCACGAGCTCGGGCGCTTGTCCTTCTGTGGAGCTGGCGTCAGCGTTCATCGTCTCCAGAAAGCGCTGCGAATGCGGATCGCTGAATAGACGACTAACGATAAGACGCCGAACAAAAGGACGGAGCAGAGTTCAGATCTATCCAGCCGGACACTGGAGCGACCTGTTGGCGCTATGTACGTCATCCACCCAAGGTCATCTGAGCACCTTGGGTGCGTGCGACAGCTGTTTACTGCGTACATACTGCCAAACAATCTATGGAGAGGTGCTAAACCTGCGGGGCGCTCGGGCGGCGGTGCAGCTGCCGTTTGATAGCACACCACCACTCTGACCTGGGTTCGAGTCGGGTGTCATATACGAACGTGATTGACTGATGGAGGGCAGGAACGAATGTAGGTGGAGTGTTCCTGGCACTGCAACAGCTACCAGTGGGCTGGTGTCCCGTCCATGATATGTGTACGTCAGTATTACAGGATTGGCTCACCCCCAAGACCACAAAATAAAGTCCATAAATGTAGATGCTCCAGATGTACAGTAGTTTAGCAGTGCTATGGATTTGCTTTGACTAAGAGCTGTAGAAGTTAAAGCAACACAACCCAGTCTCAGGTGTCGATGATCTAATATATATAGAATAGATGGATGAATCTAAAATGATAGGGAATTGTAGGGCAGTTTGTGCTGTTCTTTAAACGACTTTCTCCCCAAACTTCCATCCAATTTACCCCAGCTTATCCTGCTCTGGGTTGCCGGTTGGGTCCGAAGTCTGTTCAGGAATATCGGGCTCTGGTCAACGTGTACCCATATGGCACCAGTCCATCATTCAAGGCTTGGAACGGCTTGCTATTGCACATGTATTCCCCTTCCTCAGACATGGCCAATCGTGTCCGTGTGACACCTGTCCCAGCCAGAAGGCACCACCGGGACTCGAACATCTTACTGCGGAATTACCAATGACTAACTTTTGAGAAAGGGCAACCACAAAACAAATATGGAAGTCACGTTCCTGGAGCAGGCGGCACGGTGGTGCAGCGGTTAGCACTGTCGCCTCACAGCTCCGAGATCCCCGGTTCGATCCCGACCCCGGAGTTTGCATGTTCACCTTGTGTTCGTGTGAGTTTTCTCCGGATACTCTGGTTTCCGGACACATTCCAAAGACGTGTTAGGTCAATTGGTGTTTTCAAAGTGCCCCTTAGTGTGTGACTATGTGCCCTACGATGGATTGGCGCCCTGCCTGGGGTTGTTCCTGCCTCTCCGGCTAGGCACCGACCTAGTATAGGATAAGCGGATAAGACAATGAATGAATGTTCCAGAGACAGGCTAGCCATGTGTCATGCCTGCTGTGTAATTGTAGTGACTAGTTTGCATGCAGTTGCAGTTTTGTAGATGGGACGATGGAAAATGCAAATAAAAATTATATGCAGTGTTTCTTACATTTCTCGAGATATTACATGTTTTTTTTCCTGGTCAACTTCATTTCATTTGTTAATAAACATCCAGTCCTTCATGTCAGACCTGCAGCACATTCCAAAAAAAGTTGGGACGGGGGCAATATAGGGCTAGTAATGAGGTAAAAAAACCGAAATAATGATGAATAATGATTTTCAAACAGCAGGAATGGATGTTTATTAACAAATGAAGTGGACCAGAAAAAAACCTGAAATATCTTGGGTTTATACTGCCTGCAATGAAATAGAGGTCAAAGGAAATGTAAGGAACACTGCATTTTTTTTTATTTCCATTTTCCATGTCGTCCCAACATTTGGTGTAGGCTTATTTTGTTAGATAGTATTCTGTAAGTGTGTAAGAATTTGTATAGCTGGATTAAGATATTATGGATCAGACCAAGATTAGTCCTAGTTCTAGACTAAACAAGATCTGTTCTGAACTAACTTTGATTTGTTTTGTTTAGTAGAACAGTAGACTGATTTGTGTCGGGGAAATAAAGCACAGTAGTGTAGTGCCTGAATGTGTGTTTAGGCAGTTTGTTGTGCATGGCTGGATACATTTGGTGTGCTTTCTCTCTCCTGCTCTTTAGCTCAGCCCATTCTGTACTGGTGCTCAAGGAATATGTCGTTCTGGAGCAGCATCTCCTTCAACCTGGCTGTCCTCATGAACCTGCTGGTGGCCTTCTTCTATCCGCTGGAGGGGAATCATGGAGGTGAGACGAGCACGGGCATTTCAGTTCACATCCAAAAACATGCACTGACTCTTAGCAGCGCCTCTACTATACTCAGTATAGGCTCTTAGTGGGGGCCTGGCGCATAAAGTATGGATGTTAATGACTTTAATATGGAGTCATTGCTGTAACAGCCTCCGGTCTGGAACATATCTGTGGGGATTCACTTTCATTCAGACTTGAGAGCACTGAGCAGCTAATGCTGGGTGAGTACTGAGGGTGTGGACAGAGTTGAAGTGCTCTGTGCGTCTCAGTCATATTGGACAGAACGCATTTAGCAGATGCATTTATCCAGGCAGCTTACCACTAATTCAGCCTTACAACGTACAGTCCAAGCAATTGTGCGTCAACATCTTTGCGCGAGAACCCAATATCAGTACCAGGGCTTGAACCCACGACTATCTGGTCAATAGGCTGGTTGAAATAACCAATCACCAGTGGTGTTTGTATACTTTTATTCAGGTAATGCTGGTAATCGCACAAGCTGAGCCATTCACAGTCATACACCGACTGATACCAAAGTGCACATGCACTTAATCATCCGATCACAGTGAGATTTGTGCAGTTATCAGATGGTCTAAGTGGCCATTTACACAGCATACTCCAATCTAGAAATCAGATTATGTAATCTTAAAATCAAGAGAGCTGGAGTTTAGTTCAGGAATTGGATTTCTCAGTGCATATACAGTGGGGCAAAAACGTATTTAGTCAGCCACTGATCGTGCAAGTTCTTCTACTTAGAAAGATGAGAGAAGTCTGGAATTTTCATCATAGGTACACTTTAACTATGAGAGACAAAATGTGAAAAAAATATCCAGGAAGCCCCAAAGCATGAGGTTTCCACCCCCATGCTTCACAGTAGGTATGGTGCAACTCTGCATTCTTCTTCCTCCAAACACAGTGAGTTAAGATTTTACCAAAAAGTTTTATTTTGGTTTCATCTGACCACATGATATTCTCCCAATCCTCTTCTGGATCATCCATATGCTCTCTCTGGCAAACTTCAGACGGGCCTGGACATGTACTGGCTTAAAGCAGGGGGACACGCCTGGCACTGCAGGATCTGAGTCCCTCTCGGCGTAGTGTGTGTTACTGATGGTAGCCTTTGTTACTCTGGTCCCAGCTCTCTGCAGGTCATTCATCAGGTCTCTCCGTGTAGATCTGGGATCTTTGCTCACCATTCTCATGATCATTTTGACCCCACGGGATGAGATCTTGCGTGGAGCCCCAGATTGAGAGATTATCAATGGTCTTGTTTGTCTTCCATTTGCTCCCACAGTTGATTTATTCACACCAACCTGCTTGCCTATTGTAGATTCACTCTTTCCAGCCTGGTGCAGGTCTACAATTTTCGTCCTGGTGTCCTTCGACAGCTCTTTGGTCTTGGCCAAGTGGATGTAAACGCACCCAGTGACACCTTGTCCTAGAGTTGGTGGACTTGAGTCACATGACTTGGCTTGAGTCAGGCTCAAGTCGCAAACTTGAGGACTTTAGGCTTGCTTGATTAACATTGATGCAAGACTTGACTTGGGCTTGGTGTTCATGACTTGAGACTTTAATTAGAATTGAGACGGATGACTCGAAATGAATTGAGTCTTTATTAAATACTTGCAATTTTAGATGTTGAGAAGTAGGTGTTTTTAGGGATTTTTTTTTTTTTTTTTTTTAAACATGGTCGGGTGATTTTCAGTTTCAACTCGCGCAAACCTGGCAACCTATCAGAAACCAGCAGAGACATACAAAGAAGCTCGTAACTTGGAAGCGACTGTTCCAAAATAGCAAAGTTTGTATTCAGGGATTATGTTGTCGATTAACTTGCTGAAAAGAAAGCAGCGGTATGTAAGATCTGCGGATCAAAAATCCGCGACACGACCATCACACCATCCGACTTCATCCGTCACTACAAAACCCACAACGAACGGTCCATGACTGTGACAAGCAGTAGCAAGATAACGTTAAGTTTAAGATATTCAACTCTGACTTCGTGACGTGACTTGAGACTTGCTGGACTTGCAGCAGGGAATTGATTTGAGTTACTTGAGTATTATCCCAGTAACTTGGGAGTTGCTTGAGACTTAATGTGATCCGTGGCACTGAAGCCCCTGGGGCTCCTGGAAATGTTGTGTGAAAGAATGTCTGTAGTAGCCTAGTGGTTAAGGTACTGGACTTTGGACCAGAAGGTCAAGGGTTCAAATCCTATCTCTGCCAAGTTGCCACTGTTGGGTCCTTAAGCAAGACCCTTAACTTACATTTGCCTGGGATTGTAAGACTGTATCATTTGGAAGTTGCTCTGGATAAGGCCGTCTGCTAAATGCTGTAAATGTAAATGTACTTGATAAATTCTGCTCACACCCAATAAAAACTTTGGGAAGTGACTCAGGTCATCGTTTAAGGAAGAAGATTTATTTTTTGGTCCCAGTGACGAAAGTTTACACTGTACACACGGTTCGTATTGGCAATTTGGTCTAAACCTGTGAGTGTGTGTGAACATGCAACAGACGCATGGGTCAAACATGGACAGAAAACTTACTGAGCTTCAGGCTGGAATCTGAAATCCTCAACCAGAGAAAAGCTGATTCTTCTGTAAGCCCCAATCCTAATGCAGCTTAAAACATAAGCTGAAAGAAATCTCTCCTGTATATGAACTAAGCAGCATTTGTTGTTCTGTAACAGATGCTCTACATTACTGGCTGTGATGCAATCCAAAGAAGTCCTATTTCATTTAGAGAAACCTGCAGACTTACACGTCTCGTATTTCTCTTCATCTCCTCTTCTCATACTGATACCTATGAGGTCGTGTGCAAAAATGTATTCCGAATGAACTTTCTGCAAGAAGCACTTTTCTTAGCTGCAGGAACATGGCTTAAATACTTCTGCTCATGGAGAGAATGCTTGCTTTGGTGCCAGATGCAGTGAGGGCTGGATTTCCTTCTGGCCCATAACGTCCCCAGCCACTGGGTCATGGACTGTAGAAACCATTCATTCATTTTCTATACCCGCCAATCTCCATCGTGGTTGTGGTGCAATCTTGGACAGGGCGCCAGTCAGTCACTCAGACTGGGACAATTTAGAGATGCCAGTTGACCTAACGCATGTCTTTGGAATGTGGGACCTAGAGGATGCAGACACAGGGAGAACAATCAAGAAACGCTCCACACAGGCAGTGGCCGGGCTGCAATTTGAACCCGGGTCTCTGGAGGTATTAGGTGACAGCACATGCCACTGTGGCACCATGCCATGTGTAGAAACCTTGTTGGTTTGGGAAACGAGTGTGTTGTTCTAGCAAATGTAAACGATACCAGGAACGTTGTTTTGAAATATGCAGGAAATTCATTGTGTTTTTTTCGCCATAATTCTAATGTTCTTCAGCGCCCACAAACATCTGTCAAGTCCAGCATGACATGTCTGTATTTGCCTGCAGTACTGTGCAGAAGTCTTGGGCCACTGTTAGATTTATTGTTTCAGCGATGGTATGATGACCGTCTGTAACATATTGTCGACGATTGGACTCGAAAATTTCAATCCAAATGGGATGAGCATGCAAAATGAATGGAACCAGCAGATTCTTAGACGTCCTCTCAGGAAAACAGCCATAATAAAAACTAGGAATGACTTTTGCGACACTGCTGTGCCCTGCCTATCAGGTGATTGAAATTGAGGAAGCACTCGCTTTCCATCTGTCAGTTTTAAGGCAGGAATTGGATCCACAAGTAGGCTGAGAAATGACAGCCTGTGATCTGATCACTCATGGAGCTTTCTGGTTCAACTTCATTGTTCGCATACACACCTGGTAATCCTGTTACACCACTCGGTTCAAGTCGCTCTAATCCAGGAGGTTTCACTCTTCTGCTCGACAGCACAGGGAGGTGCAGCTCACACTTCCTTACTTAATGTGTGAAGCTCACCGGACATGCTTTTGCTAAGAAGGTTGAGGTGCGTTAATCTGGCCGGTGGAGTGGGACTATTACGTGCTGTTAGATTTTGAGCCTTCTTCCCTCACCTGTTTAAGCAGGACATCTTCCCGTTCTTGATTGTCCATTTTTTTTTGCCTCATACAATATTAGACCTGATCTTAAGCATCAGAAGAATTTTTTCACCAAGTAGTAAAATGAATGCAGTGTTACCTCGGTTTTCATCCACCAAATTTGGTTCTTGATGCATTTTGACTAGAAAAATTTGTCGTTTGCTTGGAACTCGGCGCACATGATCTTGTATGAGTCGAGCCTTGTGACTCGTTTCAGCCCAAAACACGATTCAGTACACTGATTCAGTGATTCAGATTCACAATAGCAGTTTCTCAGAGAAGATCGCCATTATTTTGAAGGTGTTTTTCTTTATTTTTACATCTACAATACTGTATTCTTAGTGCAAATTAGTTTCCACGGGTCCAATAAAGGGTTGTATTCAGTGTTAATTTTGTTGACGGATGATTTTCGTCATAGTTTTCGTCAACAACCCTTTTTTTCTAACGAAAACAAGACGATGACTAAACTAAAATGAATGAAAAATGACAAAAACTAGGATGAAATTAATTGAAATTGAAACTTGTCCAAGAATAAAAACGAGACAAAAATGTTTGGCAGAGACGACATCCAATGAGACCTGACAAGTTAGGGAAAGATCCAGTCATAACTTGAGTACATGTGGAAAGGCGGGATGAGTTGAGTAGCGATCCAATCAGTAATGCAGTAAGACCAGACGTTTGATCTGAACTCGGGGAAGACGTACTAGCTCAACAATGGCAACACCTGGGAGAAAGAGGAGAGTCTATATATGGACACACTTCTCATTTGATGTCAAGGAAAATAATAATCTCTGTAAACCGTGTGGGCCGACTATCTCTGGTAAAAAAGGAACAAAGTTTAAACCACATCTGCAGGCATGTCATCCTGAAACTGCGGTCAAGCTATCCGCACCTAAATGCAAATAAAGCAGGGATTAAAATATGTTTTCAGTTCGTGACATGGATATATTTGAACTTTGTCAAAAAGTGTTCATATATTTAAGTTGTATTCGGGTAACATAGCTCCATTTTATACTGTAATAATGAATATATAGAGCATGCACATATATCCGATCTTCTGATCTTATATGTTTAATAAAGCTCATAATATATCATTTATTCCAACTAGATTCTATTCTACAATATCTCATGAGTGTCCACACCGAGTTTGAAGCAGATCTTGGATGGAAACGATGAGTTTTGGTGACCACTTTACTGTATACAGTTATTATAATGCATGCATATAGACCTAAGCTGATATCTTAATTAGATCTTATAATATATCATTCATTCCAACTTGATTCTATTCTAGACCATCTGCTGAATGTCCAAACCGAGTGTGAAGCATGGTGGAAACTTTGAGTAATAACCACTTTAATGTCTACTGTTATGATCAATGCATGAAGATGTTTCATCTTAAAAGGGAGATGTTTAAAAAGCATTTACGTATTGAAACGTTTACTATTCACATTTTAGTCAGATAAAGCTACTGTAGATTTAATCGACTATAATGTTATATTTAGTCGACGAAAACTAAAAACTATTCAGTTGACTAAATTATGGCTAAAACTAATTTACGTTTTAGTCATTAGACTACGACTAACACTAAATCAAAATTTGCTGTCGAAATGAACACTGCTTGTATTGACTGCCAACCGAAAGGGAAACAGGAACGTAATGTTCCGGAACACAGGCTGCAGTTAGCATTAGCAGCTATGCTAGCGCCCTGACGTCATCACTTTTCACTTTCAATCCATTACTCACTAAATTCCATGAGATTTTTCAACACTTTATGACATAATGTGCTAATGTGCTTTGTGTTAATGATTTTGGCCAACCCTAGGTTAATGTAAGCCAAACACTTGATATACTCCTCAGTTCATGATCCATTTAGCTGATGATGGATTTGTCGGAACGTAACCCCATCATAAACCAGGGAGCACCTGTACAACACAACTCCATTAATGCATATAATGGCTTAGACAGGGTGAATTCTGGGAGGTCTGGACCTGGTCCTGACCATTAGAGAACATGGGGGCTAACATGGTGTGTAGAGAAACAGATGGACTACAGTCTGTAGTTGTAGAACTACAAAGTCCAGTGATCACTCTAAACGTGAATCAAGAATAAGCAGAATATAAATTGAAAACTGTAGAACCCTAAGACTTTGGCACAGTACTGTATGATAATGTCTGCATATTTGTAGGTGTGATGGTGCATGTGTGATCTGACTACACTGGATGAAAGTAGAGAATCCCCTCTCCATGTTTTACTCTTATCTCTTTTCCCTCGCTCTGCCTCGCGGTTGTTATTTCGGTCCGACACTCTCTGACTTCCTCCATTGTTCCTATCGCAGTGTTAAAGTGAAAAGTGGCGCTTTGAGAGGTGAGATAGACCGCGTATTGTTTAGACGGGGTCAGGCGGCGAGCTCTCTTTTGTTGACGCTTCCTTACCACTGCCCACGGCTGCTCTCGAGCCTTTCAACCCCGTTTCCTTTTTTTTTGGTTTAGAATTTCAGCACCCAAGAGCGACTCTCCCATTTTTGGTGTGTCTGCTTTACTTGGGATTGTCAGGGTTGAAAATGGGAGACCCGTCCAATGCCAAATCACAGTCTTTTTTGCTAATAATGACTCTCTTGTAAATGGTGAACACGTGAAACGGCTTCAGTTGTACTAGATCTGTTGATTCATCGCGGCAGCTCTTTGTCCTTTTGATAAGCTGCCAGTGGATTGAACATTAACAAACTTGACCAAGGAATAGGGGAAGTGTTTGAAGTCTCAGGCCTTGTGTTGATGGTTGAGTCGCTGTTTTTCTCCCCCACAGTTTATTGTTGCATCTGAAGCAAGAGGGCCACAAAAACTGACCTCAAGTCGTTGCAAAACTGCAGTGTGATGAAAAGCTGCTCTGGCTTTCTTCTTTTTTTCCATTGTTCTTTTCTGTTTTCTTCATCTGTGTATTGTGAACCACTCTTGTGCTCGGTCTTTCTTTCTCTTTTTCTTTCCTTCTCATAATGCAAAACGTATTTCTGTCTGTAAATGCGACCTGCGAAAGCGTGAGGTGTCAGTTGTTTCGGTGTGTGTGTGCAAAAGCAACACCCTACCCCAGACCAACCAGTGACTTGTCTTTTCTCTTCATGCTTTCCCCTGCTCACTAAATCCTTTATTATTGCCTTGTTGCCTCCGATTTCTCCCCCTCCCTGCCTCTGTCCGCTTTATGAGCTGCATTCGGACACAGAAGAGGATGGAGGTCAGGCTGTGCTGCCTCAGTACTAAACAATAGCCCGTGCAGCCCCCTAAGACGCACGCATGACGAGCCTGAAAAAGACCAGCACTTGTTACCATGGCTGCTGTCCTCCTGTGCGTTTTGTTTTTCCCTCTTTCTCGCGGCGTTGACCCAGTCCCAGAGATAGCGATCGGCGTCGTGCACACGCATCACTCGCAACTTTTTCCGCTCTAGAGATAGGAAGCCGGGCTTGGTTTAGGTCGCAATCGTGGGCTAAATGTGCAGGGACTTTGTGACTCAGCGGAGCATTTGAAATTCAGGAGGTGAGAGGAAGCAGGGCATATCCTCCCCGACCCACTAGCAGCCACAGCTATGTGTGTGTGTGTGTGTGTGTGTGTGTGTGTGTGTGTGTGTGTGTGTGTGTGTGTGTGTGTGTGTGTGTGTGTGTGTGCGTGCTCAGTCAGGGAGATGAATGGATGTAGGCAGGCTGTGGGTGACGTGCAGCTCTGGCTGTGCTGCTGGCTGCAGGCCCTGCGAGCCGAAGCTCCTCTCCCACCTCTCCTCTCTCAGACCAGCGCTCATGCATCTTTCAGTAGCCGGCGATATTTTTAGCTCCTGTATTATGCAACCAGCACCTGTCATTTGATCTCCTAGCAGGAGAGGGAGAGAGGGAGGAGGAGAGACAGGAGCTTAAATGGTGCTTCGCTGAATATCCTACAAATTTGACCTCCTTCTCACACGTGTAGTACTGTGCAAACGTCTTCTCTATTTTTCTGCTCGTTCTTGATCTAATCTTGAGTGCTCACTGGACTTTGTAGTTCTGCGATGACAGACTGTAGTCCATCTGTTTCTCTACATACTTTTAGTCCCCTATACTCTGTTCTCTAATGGTCAGGACTCCCACAGGATCAGGTACTGTTTGGGTGGTGGATCAGCCTCAGCATGGCAGTGACACTTGGTGTGTTGAGCTGGTATGATTGGATCAGACACAACAGTGCTGCTGGAGTAAACCACCTTCGTGTCGGTGCTGGACTGAACGTAATCCGCCAGCCAAAAATGTTCAGCCACCAGCATCCTGGGAGCACTGATGAAGGATTAGAGGATGACTAACACAAACTGTGTAGCAGCAGAGGGATGTCTCTAATAAAGTGAGTAAACAGTGTTTAAAAACTCCAGCAGCACTGCTGTGTCTGATCCACTCATACCAGCTCAACATGCACCAAGTGTCACTGCAGTACTGAGAATGATCCACCACGCAATAGGTACCTGATCTGTGCTGGTCCTGACCATAAAAAAACTAATAAAGACTAATAAAGTATGTAGACAACCAAATGGACTACAGTCTGTTATTGTAGAACTACAAAGCCCAGTGACCACTAAAACATATATAAAGAATAAGCAGATTCCTTTGTAATGCAGCATTGTGGTAGCATAGCAGTTAAGGTACTGGACTGTGGACCAGACAGTCCAGGGTTCAAATCCGACCATTGCCAAGCTGCTACTGTTGGGTCCTTGAGCAAGGACCCTAACCCACAATTGCTTGGATTGTAACAGTTGCAAGTCCCTGTTTACAAGGGCATCTGCTAAATGCTCTAGACGTACTGGACTGTGGACCAGACAGTCCAGGGTTGCAATCTGACATCCACCAAGCTTCTACAGTTGGGTCCTTGAGCAAGACCAGTAACCCACAACTGCTTGGATTGTAACAGTTGTAATTGTTAAGATTGCCTCAGATGTACAATCTGGATCAGGGCGTCTGCTAAATGTCCAGATGTAAATATATTGTAGCTGTACCCCAGTAGCTCTTCTGTCCATTCGGGCCAAGATAGGATTGCTTTCTCTCATGCATCAGTCCGCCTTGGGACCCTAACTCCATTTATCCCATTCATGGTTCGTCCTTCCTCAGAACATGTTATTCCATTCCATGTTATCGTCTCATCCTTTCCTCGGGGTAAGACTGTGCCAGAACGTGTTCGCAGGTAGAGTCAGGTGACTCGAATGCCGCACGCATTCCAAACCAGCCCCGCTGCATGCACGTCTCCTCATCCCAGGTGTTGGGAGCTATGTGAGATAGACCTGGGTCAGGTTGGGTGACAGGCTTTGCTATTGTCTTATTTTCCATAAACACAATTGTGCGAGGTGACTCATAGTGTTTAAATGCACAATAAGGATGTCTGGGGGGTGAGAGCGGAAGAAGGAGGCGAGTGAGGTCAGGTAGTTTAGAAAACGTGCCTTCTTGTTTGGATGGGAGAATCTGCTTCGTGAAAACAAATTCAGACATCAACAAACATCATGGTTACCAGAGTTCTTATTTGAGCTCTGTTTTAGGTCGTATATATATCACTGAAAAATAACATGGCTGAACTCAGAGGTTCCGTGCTTCCTCTCTAGGGTACTCGATCTGACAGTTACACTCCAAGTTGTGTACAGAGAACTTGAGATCTGCATGGAGTGATTTCATGTCCCTTTCTTAAATGGTCCTGCACAGTACTAGGTTTCTTTGTACCATGTGCCTACAGACAACAGTACAGCTTTGTTATTGAATCCTCCACACATTCTTTACTGTGGACAGGTCAGGACAGTACCCGGGACTCTTCATGCCTTCCTAATGTGGCCAGCTTTTGGTTTTGCATTGTTTTGTTGAAAAATGCATGGACGTCTTAAAGGCAGTTTTTGTTCCTCTAACATCTCTGTGTACTTTTCTGCATTAATGCTGCCATCACAGAAGTGTAAATGATCTTTGACAAGGGCCAGGACCCGACCCCACACCATGACACAGCCTGGCTTTCAGATTTGTTGCTGATAGCAGTCTGGATGGTCCTTTTCGTCTTTCATACCTCACAACATCCATTTCTTTCAAAAGAGATCTGGAATACTGATCGGTCTGACCACAAAACACGTTTCCACTGTGTGACGGTCCAGCCTAGATTCCTCTAAGCCCAGAGATGTTGATGTCACTTCCAGACATGGTTACCATGAGACTTCTTTTTTTTTTACTTTATTGACATTAACGCACGTTAACAGGCAATTAACATAATATAACAAAATCACCTTGAGACTGGGCTTCACTTGACATGTACAGTGCAGGAATAGAACATATACACATATGTCTATGCTTCCTACAGTGGGGCAAAAAAAAAGTATTTAGTCAGCCACTGATTGTGCAAGTTCTCCTGCTTAGAAAGATGAGAGAGGTCTGTAATTTTCATCATAGGTACACTTCAACTATGAGAGACAAAATGAGGAAAAAAATCCAGGAAATCACATTGTAGGATTTTTAAAGAATTTCATTGTAAATCATGGTGGAAAATAAGTATTTGGTCACCCACAAACAAGCAAGATTTCTGGCTCTCACAGACCTGTAACTTCTTTAAGAAGCTCTTCTGCCCTCCACTCGTTACCTGTATTAATGGCACCTGTTTGACCTCGTTATCTGTATAAAAGACACCTGTCCACAGCCTCAAATAGTCAGACTCCAAACTCAACCATGCCCAAGACCAAAGAGCTGTCGAAGGACAACTGGTAGAAAATTGTAGACCTGCACCAGGCTGGGAAGAGTGAATCTACAATAGGCATGGAGGAATGGGCCAAAATACCAGCTACAGTGTGTGCAAACCTGCTGAAGACTTGCAGGAAATGTTTGACCTCTGTCATTGCCAACAACGATTATGTTACAAAGTATTGAGTTGAACTTTTGTTACTGACCAAATACTTATTTTCCACCATAATTTACAATTAAATTCTTTAAAAATCCAACAATTTGATTTCCTGGATTTTTTTTCTCATTTTGTCTCTCATAGTTGAAGTGTACCTATGATGAAATTACAGACCTCTCTCAACTTTTTAATTAGGAGAACTTGCACAATCAGGGGCTGACTAAATGCGTTCTTGCCTCACTGTATGCACCATCATGTAAACATTCTTAACTTGTTCATAACCTTTGTGCCATTGTGGGGGGGAAGTAAGCTTCATCCAACTGATAGTAATTATTTTTCTTGCAGCCATCAACAAAACATGTAGTATGTATCCTTGGACAGGGGTAAACATGTGTTCAGGCAACGCTTCCAATATGCACAGTAAAGTTTTAAGTGGCATTTGTGAATGTAACTCCATATTGTAGTGCTTGACACAGGTTTGATAAAGTAATGCATATGTGGTTCTATCAGCTGCTGATGAATAACGATTTTTGATGCAGTGCCGTCTGATGGATCGGAGATCACGGATGTAATGTTTTTTCTAATCCTATTAGATGCACCGCGTTTTAAATGAATGCAATTTGAGGTGTGAAAAGTGTAACAAAGTTTAAGGTGACCAGTAAAAATCGATTTTAGGAGAGAAACCGAAATGGAATGATGTTACTCCAATTTCAATATTAGTAAGGCATTTTCTGTGGGATCGCTCCATAACTGTAGGTCCAACTACCCTCTGTAACTGCTGTTTGACCTTTTGTACAGTGGTGCTTTAGAATTTTTTTATATTTCTGCTTAAATATGACCTAAAACAACATCAGATTTTCACACAAGTCCTAAAAGTAGATCAAGAAAACCCAGTTAAACAAATGAGACAAAAATATTATACTTGGTCATTTATTTATTGAAGAAAAGGATGCAATATTACATATTAGTGAGTGGCAAAAGTATGTGAACCTCTGGGTTTAGCAGTTAATTTGAAGGTGAAATTAGAGACAGGTGTTTTCAATCAATGAGATGATGATCAGGTGAGAGTGGGCACCTTGTTTTATTTAAAGAACCTGGATCTATCGAAATATGCTCTTCACAACACGTTTGTGGAAGTGTATCATGGCACGAGCAAAGGAAAGGAAAAGGTTACAAAACCATCTATAAAGAGTTTGGACTCCACCAATCCACAGTCAGACAGATTGTGTACAAATGGAGGAAATTCAAGACCATTGTTACCCTTCACAGGAGTGGTCGACCAAAGATCACTCCAAGAGCAAGGCGTATAATAGTTGGCGAGGTCACAGAGTACCCCAGGGTAACTTCTAAGCAACTGAAGGCCTCTCTCATTGGCTAATGTTAATGTTCATGAGTCCACCATCAGAAGAACACTGAACAACAGTGGTGTCCATGGCAGGGTTTCAAGAAGAAAGCCACTGCTCTTCAAAAAGAACATTGCTGCTCATCTGCAGTTTGCTAAAGATCACGTGGACGAGCCAGAAGGCTATTGGAAAATGTTTTGTGGACGGATGAGACCAAAATAGAACTTTTTGGTTTAAAAGAAAAGCGTTATGTTTGGAGAAAGGAAAACACTGCATTCCAGCATAAGAACCTTATCCCATCTGTGAAACATGGTGGTGGTAGTATCATGGTTTGGGCCTGTTTTGCTGCATCTGGACCAGGACGGCTTGCCATCATTGATGGAACAATGAATACTGAATTATATGAGAGAATTCTAAAGGAAAATGTGAGGACATCTGTCCATGAACTGAATCTCAAGAGAAGGGTGGGTCATGCAGCAAGACAGCGACCCTAAGCACACAAGCCGTTCTACCAAAGAATGGTTAAAGAAGCATAAAGGTAATGTTTTGGAATGGCCAAGTCAAAGTCCTGACTTAATCCAATCGAAATGTTGTAGAAGGACCTGAAGCGAGCAGCTAATGTGAGGAAACCCACCAACATCCAGCAGTGTAATTGTAATTGTAATTGTACTAGTGGATGACCATTTATGTGTCACACTTATAGCTTTCACATCTCGTGTGTGAATCTTGTCTCCAGGCACACTTGAGGCTCACTGGTCAGCGCTTTTGTGGTTGGCCATGTTGGTTTCACTGGCCATTGTGATCGTGTTGCCGCAGCCTCACGGGATACGAGCTCTCATCGCGTCCACCATCCTGCGGCTCATCTTCTCCGTCGGCCTCGAACCCACGCTCTTCCTGCTTGGGGCTTTTAATGTGAGTATCTGTACATGCTTTTAAGATTGTGTGTTTGAGTGTTTGAGAGAGTCCCCTGCACACTATGGGCATGCTGTGTTGAGCCGAGGTGTGGAGTGCGTCACTGAGCCATTCCTCCTGCTCTCTCACCCGCATGCTAAAGCGTCAGTCAGTGAAAGCTTCTCCGTGTTCTCCTGCAGCCGCAAGTGTACACAGGTGCTGACATGCTGCCCTGCCCCTTTAACAGGCTCTGCTTACATTTAACATTTACATTATTTATGTTTGAATCGTTTGAATCATTTTGCAGACGCCCTTAGGCTGACCATACATTAGAACACTATTCTAAGAATACTTGGGAATGGATTTTTAAAAGACTGAAGTTTGACACTCTAACCTCTACAGAGTTTCAGTCACAGACTAGTCAGACAGATTTTTACAAAGACTCTGGCATGGTCACTAGCTGCCCCTAGATTCCTTTGACATTATTTCCCATCATGCTGCTTTAGAAAACATGTATTGAGATTTCATATACCTGCTATGTGATTACACTCTAAGCATTTCATTTTGTTAGCTTTTAAGTTTAACAACGGGTACGTTTACATGCACTTAATAATCCGATCACAGCCAATCCGATTATTCAAGTGGTTCTGTACACAACATACTCACCTGTACACCTAGAAATTTGATAGAAATCCCATAAAGAGAGCTGGATTTTTCTCCAGTAATCACATTACTCGTAGCATGTTTACCAGTTACCCGATTATAATTGGTGTTTTCAGTCTGCACATGTGCGTGAGCCTAACCCACGTATTCTAAAGACTTGGCTTTATTTGGCCACTTTTTCCATTGACTTTAGCATTTTTTTTCTTGCTGGATCTGGCAACCCCGGATTGTAACATGCCACAGAATTGAAGTGAATTACAGGGAAACGGCTGATATTCTGAAATATACTCGAGAAAATGAAGAATTTTGTTGTTCGGTATTAAAGTTTGAAGTTCGTGTCACATATTTCTGTGAGATTACTGGTCTTTGCAAAGTAGAACTTTGATTACTGCCCTAGTCATGTCAACTCGTTTTCCCATTATCTGATTACTCAAGTGCATGTATACTCATTGATCTGATTTTCTACAGTTATCAGATTAAATGCATGTAAAGGCGCTCACTGACTACTTCAGAGCCCCATTTGGGGATGACCCAGAGACGTTTCTGTGCATCTATTGGTTGTTCGATCGAGGATATCATCGGTGCTTAAAGAACACTAACCAACTGTGTTTAATTAAATTACATTTAATTAAATGAAGTGCCGCACATTTTGAATATAAATCACTTAGTGTAAATATTATTGGAATTATTGAAATATTATATATATTTGAATAGTAGATTTTATGAATCTGTCACTACTGATCAGATTTATCGTGATAAATATCATGAATCGTTAAAATGTCTGTAAATATTGCGATATAATATATTTACCATATCGCCAACCCCTACCTATCATCACACAAATTGTGGGCTAAGGGCCTTGCTCAATCACATAATAATAATTGGAACCCTGGACCTGCTTACAATACTCTGCACTGTTCTCTTACTGTTCTACCTTGCAAAAGTTTGAGAATGTTTAGGGTTGTCATCTGAACCCACTATACAGTGGGGCAAAAAAGTATTTAGTCAGCCACTGATTGTACAAGTTCTACTACTTAGAAAGATGAGAGAGGTGTCTGCAATTTTCATCATAGCTACACTTCAACTGTGAGAGACAAAATGAGGGAAAAAAATCCAGGAAATCACGATGTAGGATTTTTTAAGAATTTAATTGTGCTTCACAGTAGGTGTGGTGTTCTTGGGATGCAACTCTTCTTCAAGCATTCTTCTTCTTCCAAACATGGAAGTTTTTACCAAAAAGTTCTGATATTATACCACATGATATTCTCCCAGTCCTCTTCTGGATCATCCATATGCTCTCTGGCAAACTTCAGACAGGCCTCGAGTCCCTCTCGGCGTAGTTTGTTACTGATGGTAGCTTTTGTTACTCTGGTCCCAGCTCTTTGCAGGTCATTCATCAGGTCCCTCCGTGTAGTTCTGGGATTTTTGATCACCGTTCTCTTGCTCATTTTGACCCCACGGGATGAGATCTTGCGTGGAGCCCCAGATCGAGGGAGATTATCAGTGGTCTTGTATGCCTTCCATTTTCTTACAATTGCTTGCTTGCCTATTGTAGATTCACTCTTCCCAGCCTGGTACAGGTCTACAATTTTCTTCCTGGTGTCCTTCAACAGCTCTTTGGTCTTGGCCATGTTGAGTTTGGAGTCTGACTGTTTGAGGCTGTGGACAGGTGTCTTTTATACAGATAACGAGGTCAAACAGGTGCCATTAATACAGGTAACGAGTGGAGGACAGAAGAGCTTCTTAAAGAAGTTGTTACAGGTCTGTGAGAGCCAGAAATCTTGCTTGTTTGTGGGTGACCAAATACTTATTTTCCACCATGATTTACAATGAAATTCTTTAAAAATCCTACAATGTGATTTCCTGGATTTTCCTCATTTTGTCTCTCATAGTTGAAGTGTACCTATGATAAAAATTCCAGATTTCTCTCATCTTTCTAAGTAGGAAAACTTGCACAATCAGTGGCTGACTAAATAGTTTTTTGCCCCACTGTATAATAATGTAAAAGGCTTGCTTTTAGTACAAAAAAAACCATCTTAAGTAACCCAAGTTGTGTAAATGTCAGCCATTCAGCGTTTTAAACAAGTGTTTTTTTTGTTGGGTTTTTGTTAGTCAAACCCAGGTCACTGCACTGGTGAGCTATAGACATACCACTCTAGCACCCACCATTATAATAATGTTGAAAATGTGAATAGTAGAACAAAATGAATAGCAACTGCAACCGAATAGTGTACATTGTTCATTCTAAAACTAGTTTTGAGCAGGTACACCCAAAATCTAGAGCTGGAGTCGATACACACGGTGATGTTGTCCTTGTTTACTTTTGTTTATTTGCGTAGTTCAAAAGCAGGCGTCGTATGCACGGGCGTACAGTAATCATAGATCTAACTCTGCGGAAGACTGATCGGCTCTTGCACGTGCCGCTGCTTTAGAAGGTAAAAAATGCGCTCTGAACAAGAAGTACAACCTGCAGGATGAGCGGCAGCTGGTTTATCTCTCCGCACAGTGGATCCTCTCATTCTGTCCTTTGAGGAAAGTGATTTCAGCAATGCAGATAATGAGTGTCTGCAGTGGACTGGAACATAAACAGTTTAGTCTGTCAGCTTTTTCTGTCTGTTTATCTTGGGCTCACGCTCCGCATTTACATGTTGTGTGTGCATGGTGGGGCCCACTACAGTTTCCTAACGCTGCATTTCTAAAGCTGTTTTGTTTGTTATGGCTCCATTATGCACTCACCGGACACTTTATTAGGTACACTTCCTTGTTTCTGTGGCCGTATCAAGTGCATACATATCATATTGAAGCACTTTGTAGTTCTACAATTACAGACTGTAGTCCATCTGTTTCGCTACATCATTTGTTCGTCCCCTTTATTCTGTTCTCTAATAATCAGGGCAACCACAGGTCCTATTTTGGGTGGTGGATCATTCTCAGCACTGCACTGACACTTTTGCTGGTGCATGGATCAGACACAGCAGTGCTGCTGGAGTTGTTGCATGCTGTGTTCACTCACTGTACACTCTCTTAGACCCATCTACCTTATTGCTCCATCTTGCAGATGTAAAATCAGAGACTACCAACCAGTTTGTGTTAGTCATCCTCTAATCCTCCATCAGTGCTCACAGGCTGCTGGTGGCTGGACATTTTTGGTTGGTGGACTGTTCTCAGTCCAGCACTGACACTGAGCTGGTTTAAAAACTTCAGCAGCACTGCTGTGTCTGATTCACTCGTAGCAGTGCAGCACACACTACCAAAATTGCAAAATTCAGGACACAGGAGTGTTGTAATGATTTAAGGGCGTTACTAAAAGGACCTCAGGCTAGGTTTGTTGAAATCGAATTATTTAACTTTGCCCAGATTGCACTTTTATAGTACTTTCCTTATTTTTTTCCTACAACTCTCATTTATATTGCTTTCGATGTTGCTAAATGTTATAGCAGCAATCATTAAATACAAATGTGCCATTTTTTTCATTTCTTAAAGAAAATCAGAAAATCATGTGAATTCCAGGATAGGCTCTGGATCCCTTGTTCCCTGACCAGCAAGTAGGAGAAACGTGCACAGTCGATGGAAGGTCAGCAAAGAAATGGTAATACAAACCTTGCATATGTATGTGTGTACCAGGTGTGCAATAAGGTGATCTTCCTCATGAGCTTTGTGGGGAATCGGGGGACGTTCACGCGAGGCTACAAGGCCATGATCATGGACGTAGAGTTCCTGTATCACCTGCTCTACCTCATCATCTGCATCCTGGGAGTCTTCGTTCATGTCTTCTTCTACAGCCTGCTGGTGACACTGACACACACACACACACACACACACACACACACACACACACACAGATACTGAGACTCTTATCTTTCAAGGACATGAATGCATACAAACAGAGAGACATGCATAATTGCACTTGTAACACAAATATACTATCCAGGCATGCATCCTGCTTCCTCCTGCCAGAGACACCCACACACACAGTCATACACAAAACATGTAAAACCTTCGATGTTAACGTACACGCATGCTGGTCTCTGTCCTCCGTCCAGCTCTTTGATCTGATCTACCGCGAGGAGACGCTCCTGAATGTCATAAAGAGTGTGACGAGGAATGGCCGCTCCATCGTGCTCACCGCAGTGCTGGCGCTCATCCTCGTCTACCTCTTCTCTATTGTCGGCTACATCATCTTCAAAGATGACTTCATCCTGAACGTCGACCGGATTCCCAACAAAACTCTTGGTATGGACACCAAGCACGATTCCATTGTAATCACAGATATTACAGTGATGTGTATGTGTGTGTGTGTGTGTGTGTGTGTGTGTGTGTGTGTGTGTGTGTGCGTGTGTGTGTGTGTGTGTGTGTATATATATATATATATATATATATATATATATATATATATATATATATATATACACACACACACACAAAGGTGCAGAATCACAACATTTTTAAAAAAGCTTCATTTTTCAACAAACTTCCATACATATTGTTAACGCAAAGTAAATTTACCACAAACTTAGACTTTAAATTATTGTATGGATTCCAAAATACAGCTCAACAGCGCGCACATGACAAAAGTAGCATCTACATTTACAGCATTTAGCAGACGCCCTTATCCAGAGTGACTTACAATTGATACAGTCTTACAATCCAAGCAATTGTGGGTTAAGGGCCTTGCTCAAGGACCCAACAGTAGCAGCTTGGCAGAGGTGGGATTTGAACCCTGGACCTTCTGGTCCATAGGCCAGTACCTTACCCTCTAGGCTACCACAGTCAGACGTCAGTAGCCCGTACGAAAGAGCACAACAATGTTCTTCTGTTGGTCAGAACTCACCAGCCCTTTAGGCTCATTTGAAGAAAGTCCATCCTCCACTCCTCTGCCAGAAAATGATCTATTTCTTGTAGGTAGACTTGGTTGACCTTGCAGAGTATTTACAAGTTTCCTTATTAGTCTCCATTTGACGCTATCTTGCCAAATTAGCGTACGCACTGACACTGACGTCTTTATGAATAACAAATGCGTAGCACCTTCTTCAGTATGCCAAGAAGGGGTTTGATAGCTACAGGCCTGCTGCCCTAGTGACTCTGGCTGATCAGATTTGTTGTCTGTCAGTTGATAGACTCCCATTATCGAACCCTTCAAAATGTAATCAGAAGGGGCACGCAAACAGGTAGACAGAAGTCTTTCTAATGAGCAATTTTGATTGGTTCCTACCAGACAGATGTGCGTTCTATAGGAACCAAGAAAGCGCAGTAGCATTTTGAATTGGTTGATGTTTTTGCTTTTAGTTTATCCGTGAATCACATATTTATATCATGTCTTCCATACACCCGTTTGTTACCCCTGACCTGACTGCACGCCGCTGGATTTGATCTTAACGCTGTGTATTCGGTGCTGTTTCTTGAATAAACCAGAGCAAACCGCCACCATGATGAGTGAATTCCTGTCAGGTGAAGTTTGTCAGAAAGAAGGTGGAGAGAACTGTTCAGCAGGGGCCACGACTGAATGTAAGCACACACACACACACACGTTTGTCTCACTATCCTTGTGGGGACTTTCCATTGATATGCTCACCGGCCAAAAATGAGTCATTCGTGACTGAAACGTACCTAATAGTTTCGTTTTTTGGCCACAAGCCTGTAGACTGGGGTTTTTTTTTTGTTAATCACTACTGGTAGGCCCGTATGACCTGCAAATTCAGCTGCTTCCTTCACACTATGGCCTTGGCACGCCCAAACGCAATCGTTTCTTTTTGCAATCTGCTTTCATTTTTCACACATCGAACATTCACTGCACTGTACCACCTCTTCTCAATCTAGCTCATCTGCAGGAGCCTGAATTTACTACCACCTTAAACATGCACGGTGACTTTTTATTTTATTTTATTTTGGATAATATAATGATTACTGTAACTAATTAATGCTACACCTTCCCCAGCCCTAACCTTAACCTCAGTAATCTAATGGAGATCTTTTGACTCTTGGTTTTTCAAAAAAAGTTTAAAAAAAAAAGTATGTTGATACCAGAAGAATGTCCCCACAAGGTAAACAATGTCAGAATGTTCTATCCTTGTGGGCACATTTGTTCCCCACAATGTAATATACACATGACCCACGCTCACACATTCCTCTAAAAATGAATTAGGGCTCGAACAGCTGAATCCTTGACCGAGTTAACAGGGAAATGCCATGAAGTACAGGAGTACTTAAGGTTCAGGGTTAGGAACCGTGGTCTTTGAACAAGAGGAGTCAAAGGTTAATTAAGTCACAGAGCATGAGCGTGACATTAATGATCAGGGGGTCACAGGAGTCACACCGGTCGAGGTTAAAAAGTCAAGTCTTTACATCCCGGATTTTCTCTGAGAGCTTTATCAGAAGATCAGGCAGTCTGATCCGTCTGAACCCGCACCCCTCAGTACCATGTGGTCACCACGAGTGTGGACCGTGCATGCGGGCCTGTGTGCGTCGTTATAATAAGTGACACAGTTAGCGGGAAAAAATGTTAATCAGTATGAAAAGGAAGTCAGGTTTACTGTCGGTGTTATCGATAAATATAACAAATGGTTTTCATACTTCAGCTTTGTTCCTCATTCCGTTTGAGCTATCTAGCATTTATCTGATGTCAGTGTGTTGGACTTATTTTGGCTCTGTGCTCGGTGTGTATTATGCACGTTTACCTGTGTACATGTTTTGATTCAGCCGTCTCGGCTATGGTGCTGGAGGATAAGGAGCGGACGTGTGACTCTCTGCTCATGTGCATCGTGACTGTGCTCAGCCACGGCCTCCGAAGCGGCGGAGGAGTCGGGGACGTGCTGCGGAAGCCGTCTAAAGAGGTACAGCGCCTAACCATTATCTCCTCACGGCCTCCAGCCTGACATAACATTACCTCATAGTGTAAATACACATTCACGTTACCTGCCGAACCCAGAGTGCTGATGCACGTCATGTGGCAGGAGGGCCAGCGCAGAATCATTGTCTAAAAGGGAGCAGAGATACGAAAATCGAACCATTTTTATATACAGTGGTACCTCGGGTCTCATCGTTAATTTCTTCCAAAATGTTTCCCATAGGGAATAATGTAAATTGAATGAATCCGAGAAAATCCACCCTGTATGAGGCATTACAGGTGCTCCCTGATTTATGATGGGGAGATGTTTTGACAAATCCATCATAAGTTAAATGTATCATGAACCGATGAGTTGAACGAGTGTTTAGCGGAGCCTATGATAAGTAATGGTAAGTAAATGTTTAAAACCCTTACATCAACCTTCAGTCGGCCAAAATCATTAACGCAAAGCTTATTTTATTATAAAGTGTATAACGTAGTGAGTAATGGATTGAAAGTGAAAAGTAAAAGCAAAACACTTACTCTATTGGTGAACTCCGGGCGCTAGCATAGTTGCTAAGCTAACTGCAGCCTGTGTTCTGGAGCATTCAGTTCCTGTTTTGCTTTCGGCTGGCTCTTATGCACTAACCTTTTTAGGACCCATGTAGACTTATTGACACTAAGAGTACAGTGCTGTAGATGTCCAAATAAAGAAAACTCGATAAACACAGCTGGGTTATTCACTGAGGAATGGTGAATCACTGTGTACTGAATCACGAATCGTGAATCGAGAATCGGCTCAAACGAGTCGTGCGACTCGACTCATCCAAGTTTTAAGCAAGTGGACTGTGGTAGCCTAGTGCTTAAGGTACTGGACTCTGGACCAGAAGGTCCAGGGTTCAAATCCCACCTCTGCCAAGCTGCCACTGTTGGGTCCTTGAGCAAGGCCCTTAACCCACAATTGCTTGGATTGTAAGACTGTATCAATTGCAAGTCACTCTGGATAAGGGCGTCTGCTAAATGCTGTAAATGTAGAAGTAAAGTGCGCCGAGTATCGAGCAAACGACAAGAGCCGGGACAAATCTTTCAAGTCAAAATGTGCTGAGAACCAAATTCGAGTTCCAAGGTGGTCAAGGTGTATAGCGATTTTTAAAGAGAGATCATCGTCTCAAAGCGGCTTTACAAGTATCTAGACTTAAAGTCAAACCCGGGCAAGCATAGGGTGACAGCCGCAAGGAAAAACTCCCTAAATGTTATATAAAGAAGAAACCTTGGTAGGCTCCAAAAAGAGACTCCAACCTCCTTGGGTCTTCTCATAAACACTTGTTCATGCAGGTTCTGTCTGTGGAAAAGAATCTTTTCAGTGGCTTGCTTTTCCTGTGTGCGCTGTTTTAATCTCATTACTGAGTATTTGCGTTCAGTATTTGGCAGAAGTGAGAAACAGTGTGTGCCGAATCGGAGGAACAGCACGTTAAATCAATAAGGTCGTTGGAAGTGTAGGGACTCGAGTATCTCGGTGTATTCCGATAATGGCGAACATAATGTTCGAAACCCATCACGCACCACTGGTACAGCCCTCAAGATCAGAGATGGACCAACATTTTAAATTTGGAAAAAAAAGGAAAAAGACCATTTTTTAGTGAAAAGAAGTTAAGCTCAGGCTGTGCCAGATCAGAGATGAAGGCAGAAGGCAAACAAACTGATCTTGGGTAACAACCGCTTGAGCTCTGTGCACTCTGGGAGCATGTGTGTGCCTTTTTTGAAGAATGTCTTTAAGGGACCATGAGAGGACGGGCACGTGGAGAAGCTTCGGTGTGGCCAGATGTAGAGAAGTCTCTACATGTCACTCATGACTCGAGCTGATTTGAATACTTTTATAATGTAGTAGTGTGCCGGGCACAGAAGCCGCTGTGTCAACACACATTCTGGTGGCACTTCCTCACTACTCCACTCATTTTTGAGAGTCAGTCATACAAAAGAAGGCATTTCTCTAATCCTTGAATCTCATCCCAAAGTCTCAAAAAGAAGCCTGAGATGGGAGTGAGATGCAGGCATCGGCAGAGAGCGTTCACCATGAGGGTGCGAGGGACTGAGAATATCTGAAGAACCCTGTTAAATCATTTGAATGATAATAAAACTAATTAAAAACACTTTGTTTCTTTCACTGCCACTATAGATGTGTTCGAGCAGCAGCAGACTGGGTGAAAATGTGCAATTAGTTTACAACCTCCAGAGACGTTAGACAAGCATTCTGTAATGTGAGCTATCTGTAATAAAATCAGTTTTACCGTGTTGTGCAAACCATACAAACAAAAATGCAAATGGAGAAGGCCGCCCTTTTGGTTTTGTTTTCTGTTTGTTTTTTTCAGTTCAGTGTGATCAGTCAGTATCGCTGCTACAGTACTCAAATATGACATCTCCTGAAGCTCTTGTTTATTTGACTGACTTTCACAGGTTCATCCATGATGAACCCTGCAGCTTTTTAAAAGGTTTAAAAGTAGCCAGATACTCCAAAAACCAACCACACCATGATTCGAGTCATCAGGTGTTTCTCAGTAGAAGTGTATGGACTACTGAGTATGGATGTGAGCGGGACACGACTTGCTCTTGACTTGTTGCCCTGTTTCTTCGGCAGGAATCTTTGTTTGCAGCCAGGGTAATATATGACCTGCTGTTCTTCTTCATGGTCATCATCATCGTCCTCAACCTGATCTTTGGCGTCATTATCGACACCTTTGCTGATCTGAGGAGTGAAAAACAGAAGAAAGAAGAGGTCCTGAAAACCACCTGCTTCATCTGTGGTTAGTGGACACTCTTCTAAGTTATAGAACAACTACAGTGTTACGTGCATCCTTGATTAAAGTTCCAGTGGTTCCTGTGTCTTCAGTTACACACACACTCACCACTTTATTAGTTAGGTACACCTACTGTTTCTACACTCATTGTGCGTTTGATCTGTTCCACTTACCATAGAGAAGCACTTTGTAGTTCTGTATTTGCAGACTGTAGTCCATCTGTTTCTCTACATACTTTTGGTCGCCTTTACTCTGCTCTTTAATGGTCAGGACCCCCACAGATCAGGTACTATTTGGGTGCTGGATCATTCTGAGCACTCCAGGGACATTGATGTGGTGGTGTGTTAGTGTGTTGAGCTGGTTCAAGTGGATCAGACGCAGCAGTGCTGCTGGAGTTAAACACTGTTCATTCACTGTGCCCTCTACAATATTGCTTTTCTTTGTAGATGTAAAGTCAGAGCCGGTAGCTCACCTGTTGATACATAGTTTGTTAGTCATTAAAGAAGAGAGTAAAGGAGCCTAACAAAATGCAGTCTGACCTTGTTATATCCCTCTTATCTTGCCAAGCCTCATCTTTTGCCACCTGTGATGGCAGGACGGATTTCTTACCATGAACTTTACCCCCTCGCCAACCTTAACAAGTGACACATATCCTGCCAGTAATGAAATTCTACCCCGCTAAGCCGCCAAGTTTCAGACTGTCAGTAGGTGGCACTTTTAATCCTAATTTAAACTTGTAACCCCAGATGAGGTGCAGACCCTGTCTGTTATCGGAGACGTTATATAAGGAGGAAACTGGTCACTGGTTGAAATACAAATGGACTGTAGTACAGAAGCCCCGCCCCGTCATTAGAAAGAACCAATCGCAATTTTAGTAAATGTCGAAGAGGGGGACGGCAAGTCTTGGCCCCTTTATAGTGGCGGCATGTGCATGCACAGTAACCAGAATAACCTTAAAAGATCATATTTTTTGGTGTTTTTTGAACCCTACAACGCAAGTAAGTCATATTCTTGTCAGATTATACCAGCGATTCTAAATATTAATGTAGAAATGTTAGTTTCCCTTTCAGTTTCGGATCTATAGGTCTCTCCCCATTCAAAGAGATAGGAGTCTGGACTTGCAAGGCTGGAAATAACTGAAATGAGTTTATTATGATTAACTGTGTCAAAGGCTGCAATAATATAGACACAAGACCAGAGTCGGAGGATATATGGACATTGTTACAAACACAGAGGAGAGCTGTCTCAGTACTATGAAGAGAGTGGAGACCTGACTGGAAAGTCTCAAAAAGCTTATTGGTGTTCAGGAAATCTTGCAGCTGCGAGGCAACGACTGCCTCAAGGACAGACAGAGAGAGACGTCTGATTAGAGATGGGTCTAAAGTTTACCATAACCAAGCCATCAAGGCCAGGATTTTTCATAATATGGGGTAACAGCAGCCTTTTCCAGGGCACAGGGAACATAGCCAGATGTAAGTGAGACATTAATGATTTGGGTAATCAGGGTAGAAATGTCAAAAAAGACAGAGGAGTGGGGTAGGAGCAGGGTCTAGTTGACAAGATGAGGATTTGAATTATCTTGGCGATACGGTCAGAGTAGCAGGACAGAAATTAGGGAAGAAATTGGTACAGGGGCTGAGAAGAGAGGCAGACCAAACAGAAGAGGGTGTGTTAGGAAAGTCTTTATAGATGGAGCTAATTTTATCTTGGGGAAAAGAGAGGGGATGAAACTGGTTGAGTGGGAGTTCCAGAGAGTTTGCCGACAGTGGAGAAAAGTCGTTTGAGGTCATGGCTGGACCCAAGTATTAAAGTAGAGTGTTCACAAAATGGTAATGTTCTGTAGGTTGATCCTCGTGTCACGTGAGCAGCATTGCAACCTGACCCATGACTGGTGCCAATGCGACTGTTAGAACGGCTCGATAACATCTGTAGTGCTGCATTTCATCTCTAATGTGCGTATCCGGAAGTCCTTATTAAACTGGCAGGCACGCGGCGAGCAGTTTTTCGCTCTGTAAACATCAGGACGTTCCTTCTTCCCAGAAGGCTTATTCATGGCTGTGGAGGCGTGCCTTCACACACAGCTTTTTTCACAGTCTCCCTATGATGAAATGCTAATTTGTTGTTGTTCATCAGGGAAGGGGGTTTTTAGGCCTTGCTCAAAAGCATGAATCACGTGTAGGATGTGTGAAGTTACGGAATTTGCACTTCGCTGGAACTGGTTTCGCGATGGTTCACCGGCACTAATAACATATCAGTTAGGAGGAAAAAAATCCGGATGCATTTCCATACACACAGGCTCTCCAACGTGGATCATCTAATCGCAGCACGATAAATAGTTGAGGTCTATCCACTGGTCGTAGCAGAAATAAGAAACTCCCTTTTTTGACTGTCACAAGACACACACCCACACACCATAAGCCAGATGTTTGTTGACTTTTTAGTTCCTCAGTCAATAGCATTCCCATCTATGACTCATAATGCAGTGTGACTTTGGTTCATTTAAAGCTGACATCTTATGAGTTAAATCTGAGATCTTAATGGAGTGTCTGTGACATGCTTTCGTCAAAATACATAAAGAACCGGGCACAACGGCACCCTTATCACCCAGTCTAAAAAGTCTGTTTCAGAGCGATCGGTTTTGAATGCCTGTTCCTTTATATGATAATGAGCAACTGCGCATCCCCCCCCCAAAAGAGACACTCCCTTAGTGATTCACCGCCAGTCATGCTTATCTTGTGAATAAAATCAGCAGTAAGAGAAACACCGGAGCCATCGTGCACTCTTGTTTTGTCTTAAAGATCAGCTAAGAGTCTAATAGTGTTTCCGTGATTGTGGATCCTGCAGTAATAACTTCCTAGAAATCTTCGATCTCGGCTGCAGGGTTGGGTCATGTTAATGATTGAACCAATTCTATGGTGGAATTTTTGCACTGTTCACATACTTGTGATTTTGGGGGTACCAGAGGAACTTTTTTGTAGTTAATAGCACTGTGTCCCCTTTGTCGCTCGTTTGCATCGCAAAAATTGTAGTTCTTAGGACGCGTTTATAGGGATTTTTGTTTTTAGCTCCTACTTAAAGGCAAGGTCTTTTCTCAGCACATAGGGACCCTGAGTGACGCAAGTATGCAGTGATGGGTCCAGATGTAAGAGTAATTAGTGTAAGGCAATTAGTTCAGAGGTAGTGATGCATAGTGATTGGTATACTTGTACTGCGTAGCCATATAAACAGATCTTCACACTTTAAAAAAAACAGAGTCAAATGGCATTAGAACAGTTTGATGAGAAATTCCTCATTAAAAATAATCTCCACTTAGCTCTTCTGTCCTCTGAGGCAGTTCCTGTGCTTAGCTCTTGCCTTCTAAATAGTGCTTAATGCTTAATCCGGTGCTTGCAAGAATAAAACGGCACCCGTTCTTAAACTACCTCTCTGGAGTTAGTCAGAAGAGGGGCGGGATAATTGTAATGAGCCTCCTTGTGACACAAGAAGGAGAGCAGAATATGAACGGCTTGTTGAATCTCATGTTTTCAGAGCTAGATCAGGATACCCGAATGTATGTGCTCAAGCACTGGAAAGTGAGTGTACGTAATATGTTCACTTTCTGCGTTGTTTTGGATGTGTTAAAATCAGGCGGACCCATCAGAGCTCGGTTGTCAGGCAGAACAGCTCATCCTGCTAGTAGCAGAGCACAAGAGCTTATAGGGCGAGCAACAGGCTGACTATAAAAATATGGATATTAAAGAAAAGACCTGGCGGAATATAACAAAGGCTGGAGAATGACGGTGATAAACCTCACAGTGACTGTATGGAACTGTTTTCTTGTTTATCTAAGTCATTCTAGTCTGGTCATGCTTACAAAAAACACAAACTAGAGCTTCCTGCATTAAACATCGATGTGAAAAGACATAGCGAAATCTCCGTGACACATTAAGAGAAGGGAAATTAAAGAAAGCAAAGGCGGACAGGGAGTTTTCAGAGTGTTTAGACAAAAAAAACACATCGGACTTGCTGTGAAGGTACTGCTACGTTAAAAACCATGTGAGAACTAGTCACTTATGCCCTGCATGACAATTTGAACTGGGACTGTCCTGTATTTGTTATAGCCTCCTTTTTAATTTTTCCCCTCACATCCAGCCTCTGAGCACTGAAAGATTCCAAGAACGTCCATATTAGGCACATTAGGCACATCTGTTACACAGTATATATTTAGAGCCATTCGAGTTTTTATTTCTTAACTTACAAAGACAGGACCCAAACCATGTCTGTACAGGTATGAGCTGTTCATCCGATCGCTTAAAAAAACATAATAAATTATAATAGGAAATAAAAATCTGTCTTTTAACTCTGGACTTTGTGGCAGTAAACAGCTGGTCACTTCAACAAACAGTCAATACTTTGGATCCACGGGCAGAGGCGGGAGTTAAAGAGTAGAATTCCGTCATTCGCTCAAAAGCTCAATAAATTACCACTCATGTCCTCGCTTGCTTGTTAGCTCATGTTTGGACTAGAGACAGTTCTAACTTGGTTGATGTGTTTAGAGACTTTGGTCCAAGTTACCCTTTGTTACTGTTTGTGTGTATGACTTTTTGATACTTAGCAAACTGTAAATGGGGCTCGTCAGTGTATGTGCCTGTCCTATTGTCAGTAGTACTCGTTCACATTCACTCGTTGAGTCTCTGTTTCATCTGGCTGATCATCCGTGTTGTTCGTAATACTGTATTGACCTATTTTTGCTTCAGTCAACAAGTATCAGGTCCATCATGCCATCTTAAGTGTTACAGCTTTCCCCTAGACAGGGACGTAACAGTATATTACTATATATTTTTTTAATCAATGCGAATTTCCAGCTTCGGATGTGATGGCATTAGGGACGCAGCAGTTTTCAGTGGTGTATCTGACACGTTTGCGTATCTTTTTGCGTAAATGCACAGTTTTCTTGCGACATTACCCTTTATATTGACATTCCAGGAGCAGAAAAAGACTGTGAGACTATGGAAACGACTGGTCATCGTCTACTCGATCGGTCAAGTTTAATTTGTTTGTCATTTTCTTGTATAAAAACATTATCACATGTGATTTGCATTCAGCTCATTCAAGTACACAGCTGGGTTTATAACTAATACTAATAAACCATGATACATAGAAGAGTGGAAGTGATGGTGACAGTCACATCCTAGTCTTCCTGTTCAGACGCACGACTTTAGCACAAGACTGACCCCTGAGAGCTAGTGAGCATAAATAAAGCTTTGGATGCTCACTTTGCAGGCTTGGAGAGGGACAAGTTCGACAACAAGACGGTGACGTTCGAGGAGCACATCAAAGTGGAGCACAACATGTGGCATTACCTGTTCTTCATCGTGCTTATCAAAGTGAAGGACTCGACCGAATACACGGGGCCTGAGAGCTACGTCGCCGAGATGATCAGAGTAAGAGGATTTCAGTTCATAAATGCGTGTTTTACTTCAGAGGTGCCAAAGCCGGTGGACTGATGTTGTACATTATTTAAAAGACGATACGATGTACCTTTCATCTGTGTGTGTGTGTGTGTGTGTGTGTGTGTGTGTGTGTGTGTCGCTTGCATGTTGTGTGCAGCTTTGTGCTTTCTGGTCCTTCGACTCGGTGTGTGTCGGGGGGTAGTGATGTTCATACATGTCACCAGCAGACTGTAAATGAATCATAGAATCATGTTCTGGAAACCTGTGAGTGTGCAGCCATGCAGTTCCGTCTGCATGAGATTCGCATGGTGAATAACCAACCACTTTAGATCAATTCTCTGATGCTGTCTGCTCTGCCCTTCTCTGGAATACACGTGTGTTGTGACGCATTTGAAATAACAACAAAGGCTTTGATAGTAAAACCAGTATCAAAGCCCACTCACAGATTCATTTAGGGACTTCCAGAAAATCTGCTGGTTAGCATAGGCGTAGTTAGAGGTCTCAGTATGACTGTAATCTGATCAGGTGTCTTTTTTTGGTGGTCTCGTAGCTAAAGCCTGGATAACTAATATATGCACCCTGCTGTGCACGGAAGACGGATCTGTTCGAAGAAATGTGCATTTAAAGGAATTAAATGACGAGATTATAAAGGGCGAAAAACACTATACGTGGTGTTATTCGGTAAAATCAGAAAGCAAGCGTTGTCTTTTTCCTCTGCTGCATCAGTTCTCTTTGTAACACGGTGATGCAGTCTTAGATGGAAATCAGCTGCTGACTTTTTCCAGCATCTATAATTATATGTAGAGAGAGAGATGCTGGGGAAAAACGTTCATTATGTCAGGTTAGAGGTCGGATAGCAGGTTGTAGAATTGTTTTCCTATAATTTAAGTGTTTTTTTGTTTCAAATCATATAACAATTTGATTCCAAAGATGAATCTTTTTTGGGGGAAAAAAAACAACTTTTTATAAATTTGAGATTTTTTTATTTTTTTTTATTTATTTTTTTTTTGGGGTGCGTGCAGAATCTGATAATCAGCACGATATCACAATATCCCAAAGAACATCCTGTGATGTCTCTAAACGCTTGCCTTTGTCTGTCTTCAAGTACACCCATAAATGCTCGATGGGGTTTAGGTCAGGTGACTGTGGAGGAAAGTCCATGACTGTCAGATTCATGTTTGTTCTCTTAAAATAGATGCAAACGAGAAGCATGACTGGTGGTCTCGGACTTTACTGTGAGTCTACTGTGTGCCAGACGATTGGTGTTGGTGACATTTTTTACATGCTCATATGTGAGCCTAAAGAAATCATAGTAACAAAAATAGTTTTTCTTTTAAGAGTACTAGCACGGGTGGGCGTTACCTTTACTAGATTGATACCTCTTTAATGCAGGTATTCAGTTCATCAGTCAGAAGACACAGCATGTGCAATATCTTTTTTTGTGTGCCATGAAACATAGTGTTGGTATATTTGTGACAGAACCAGCAATGAGCAAGGCATATGTGGGAGTTTCCAAAATTGTTTGCTGCCCTTACCAGTTCTGTTTACTATAGACTAGTGGAGGGGAATAGGGGACAATTTCAGATTTTAAAAATGGTTAAAAATGGCATTAAAAAATGATCAGTGTTAAAATATTATTTCTTATATAATATACATTGGTACCTCAGTAATGGCATAAATTTGTTCCGGAAGGCACATTGTGTCCTGAAAACGAGTACTGGGCTAATTTTTTCCCATAAGAAATAATGTAAATTGAATTAATCCATTTCAGACCCCCAGAAAATATACAATGTATAAGGCATTATATACATTGATGTAGTTGTATTGTATACTTAAACTCTCTCTCTCTCTCTCTCTCTCTCTATATATATATATATATATATATATATATATATATATATATATATATATATATATATATATATATATATATACTATATATAATATATATATATATATATGCATGGACCCAAGTGATCCCGGGTGGTGGGTTTTGGAGAGAGTGCTCCTTAGCTGAGTCTTTTCCACCATATTCCATCCACCACTGGCCTCATCATTAGCAGTCAGTTATGTAACCAGCTAACAGAGCTCGTGTTTTACCCCTAATCTGAGTGTGATTATCAAATCTATCTGCATTCTGACTTCGAGCAGCTTGGGAAGTGTTAATCCATGAGAGAAGCCACCTCACGCTTGCACACACACTCCTTTTACAGGGTGGGTAGTAGGACTTTAGCCTCATGATTGCACCTAAGCTGTGTGGGAATGCCTTTTCTCTGTATGACTGTGTAAGTCCGAGAACTAATGACCTGCTTTAACCAGGATTACCTCAACTTCCCTGAAGATGCTTAGAGCTTCAATGAAATTCTCGATGAATTCCACTCAGACTTAACAGCACTCCAAACAATTAACCGAGGAAACAAACTGAACGCTGTATTAAAAGGACGTCTGTGCTCAGTCCTTTACTACTCCTTTTTTTAATGGCATAGTCACTTTCTTAATGCGTCAGTGTTGAGCACTAACCATTTATAGAAGGAAAAGTGTGCAGGAAAGCCCCTACTTCATGAGTGGTTGCTCTCTTGACGCAGTTTTCGCAGTGGTTTGTAACACAGTTTCTGATCCGCCAGGCTTTGGCCCAGTTCCTGAGCCGTTTTTTTTTTTAGGAAGCACCTGGCTGAAGATATGCAGGCCTTTTTACAGGACTTGAGCACACACACACACACACACACACACACACACACACACACACGTGGTATCTCTGAGGAATTTATCAAATGTACACACCAAAAAGCCATAACTTGAGATAATGTTCACTAATTGATCTGGACTGTGGTAGCCTAGCGGTTAAGGTACTGGACTATGGACCAAAAGGTCCAGGATTCAAATCCCATCTCTGCCAAGCTGCCACTGTTGGGTCCTTGAGCAAGGCCCTTAACCCCCATTTTCTTGGATTGTAAGACTGTATCAATTGTAAGTCGCTCTGGATAAGGGCGTCTGCTAAATGTTGTAAATGTAATCGGTCAGTTCGCCACAACTCTTTAAGACAGTCTTATCTGAGAGTAAAGACTTGCTGTACATCAGACTTGTTTAAAATTGCTGGTAGAGATGATTTTGAAGGAATAGGCCATTACAGAAGAAAGTACTCTTGTAATAACTGTTTTATGGTTTTATTTTTAGCCTTAGAAAATATACAGTACTGTGCAAAATTCTAAGGCCACCATTAGATTAGTTGTTTTAGCAATAAAATGACCGTATATAATTATTACTTAATAATTATTTATATGTATGTGTGTCTGTGTTTGTGTATATAAAATATAAAATTATGTATGCATTTAAGATACAAGGAGAAAACACAGGAAATGTGTGTAGAGAATAAAAAAACCAACACAATTTTCAGAACAAAATGGCTCCTGGAGGCAAAAGTCAGTAGTTAGTGTGACCGCCCAAAAAAAGTGGTTTCTTGGCTGCTACTTTTCCAAAAAGACCATTCCTGATCAAGCTTCTTCAGACTGTAGAAGTCAACTTGGTATCCCACTGGGGAGTATACTTGCCATTGCAGCCAATAGATTTTTCTTCCGATTTTATTTTCTTACATTTACAGCATTTAGCAGACGCCCTTATCCAGAGCGACTTACAATTGACACAGTCTTACAATCCAAGCAATTGTGGGTTAAGGCCCTTGCTCAAGGACCCAACAGTGGCAGCTTGGCAGAGGTGGGATTTGAACCCTGGACCTTTTGGTCCATAGTCCAGTACCTTACCCGCTAGGCTACCACAGTCCCTAGATTTTCTTCAGCTGTTTAATACTGTGTACAAATTTCCTGCATTTTCTGGTTGTATTCTAACAGAGTCTAAGAAATAAATGTGTATTATCATTATACCATTGCTAAAACAAATGAATGGTGGCCTAAGACTTTTGCACAATACCGTAGATATTAGGACAGTCAAAATATATTTCTTAAACGACGTTCATTTCGTTTTCATTACTCGACCGGGGGAGGTCCAGAATGGTTCCTTAATCACTGTTTCCTACATCAATGACGCATTATGTACCATATATTTATTACTATTACTCCAATGGAAGAGACTGGTACACAATTTGGGACACTCCCTCGTCCCGTCCAATAAACACAAAGTACTTTGCAACTGCATGCTTTAACCACCGGTACACGCTATACCAGCACATGCCGTTTCTAATAAGAGTACTGAATAAAATGAATCCTTAAAAAGGTATTGTTGTGGTAATCGCTTTTCGTGTTCTTTTTGTTTGAGTGTGTTGAAATGGTAAAATAAACTGTTTACTTGTGTGGCTGTGTAGTCAAATTACAACAGTCAACTGTAATTACAGAATGATGGGGGTTTTACCGAGCTGTCATGTCACCTTTGATCTATTAACACCGACCATCCAGCAGTAGCAGAACTTATGGTATGACGTGAAAAGCTAGCACGCCTGGATGGGTGTAGTGCGAATGCATATAGTGGTTAGATTATACTGGTGAAGTGTGTGTAGAACAGTCATTTAGCAGAAGCTCTTATCCAGAGAGCTGTAGAACTGAAACCGTGTTACAGTGTGCAATACAAGCGTTGTGGGTTAAGGGTCTTGCTCTCTTGAGCCCAGCGGTGGCAGGACTTACTGGTCCATAGTCCAGTGTCGTGTAAAACGGGGCAGCAGAACAATGTTCCAGAGTGGCAAAAGGGTGTAATAGCAAGTGGTATGGGAAAGACTCCCCAAAGCCGTTTGGATAAATTATGTGGCATAGCAGGTGAAATGCTAAAACAGGCATCCACTCCAGCTTGGCTGTGCACCAGTTGGTGAAAGGGTATTTAAACTGGCGGGACCTATTTTGGGACTCCTTACCTTAAATGATCTGTGCTGTTATCAGGCAAGAAATGATACAAAATATAAAGATTACAGTAATATAACATCTACTGAAATACAAAATAATTCAGAACAATTCCCATCAACAGGTTGGACGAACGTACCTCAGATAAAACTTCAAAACTCTGGAACACAAATACACACATTTTCCTGGGGTTAGCTGTGAATTGGTTTCACAGCGTTCTCGTCTTGGAGCCTTAGAACCATAGACGAAGCAGAGATGGAGACGGAGTGATAAATCGAAGGCTGACTCATCATCGGCCGTTTGACCACAGAAATCGTGCGTGTCATTGGCAGGGACTCTGGGAATTTGTGTAGCGGGTATTTTGCACTTGATTAGTCAGACAAAAGATTTATTAGCAAGCTACCACTTTAGCACATTTTTAAACTTGATAATTAAAGGCCACACTGAATAACTGAATTAATGTTTTGGAGCCAAGAGGAAAAAGTTGGCACAGTTTGGGAAATGCAAATAAAAAAAGAAAAGAAATGCAGGGTGTCTTACATTTGCATAGACATTGCAGACAGTATGAACCCGAGAAATTTCATGTTTTCTCTGGTCCACTTCAGTTCATTTGTTAATAAACATCCATTCTTGCACTTCAGCCCTGAACATGGTCCAAAAAAAGTTGGGAATTTAGGGCTAATAATGATCTGAAATGGTATGATTTCAAACAGGTCATGTCAACAGGCGATTATAATCATGATTTGGTTCGAAAGCCGTATCCACAAAATGCTGAGTCTTTCAGGAGCGAAGGTGGTCCAGAGGATGTCCAGATCCTCACAAATGTGAGAAGACTATTGACATGTTTTTTGAAATGTGCCTCAAAGAAGGATTGAAAGGGATTTGCACTCGTCTACAGTGCATAGTATCGTTAAAGATGCAAGGAATCTGGAGGAATTTCAGTTTGTAAAGGGCAAAGGTTCAAGCCTAAACTGAACACCCGTGATCTCCTGTCCTTCATACAGCACTGCATCAAGAACCATCATTCATCAATAACTGATAGAATC
Source organism: Ancistrus triradiatus (assembly GCA_025084515.1). Taxonomy (NCBI): domain Eukaryota; kingdom Metazoa; phylum Chordata; class Actinopteri; order Siluriformes; family Loricariidae; genus Ancistrus; species Ancistrus triradiatus. The sequence goes on along the minus strand of JAJAGP010000072.1, from coordinate 668,709 downwards.
ACATGGGCAAGAGATTACTTTGTCAAACACTGCAATATGGAGTTACATTCACAAGTGCCACTTAAAACTTTACTATGCAAAGAAGCCTTTAAGCATATTCAGAAGCGGCGACTTCTTCAAGCTTCTCTAAGCCCGAACGGGTACTGGACTGACCTGCTTACACTCCTAACCTGCTGACCTGTGTGTGTGTGTGTGTGTGTGTGTGTGTGTGTGTGTGTATGTATATATATATACACACACACACACACACACACACACTGTTATGTTTATTTGTATATATAATATATATATCATACATATATGTTATATATATATATATATATAATATGTGTGTAATGTGTATTATATATATCCTTATAATATACTATATATACTATATATATTATCTATATAATATATATTATATATATATCCACACACACCCATGTAAATGTCTGTATGTAATGTATGATGTGTTGTAATAATATATATATATATACATACATAAAATGTGTGTATATATATGTGTGTGTGTGTGTAATATATATATATTTATATATATATCTATATATATATATATAGATAATATGTATATATATAGGGTGAGTATCTCTATATTAATATTTAATCTCGTCCATCGGGGGGGGTCTCTCCCTCTCTCTCTCTCATCGTCTCTTCTCTCTCTCTGTCGGCCTCTCTCTCTCTCTCTCTGTCTCTCATCTCTCCTCTCTCTCTCTCATCTCTCTCCTCTCTCCTTCTGTCTCTCTGTCCCTGTCCGGCTGATGTCTCTCTGTCTTCTCTCTGCTCTCTACTCGTCTCTCTCTCTCGCTCTCTCTCTCTCTCTCTTTCTCTCTCTCGGTCTCTCGGAGTTTCTCTCTCCCCCTCTGCTCCTAAAGTTATTGTTTTTTTTTTGTCTCTCTCTCTCTCTCTCCTCTCTCTCTCGTCGCTCTCTCTCTCGTCTCCCCCCCTCTCTCTACTTCTCTCTCATCTTCTCTCTCTCCCTCTCTCCTCTCTCTCTCTCTCTCTCTTGCTCTCTCTCCTCTCTCTCTCTCTACTCTCTCTCCTGTCTCTCTCTCTGTCCTCGTCTCTCTGTAGGTTCTTCTCTCTCTCTCTCTCTCCCCCCCCCACACAATGAGGCATATGTGTCTATACTATATAGATATAAATATATATGTGTGTATAATCTATATATATTTATATGTGTATATATATCTATATATATATATATATATATATATATATATATATATGTATGTGTGTGTGTGTGTGTGTGTGTGTGTATATATATACACGTATGAATGTATGTATGTATGTATGTATGTATGTATGTATGTATATATATATATAGGTGTGTACAGTATATATATAAAACCAGCAGAACATGCAATATCTTTATACTGTCTGCAGTGAAGAAAAGTCAGTGTAACACACTTTTTTATTGGCATTTTTTATACTGTCCCAACTTTTTCTAATTTGGGATTTGGAGTAAGCCACGTTCCTCACGAGTATCATGCATGACACCTGAAATATTCTCTATGAAATGTGTGTAACCAGGTTCAAAGGGGTTGATTTTTAGGTCTGACGTCATTGTTGCTGTTCAGACCACAGTGCATCCTGTGTGTGTGTGTGTGTGTGTGTGTGTGTGAGAGCGTGAGCGTGGTATTAGTGATGAAATTCACACTTCCTTCATTTCCATTGAAGCAGGCGCATGCAGTCCAAATTGTTGTGGCGAATCTTAAAAGCTCTGTCTCTCTCACACACGTACACACACATGTACACACACACACGAACATACTCACTCTTACTGGCAATGCTGTCGAGTGTAAACACAGTCATGGAACAGAGCTCATGGTATGTACAACATTATTTACATCATCTCAAATTGTTAAACCTGAATTAGCCGTCTCAACAGAGCTTGTGACGACTTCATTCGCCTCCACATTTCCATGTTAGTGACGCTTAAAAAAGGATGTGCATTGAGTAATCGCTATGTTCACGTTTAGCGGGATTTTTTTTTTCTTCATAGAAATAGTTCTGTTTTCTGACGAACTGAAAGTAGAGGAAGTGAATTCCGGGACAGGCTCCTGACCCCCACACACGCACGACCCTGACCTTATTTATAATAGCATGTAGAAAGAGGTTCATTTCTGCACCATTTTATAGAGATGAGAAGAAACATTTAAGAGATAGTTAGCATGCTTATTTCCCCGTCTAAGCTCTACCCTGCTATTGGTGTTGCCGTTCTTTGATGAGAGGCAGCTCAGCTTTTGGGCTTTCTGCCACGAGGCAGACAATTACAACTATAAATTAAAACCAGGTTACGTATCCTCTGGTTCAGACTTGTACTTACAATAATATAATTTTCTGTAATAACATATCATTCAGGCCCTATCTGAGTTGATGTGTGTAGTAATAAGTAATAATGAGACCTAGACTCTTACTGTTCCTGTGATTTCTGATAATGAAATATGAAATTCAGTGGGTAGGTCATTATAAAGGAAGAAATAATGCCTGAAATGTATTCCATGATGAAATTTGACATACTGGTGTGTTGTCACTCCAGTTAGGCTTGTTACATTGTAATAATACAACCCCAAAGAAAATGCAAATAAAAATGCAGTGTTCCTTTACTTGGTTTACTTTTATTTCATTGCAGACAGTATGAACCAAAGATGTTTCAAGCTTTTCTGGTCAACCTGATTTCATTTGCTAATAAACATGAATTCCTGCATTGCAGATTTGCACCACATTTTTTTTATTTGGACGGGGCAGTTTAAGGCTAGTAATGTGTAGCGAAAAAACAACTAATGATGTGATTTCGAACAGGTGATGCCAACAGGGGATTGTGATCATGATTTGTTACAAAAGCAGTATCCATTAAAGGCTGAGGCCCAGATTAGTAAAGAATGGCAGAGGATCTCCTCAATTCAAGGAACCTGGAGGAAGTTTGGTGCAACGAGGTCACACGCCTGAACTGAAGAGGCGTGATCTGTGGTCCCTCAGACGACACTGCATCACGAACCGTCATTCGTCAATAGCTCATAGAACCAAGGGATTAGCTTAGTTTGAATTACTTTCACAAATGCCACTTAAAACGTTACTGTGCAAAAAAGAAGTCTTATAATATCCATGTCCAGAAGCAGCGTCGACTTTTCTGAGCTTGTGGGCATTATTTATCAGCAACAAGTCCAAAAGCCAGGGTCTGTCAGGGTTTGGTTAAGGTCATTCACACATCTGTGATGGCAGCATTAATCCAGAAAAGTGCACTGAGATGTTAGAGCAACATGAAGCTCAAGAGCTGTTCCAGGGACCTCCATGCAAAACAGTTGCAGAAAAAGTTATAATTGAAATATGTAAATCCCTTCCATTCTTTCTTTGAGCAACTTTTTTTTAAACATTTTCCCACACATGTTTTGACAAACGGGAGATCCTCTGTCCACTTTTGCTCCTCAAAGACTCAGGCTTTTATGGATGCTGCTTTCGTATCAAATCATGATTATAATCATCTGTTGATGTCACCTGTTTGAAATCACATCAATATTTTGGGGTTTTATTTTTTGTTTGTTTGTTTGTGTTTTCTTTAACCTCTTACTAGCCCTAAATTGTCCCTGTCCCAGCTTTTCTTGGAGTCATACAGATAAATATGATTAAAGATTTAATTGTCTGTTTTTACACCTCCGCTATTTTACTAGGTCTGTATGCTTAGTAATAGTGTAATAATAACTATATAATAATAACAACATCAGTTTATTGAACACTGCATGTATAAAGTTCTATAAATAAATGAAAGCTGTATGCATATAAGCTTAAATAATAGTTGCAAGCAGGCTTGTCCCAATCATGAAATTTTAGTTGACGATGGTTGCCATATAAATAATTGCGCTCTGTTTATTGAATGCACCTAATGGAGCACAAGCCTAAAGTGACTGAACAGCCATCCTAGCCATGTCTGATGAGCAGCGAAAATCAAATTGATGCACTGCACAAATGCCTACAAATATACAAAAATATCATGCAGAGCATGACGAAAGTGAAAATATCAAAATAAAACTAGCATACATGCCAAACATAAAGAATTTCCTACACAGCTAACCGATATACCATTACTCATTGCTGCATTCGAAACATGTTACAGCACCAAGTCAGAAACTTCAGACATTTTTCTATCCCCATTATGTCTCAATTATTGCATTTACTGCATTCTTTTATTCAGACGTCCTTGCCTCAACCCCAGTACATCCAAAACACATTCTGCCAGATGCGGAAAATCACTGTAGTCCTACATAATTGCGATAATTTCATTTAATTGCGATTATCTCAAATAATTGCTTTCAGAAAATGATGTAATTGTGACAGCCCTATGTAAGGCGCACTACTTTTTTTTTTTTTTTTTTTTTTGCATTTTCCATATCTTCCCAACCTTTTTTCTGATTTGGGGTTATAATAATAAGCTTTGTTTATGTAACGTCTTTTAAACAATCTCAAGATCGCTTTACTGCAATTTCAACATAGGAAGGGAGGAAAGGAAAGATATAAACAAATAAATCAGTTGGAAGGCAAAGTAAGGACAGAAGTACTGCTTAAAAAGAAAAGTCTTCAGGGGAGATTTGAAGGAGGAAACAGAAGTACAGGCCCGACACGTGTGGGTTGGGATTTTCACAACTTGGGGCCAGCCAGTCAGAGGACCTGAGAAAACAGGGGGTTGTTGGGATGGTGGATGTCCCCAGGATGTGCAATTACCAGTCCAAGGAGTGCTTAAATAGAAAAGAGCAGTGTTTTATATCTAATGCATGGTGTCTATAAAGTAAGTCCCACTTTACCATTTGGTAGTACGTGCTTTGGTTTGTTCCATCACCCACGGGCTCACATTGAATTGGTGTAATGTGGATAAAACCTGGTCTGATTGTGGTTCATAAAGTGGGATTAGTGGGGCCTCCAACATAATGCCCATTTTATTCTCTGGACTTCATCTGCATTTTGTATATATTGTGTCATCTGTATCTTGAGGCTCTAATGTTTATTCTTAGTACATTTGGGACCACATTTTGCTCGAAAATGCTGTGATAATCCTGTAATAAGTTCAAGGCCTCCAGTCCCAGAGGCAGCAAAACAGCCCCACAACATTAAGCATCCTCCACCATGTTTCATTATACTTTTCTTTATTTTGACTTAATTTCGTTTATATGTAAACATAACGCTGGGATGCATTGCCAAAGAGCTCCAGTTTGGTTTCAGCTGTCCATACCACATTTTTCCAGAAGGATTGCGGATTGCCTGTGCAAGTGTTGACTACTTTTTGTGCCTTACTTAAGTATTAGGATCCTCCTTAGGTCTTGTCCACAGATCCCTGTTCTGTTCAGTGTGCAGCTCATGGCACAGGCTGAAACCATCACTCTAGATTTCTCCAGCTCATCTTCAAGTTCACTGGACATTTCAAACCTGGTTTCTCATGAATTCCTCTCTTTCCACCATGTCCAGGAAGGTTCTTGGCTGTTCCATAAGCAGCAAACTTCCAAGGACTTTGGATAGCCGTGTACTCTTTAGACTGCTAGTGCTTGGTCATACAAGCATTTGCCATTGTGAACAAGGAATAAAACTGGCCTTTTTAAGCCTCAGAGTCACCATTCATAATTAGTCACGTGAACACTGATGAGGTGGGGACAGATACTTTTTAATGAATCACAGGTTAGTCTGATTTTGATCCCTGTTTCAAACTGAACAGAGGCTGCCATTAATGTCCTGGCATTATTTTCAACTTGGTATGCTTTTTTTCCAGCCATGTTTGTTTTGTTATGTTTGTGTTTTGTGCTCTTCTTTATCAATCACTGGAGTTTATATAGTTGTATACAAGCAGTTTAGTAAACCCTTTATTTCAGGAGATATTTTACATGGTGTATTTAATGTTCAGGAGTGACCACAACTGTATATGCCCATTTTAGGACTTCGTATTAATCCTTGGGGTAGCATTTGTCTCTAGTCCTGTCACTAATGCCTAGTTATAGATTGGAGAGCACTTGCTTCTCGGCTCCTTCAAGTCTTTGCACTTTTTGTTAGTTGGATAAGTCGGTGCTCTGGCTAATGTCGATAACCTATAATTTCCCCAATTCACGTAGGCGGGAGTAGAGCTGCATTGTATTCTAAGTCAAGCTCTTGTTGTGCCTCTTACTTCATTTGACTTTTTGTTGGTATAATATCTAAAATGTATTTCCATAATTTATTAATTCTATAGCACCTAGGTGTCAAACACTAAGCAAATAGTTTTCCAGGTTGGTAATTAACTCACAGGCAAAACAAGCCCTGTAAAAATGTTTTTAGGAGAATTATTTTTATTCAGTTAGACAGGTCAGTTTGGTTTCCAGTCTCACGAATTTGTGTAGAGAGAGAACATAATTGCCTTAATTATCATTTTTAGTTAATTGTTTGTTGAAATGTGTAATGTTTAGTTTGGTAAAACAGCAGCTCCAGAGGTCCTGGGTTAATACCCCGGGATGGGTGTACCTCTGCCTGCACACACTGAACTCTGGGAATGACTCCAGACTCCCCGCAACTGACCAGGATAAGTGGGAATATGATGTCTTGCTTACCTTGTATGAGTTGACTCGTTTCAGCTGAATCTCGATTCATGATTCACGATTCAGGACACAGTGATTCAGGTTCACAGCTCTCACACAGTGCAGATCTCTGCTGGTTAATGTGTTTTTCTTGATTTTTACATCTACAGCACTGTATTATTAGTATGAATGAGTCTCCATGGGTCCTAAAAAGGTTAGTTTTAAGGGCCAACCGAAAACCAGGTTAGATCGCTCTACCAGACACTTGTTAAACTCCTCAATTCATGATGCTTTTATCTTATGATGGATTTGTTGAACTTATCCCCTTCGTAAATCAGGGAGCACCTGTACAATACTCCATTAATGCATATAATGCCTTATACAATGTGGATTTTCTGGGGATCTAGTACGGATTCACTCCATCTACATTCTTCCTTATGGGACCAATTTGCTCGGTACCGGTACAGAATCGAGGTACGACTGCATTTTAATATGACTAAGTGGGAAAGAGGAAGCTCGGTGGCTAAGAAAATGAACCTGTGTGAAAAGAAGATTGTTTCAGATCTCAAGCCTGCTTAGAGTCAGCTTTGGTAAGAACAGGTTTTTATAAGAATTAACACACATGCCTGGTTTGTAAGAGGTTATGGCATTTTCTGTGTAAAACAAATATTGAAGTAAACAGACATGCCAGTTAATTTTACACCAAGCACAGTTTGTTTTATTGATCCTTTTCAATAGTTTGTTGTAGAGGAACTGGGCATGCTGTGCAGGGTTTTTGTAGCAGCTCGATAAATCTGCTGCCCTAGTAATATGAATAATTATTAATAATCAGTCTTTTTGGTCCTGGTTTGCATATGTTTGAACCTATTAAAACTAACGAAAAGGCAGAAAGATACGTAAATAAACAGAACGTGTGTGTGTGTGTGTGTTAGGAAGTCCGTTTGGTTTTGCGATGTGGGTTGACACGGTTGAAATGACAGTCAGACCGAACAAGACACATGAAACATACTACATTAGACCTAATCCAAACACCTACATGAGTGTGAATGACAGCGTGTGCGTGCGCGCGCAGGAAGTGAACACAAACACAGACAAATGCGCACACACACACCTCTTCTATTCTCAGAATTAGTGTGAGCGTCTGAGCATCACCGACTGTGTGATTTCCCGGTGTGTGGACGTTAAGAAGGGGACTTCATCTCACAGCCACATCTAAACCTTCCATGCACCAACCGCACTGGGCTGCTATGATTGTTATTATTATGATCATACATCAGAGTTTGGGCCGATAACGGCGCTACATTTTGCAACTTGACCCCTGATATTTGGCTTGCTGCTCACTGTCTGTCTTAAAGCATGAAGGCAGGTCGAGTATTAATATTACTACTTACTTTTGTTTTGGTAAATCACTTTCATTTGGTCATCTTCTAGGAACGACAGGCTGGAAATCCAGCCTCACATTTGCACACCTTTAAACCCGTCTGAATCATCTCAGTTTGGTTGCTGCTTATCGAATGAATCAAAGCTGCCCTTCAGCACACAGCCTAGAGCCAAATGTTAATTTTTTTTTGTGATCGAAAGCTGTAACGATATTTACCACTGAAATATGATAAGGGTTGATTGCATGAGCAAATGATTTAAATAGCATACTGATCTACACATTTTGTGGCCAGTAAAGTGAAGGCTTGTCTCATTTTAACACCCATTTTTAGATTTGTAGTATCTTTTAGAGCTCAAATTTTAAGCCACAGTTAATTCCTCACTTCATGTGCGTTCTGAATAAGCTCTGAAACGACAGCATGCTTTGAGTCACCTTTACTTCTGAGAACTTGATCACCTGAAATGAATGAGAAGTCTGAGAGTCGGAGTTTATCGATGCTACCTCGCTAGCAGTCTTTGGCAACTGCTCTGGCAACTTAATATGGTCAGCTGACGCTGATTAAGAGCATGTTTTTCAGCTTACGGTTGAAACCTAATGATTTTAGAAAGCACCTGAAATGTTAGCGATCTTAGATCATTTCTAAAATATTTAGTGTATATCTTAGGCATGGTTTTAGGGGGGGGTTGGGGGGTGGACTTGTCCCCTCAAAGTGTGGAGGGGTGTAAAATTAATAATAATAAATCATAATATTTTATATGATTTATTAATACAAATGATGGTTGGGTACTGTGGAGGGTACAATCATCTAACTACACCATAAGAATATCACAGATTAGTCAGTATAAAACTAAAATATTGGCCCTCAGATATTGCAGTGTTGATGCGCTAACCCAAGACCATGGTGAGCTGGGTTCGAATCCCAACAGCACCTTCCAGGCAGACACACAGACACGTTATTGGCTGTGTCTAAGGGACAGGAGGCTGGATGGGGGTAGGATGGAGGGAAAGATCATCCCCTGGCACTGCAAGAGTGACCACTGATGACCTGTCCAGGGAGTTCTTCCTGTGCCCAGTGAGCACCAGGATAATCCCCAGGCCACCCACTACCCCTACCAGGATGGCTAAATATCATAGTACCTCCATAAGAGTTTTGTGTCGTTGTAAGTTGCCATAGCACAAATAAATTCAGTTGGCTTACTTTGAATGTCATTTAATTGAATGAAATTTAATTGTTAGCTTAGTTTTTAATTGAATAAAAGTACAGATTATACAACAAAAGGATCCAAATATTAATACGTATTAAACATGATCTTATTTATACCTGTATTTCTTTTTTTTGGTGTATTTGCAGATATATTTCTTAAATATATGATGAAAAACATCTTGGATTTTGTATCGTTAGAGAGTCCACAAATATATAGGGTACAGGGTTCAGTATAAATATGTAACATAATAAATTTCTGATCCTGGGATGCAAAGAGGAAAATAACATGTAATATTAAACCGTAGCGGTCTGACACTCTAGATGTCCCCCTAAACTCTGTGTGTGTGTGTGTGTGTGTGTGTGTGTGTGTGTGTACACACACGTTGGCAAGGACAGTAGAATGCAGTGGAGTGACCTTTCACAAGTCTCCTGTAGCAGTAAAGCCAAAACACACACTCTCACTAGGACTCTCTCTAGCACTTTCTCCAGTAAAGCTTAATCGTATTGAACATCTCGTTCTGTTTCTCTTTGTTTTTTTTTATCCCCTCTTAAATAATGCAGGATTATTATTTCTTAACGCTCACAGCACCCTGGTCTTAGTTGACCTCACACGACCAGAACAATAAAGATTCTCAGTTCACTTCCCATCGACTTATGGTCTACAAACATCATTAAAGTCATTTACAGATCACATTAAATGGTTAGAAAGTTTCAGCAGTAAGATCACAGAGAGTCAGTCACATACTTACTGAGCACAGAGCCAAAACGCTGCTAAGAGATCAACAGGAAGCACGCTTGCCAAACCATGCACGAATCCTATAAATGACTGACATTGTCTGGTGTTTTGGCCACTCTCTCAAGAGCCGGTGATTTCCCACTGGAGAACTGGGTTCTTTCTAATACCAAGGCTGTATATATGTTCAGATTCCTCTGCATATAAATCAGCAACACAATGCTGTGAAATTCCTCTTTAAGAAGGAACAGTTTCGCTTTCTCGGTAGTGACGCCGCACACAGTATTGGGGAATGCTTTTACAAAGGCCTGTGTGATTCTTGAAGTAATGTTCTGTGCTGGAATTCAGTTATAGAATATGATCAAAATGTTTATCAAGTGCTTGATTTAAACAAAATGATATTCTGATAAGAACGCTGGTTTTCAGTCTGGCTCGAAAGACAGCTTTTCGGGAAATTTGGTTGGATAATGAATTGTTCACAGCTCTGGAAAAAAATAAAAATAAAAAAAAACACTTCAAATGTTCTTACAATCTACATGTATGGCAGCAATTCCATTTCAGTGTCTGATGAATTCCAACACAGACACCTCATTCTACTTAATGAGATACTAAGTGATCACCTGAATCAAAACTTATTTACTGAGGAAAGGTACAAGACATATGACAGGTGTGAAAGAAATGTTCGTTCTGAACGTTTGCAAGTTATGACATTAGTAGTACAGCCATTTGGTAGCCTAGTGGTTAAGGTACTGGGCTATGGACCTGAAGGTTCAGGGTTCAAATCCTGCCTCTGCCAATCTGCTGCTGTTGGGTCCTTGAGCCAAGTCCTTAACCCACAATTGCTTGGATTGTAAGACTTTGAGTTGTAAGTTGCTCTAGATAAGAGTTTCTGCTAAACGCTGTGAATGAAAATTGCTGCAAATAAATAGTTTTATCTGGAATCTGTCAGAAATTTATAGAATAAAACAAAAATGTTTCTTTCGAAACACATACACTACCTACAAATAGTAAAACCGGAGAAACTGATCATTTTTGCAGTGGTCTCTTAATGTTTTCCAGAGCTGTACATCTCTAGGAATGAGAGCCCCAATCTGGTTTGATTGACTGATTAACCTCTCATTGCCTAAATCAAGACATTTACAGCATGTGGCAGATGCATTTATCTAGAGCTCAAGGGCCCAACTGTGGCAGCTTGGCAGTGCTTTTGACTTGAATCCTCAACCTTCAGGTTATCAGTCCAGTAGGCCCATGGTGTCATGTTCTGGAAGCTGCGTTTGTATAATGAAAGGTTTTACCTGCAAAGATTTACACTGCTCGAACCGTTTCAACAGGAGCACAACCTGGACTGGTTTCCTCGGATGCGGGCGATGTCGCTGGTGAGCAGTGACGCGGAGGGCGAGCAGAACGAGATCAGGAATCTGCAGGAAAAACTGGAGTCTACCATGAAACTGGTTTCCAACCTGTCTGGCCAGCTCACCGAACTGAAAGAGCAGGTACGAAATTCCCCCAAATTCCCAAACCCACCCCTTATCGTGACATCTTGTCTCTTAGCATTACAGGAACGTGGATTAAACAGGAGGAATTTGGTCCTACAGAGACACGCTCCATCGAAACATCAGAACTAACTCAGGGTTGTTTTCTCTCAAACCGAAACCTCCATTCATTCTAAACAGAAAGCTGTTCTGCACCCACTGTGAATGTAGTGAGATTTGGTTCAGCTTCAGGATTACTGTAGATTCAGGACTGATTTAAGAAACAATCGCTTGGATATCAGACATCTAAGAAAACCCAATCAGAGCAAAGGTCAATGAGTCGTCTCTGTCTCTCTCTCCATCTCTCCTCTTTCACATCTGTGATCAGTGTAGCAAACCCATGTGGTACTAAGATGATCTTTCACCTGCGTCACGAGGCCAAGTGTTGTTTCATTCTGAATCAGCTTTTATGTCTTCCAGACAAAGTTCTCTGAACCAGCACTGTTTGTTTCCACATAAATAACATTGCAGGCAGAGATGATTGAACACATTTGAAGTTTTTCTCTGTTTTTGACTTAACTGCTGTAAGCACCAGATTCTTGTAAAGTAGTAAAGAGTTTTTTTTTTTTTTTTTTTTTATGTTTCCGTGAATGTATCTGGTGATGAGGAGGCTGATAAATGAGAAGTGTCTAGGAGGAACTACAACTTCTTTTTAACTCCCAGACATGGGGAAATGGCCATTTAGGTTCCTGAAACAAGGTCAAGTAAGAATCCAAAAAACCATCGCCTTTCACTTTTACTAACATGTGACGCTGTTACACCTGTGTAGCTAGTAGAATTTGTTTATATAAACCTATGTTTAGCTTTCCACTGATTGAGTTATATATGGAGTAATCCATTATTAATCTGGGATCAGTAATCCTCGTATTATCTTACCAACATTCAAAGAACTGAGGAACATATAACAAACATTTTAAAGTGATACTGCATATAAAGGGTAGGAAAGCAAGAAAATCAGGAAAAAGGAAACAAGAGCTAGGGCTTTATATTATCGTGTGACTGTAGGAAAACGTCTTACCATTTCAGAGGAAGTAGAGTGGGTGGGGCTTTTATTCTGTTCACATGTGGGAGCCACAAGGAAGGATGGTGGTGGTGAGGGACATTTCAGAGGTAAAGACTCTTCACAAACAACTGAAGATGAGGAACTCGTGATTTAAAGGGGACCGACTGCTGTTATGGGCATACGGTTTGGCTTAACTAAATCTGGTACTGGCTAGATAAACATTATCTGCAAAGTTTTCCGCTGAACGGCTGGAGCTGGAGCCGATAACACAAGCAATCTTTGTCATCTTAAAATCCAGCATGCTAAACCGTATTATGAAAGACAAAAGATGTGTGCCACATGACGTGATGAAACGGCATCAGTGTTAGAAGTAACTCCAAGAGTCTCCTCACATTCAGAGAGGTTTGGCTGAATGATTTGCCCAAGCGAATCCGTATGAAGAAATCCAGCAGATGGAATGATGTAACCAATGCCGCTGTGTCTTGCATTTCTAAGAACATGGCCCTGATTTGCCCAGTTGAAAAGGAGAGGTTCAGGGATCGAATCAAAACTTAGATTACAGGTACTTTGGATGGAGAATTGTTTACATTTAGTATTTTTATTTCCTGCTGTTTTAAGGTGGGGTGTTTTATATTTTTACTGTGATATTGCAATTGGTATTGCATGTGTATGGTGACAAGCTTACAGACTGTACTTCCAAAGAAATCTGCTGAAAAGGAGAAGAAAAAACACATTCGTCCAGAAATAGATCATGAGTGTTATGAAGGTCTGTGTCTGTAAAGTGTTATGAGTGACTGTATACTAGCGGTTAAGGTACTGGACTACAGACCCAAAGGTCCTGGGTTCAAATCCCACCTCTGCCAAGCCACTGTTGGGTCCTTGAGCAAGGCCCTTAACCCACAATTGCTTGAATTGTAAGTCACTCTGGTTAAGAACATCTGCTAAATGACATGAATGTAAACTGAGGCTTCATATCAGAGCACAGACTTTTGGGACTGTGGTAGCCTAGCAGGTAAAATACTGGACAATGGACCACAAGGTCCAGGGTTCAAATCCCACCTCTGCTGCCACTGTTGGGTCCTTGAGCAAGACCCTTAACCAACAATTGCTTGGATTGTAAGTCACTCTGGATAAGGACATCTGCTAAATGACATGAATGTAAACTGAGGCTCCACATCAGAGCACTACAGACCTTTGGGACTGTGGTAGCCTAACAGGTAAAATACTGGACTATGGACCACAAGGTCCAGGGTTCAAATCCCACCTCTGCCAAGCTGCCACTGTTGGGTTTTTGAGCAAGGCCCTTAACCCACAATTGCTTGGATTGTAAGACTGTATCAACTGGAAGTCGCTCTGGATAAGGGCGTCTGCTAAATGCTGTAAATGTAAATGAAGGCAGGAAGATGCCAAGTGAGGAAAATGGAAAGTGGAGCCGGTGCTGGGAGGATTGACAGGTGGGTTTAGGGCTTGGACCAGGTGCTACACTCCCCATTCAAGGATCTTCAGAACTTGGTCATGTGTTTATGGGCAGCGTTTGGAATCCTAAGTGCTGCTACTATTGCGGGAAGCAGTGCCATTTCCGGCTCATAACCTTTGCACCACCAGTGCTCCTGAAATCGTGCCCTGTTAGCCAATGGTGCGACGGTTCCGTGCTGTCTGTTTGCATCGACCGCGCCTCGGCTGGATGTTGACAGAACGTCCTGTGGCCGCTGCGTGAAAAAGTGTGACATGTCGTGTGTGAGCGTGAGTGTGCTGGCCTATTTTAATAAGGGAATGCGGCAGTAGGGGATTTTGAAGTTGACAGAAAGGCTGAATTTGGAGGAAGAACGCTGTAGTGCGTGGTTCTCGTGCCTGTGAGCCTCTTCCATGAGATGCACTGTGTGATCGCACTCTGATCATCCTCTCTCTCTCTCACACTCGTTGGACTCGTGCCACACATTAAAGCAGGAAGTATATGGTGGAAACGGGTGTAAAAGAGAGCAAAGTGAAGCGTTGAAACCAATGTGGTGTGCGTGCGTGTGTGTGTGTGTTTGCGTGTGCTTGTGTTTGTGTGCGTGCCGACAGATGACAGAGCAGCGTAAGCAGAAGCAGAGGATCGGGCTCCTTGGACATCCCCAGCACATGAACGTGAACCCGCAGCAGCCTGCCTGAGTGCGCGTGAGCTTCAGCACAGGGCTTCATCCGCACTGTGCACCTGCCGCTCGTCTTTACACACAGACCCCACATATTAACCTCTGAGCAGGGTTGTGTCTATGCTATGTAAGTATCTGTGGGTTTGTCGATCTGTGGCCTGGTAGAGATGCTGCCACAGTATTTAACAAGAATCCACGTGCAAATCCCTCAGTGTAAAAAAAAAAAAAAAAAAAGCCCGATTTTGTCCCGAGGAGGTCGGAGTGCCGCGTGACACCCTTCCTCAGTTAAACAGGGTGCCAAATGTTTTCGGATGGCAGCGAATGTGGAGCAGAGACACTTGAATCGAGGTCTGAATCCTACCACTAGTTAGATGCTGCTGACATAACGGAAAAAAACCCTTTTTGTATTCACAAATCAGTATAGCAAGCAGTATTTTATGTCTTATTTTTGTATTTTGTGCAATATATTAACACTTTAATATGCAATCCCGTCGAAAATGTGTCTTAAAGAGATGATAATCATCTCCGATGTTACGTCTTTTGTCACTCGATTCCTGGTTGTACCGCAGCGCTGTAGAAGCAGAAGCTCATAGAGCCCGTTTAGCAGGAATGTCTTATTTATTCTTTTATTTATTGATAGATAAACGACGATTTAAAGGTAGCCTACTGTAAGTCACGCCACCATACGTAAGCTAGATAGAACCCGACATCTTCCTGCTGTTAAGATTTAAGCTCTTTAAACCAGTAACTGTTGATACTGTGTCTTAATTCTAAGTGGCATTCCTACCTAGAGCTTTTTTTTTTTTTTTTTTTTTAAGATATGACTCATATCTTCTGGATCTGTAGAGCCTCATGTCACCTGTGCCTGGTAGGAGATCTACTTTGAAAGGCCTGCTGTTTGCCTGAAAGGAAAAGCTTCTCTATTTCAGCCACACAAGTCATTTTGCAAAAGCTCTGCAGTGCGATATCTCTAAAGGAGAGCGTGCACTCAGAACAGTACTCGCACTGCCATGTAAAACCAACATCGTATCTCTCGCTTACTTTCTCTTTATCTCCTATTCTCTTTTAAACGCTGGTTATACGTCTGCCGAGTCTGCTTTTGTATGGAAGCTCCTTCTTTTTCCCCTAGAGGCATTAAGAAATGAATAGCAGTGTTACTAATGTGTTTCGTTCTAATTTAAAAGATATGTCAAGATTGTAAATTAATTTAGCAATATTTAATAAAATCTCAAATGTACCTTGGAAAAGCTTTGTTTCCTGGTCTTTTCTGGAATAGATGTGTATTTGTGCTATATATATATCTATATAGATATCTATATCTATATAGATATATATATATATTCTATATATATATATATCTATATATCTATATATCTATATAATATATATATATAGATATATATATATATATATATATGTATGTGCTATAATTTCTCTAGATATAGATATATAGATAGATATAATATCTATATATATAATATAATAATATCTCTATACTATATCCATAGATATCTCTATCTCCTCTATCTCTATATATCTATCTCTCTCTATCTCTCTATCTCTATCTCTCTCTATCTCAGCTCTATATATCTATATATTCATACACACACACACACACACACACACTAAAGGAGATATATATATATACAATCATACAATACATATATAGAGTCTTAGGCAAAAGTGTTAGGCAATATATAATATATTGCCATTTGGACCCAGAAATTACTAGGTTTGTCACTCCATAATACTCTTCTCCACTTCTAAAAAACTGGTTTCTGGGCTGCTACCCTTCCAAAAAGACCATTCTTGATCAAGGTTCTTCAGACTGTAGAAGGGTCAACTTGGCATCTCGATGAAGCTGCCAGATGCTGCTATTGCTCAAGCCTAAGGGGAGGCCACACTAAATACTTGGCTCTGTAGCCTATAGAAGCTGTTTTTCTAATAATTTTACCCAGTTTTTTATTACTGCATACATATTTCCTGTATTTTCTGGTTGTATTTTAATAAAGACACACAAACAATTATGTATGATCATTATATTGTTGCTAAAACAGTGGTACATCTAATCTAATGGTGGCCTAAGACTTTGTGTGTATGTATGTATGTGTGTATATATATATATATATATATGTGTGTGTGTGTGTGTTTTTGCAAAATTATTATTGCCTTTATTCAAGTTATTTGCTTGCTCCTAATTTCCCTAATAAAAAGCACTACACAGCCATACGAGTGGACGGAATGGACTTCAGCAGGAGGGCTGAAGGTGGGAGGGAAGTATTGCAGCCACCAGAACAATGAATTTTTAATGCAATATTTTAAACTGAGCACTTTCATTAGAAACAGCACCTGCAACCTGTTATCTGCAGTTCCATATGACTTTGTTGGTGTGTTTTGGTGATGGAATCCGCTGTCGCACAGTAATGAGCAAGGCTCTACAGGGAACTGTCCAAAGTTGTTTACACTCTCACCAGTTGTGTTCCCTAACAGCTAATGAATTCCATTTAATCATCTTAACTTTGACAGTCCCAGTAAGAATATAATGCAACTCATGCAGTTCTAACATAATCCTCCTCTTACATAATTGTCAGGTAACTCTTCTTAATTATCCATTCTTCAGATGAATGTAGGAACGAACAATCCAGGGCCTCGCTCCTAATGCTATGTGACCAGACCTAGTGCGAAATTATTCTGGCATTTATGAAATGACAACCGCAGACTGTGTGAGTGCAGTCAGCATTATCACTGGGGGGGAGGAGGGATAAACAATCACTTGTCATTTGAGAGAAATGCACTTCAGATAACCTCTCGGATCACAGGTGGAAGCAAAAAACTCTTCATTTCTGTGCTGTGCTGAAAAAAGTCGGCTCTATTGTTTGATGAGCAGAAAGTACGGAGAGCCCCAAACACATTCACTAGGTAAAAAGGACAATGAACAAGGTGAGAGGTTAACGAAGGTTTACGACAATGTGATTCTTAGAAGAAACAGAAAAGAGATTAAAGGCAAAGGTTGCTGTATGACTACACAGGAAGCCTGGATTCCCTTCAATGTTATTAAAATTCTGTAATGAAAAGTTTACCAAAGTGTCTATAGTATTAATTAATCTTTATAGAATTTAATATTGAATGAATGAAATGATTAAATATCTCACTGCAGTATCGAAAATACCAGGGCAGCATCCAAAATCTGCATTGACATCCCAAACACAGACCTAATAGACCCTCATTAAAGCTTGCGTGTCTCTGGGAGTCTATGGAGCAGCCATTTATGTGTTCAAAAGACTAACTCATTGGACAAATGTGTCTTGAACATGTTCCTTAGCAGTGAATGTGGTGTGTGTGTGAGTGTGAGTGTGTTTTGCACAGCAAGAAACAAGACATCTCTGCGTTTACTGGACAGGGCACATTTTGGTTTGTCCCGCCCTGAAGCACAGCTTCATTTATTGTGATTGGCCGACCTGTCAAAATAAAACTGGAATCAGAAACATGATCCGTGGTGGTAAGAAACACAGTTAAATATTTATAGTATTTACAGTTTACAAAGATATTAAAAAAGTGTTGTTATGTGAAAGCTTTGTATGAGGAAACAGCTAACTGTAGCTCCACTGGAGGGATATAAGAATCCCTGTGCTTTGGCTAGCCTGTGAAATATAGTGGTGACATGTGAACAGATGTGCTTCCCCCCCTTTCAAAAACCACCAAAAAAACCACCGCCAATGTGCACACTTCTCCCTTTAACTCAATTTGGTTTACAAATCTTTTGAGACTA
Organism: Ancistrus triradiatus; assembly: GCA_025084515.1. Classification (NCBI taxonomy): domain Eukaryota; kingdom Metazoa; phylum Chordata; class Actinopteri; order Siluriformes; family Loricariidae; genus Ancistrus; species Ancistrus triradiatus. The sequence goes on along the minus strand of JAJAGP010000072.1, from coordinate 650,425 downwards.
ACGTAGAGAAGTTGGAGAAGTCCCATCTCACTCATTGTTACGATATCAAATCACAATTAATAATAACTATAAAATGGCTTGTATCATTATACGTCTACCCACACCACCATGTCGACTGGTTAAAAGTTGGCGTGCGCGTGTGGCTCTGGCGCAACTCGATGAAAGCAAACGTGTCTTGGGTTATGACTGGTTATGTGTGTTTCTTTACTAACAGGGAACCCTAATGCAAAGTCATTTAAGGGGATACGTCACCCTGCTGGAGGTCCGTGACCTGATAGTCTGCTGTAAAGCAGAGAAGTGCAACCACCTTGAAGTGTTGGACGTGTTCACCCAAAGGCCTGAATGTTGTCGCTGTGGCTGAAATCCCCTTCTGTGGTGGAGTATGAGAACCCGGTGCTGTCGCTCCCCTGACATTTAGCACTGATCAGAACAAACAGAAACAGCTACAAGTGTGACTGGGATGTTACTTTAGTAAGCAATGTGTATGTCTTTTTTGGTCATGACTGGTCCAATTTCCCCATTTTACAAAGTGGTGAAGAATAATAATAATAATAATAAGTAAAAGCAAGTTGGGACATGACGGTTTATTTGACGTCACTGGACAGCCTCAGTGGCTCAGTGGGTGTAGAGCCAGCTGCTGGACACTGCAGTGTCAAAGGGGCTGGGTTCAATCCTGGGTGGGATTGACAACTTGAAGGTCGAGTGGTACAATAATGGAAATGACCCAGCCGCTGGACATGTACCATTAGTGCCAGTCACAAGCCTGGCTAAATAGGGAGGGTTGTGTCAGGAAGGGTATCTGGTGTAAAACCTGTGCCAAATCGAATATGCATTTACTGGTTCCGTGTACAATCTGTGTATTATCTCTTTTATATCTACTATTGTCATATATAGATAGAAAGATAGATAGATACTGTAGATATATAGATAGATATTGTAGATATATACTGTACTATTGTCATAGATAGATCGATAGATACTATAGAGAAGTAGATACTGTAGATAGATAGATAGATAGATGGATACTATATATAGATCGATAGATACTATATATACGATATACTACCAACGGGTTGAGGATCGATGCCAGAAACACATTAAGTTCACCAGGGAGGATGTGAAGAACGGCAGGTTAGCCTTCTTGGATTGTGAGGTTGTGATTGGAGATGGGGGACGATTGAAAGTTGATGTTTACCGTAAGCCAACACATACGGATCAGTACTTAAGGTTTGACTCTCATCATCCACTGGAGCACAAACTAGGAGGCATCAGGATACTGTACAACCGGGCAGACAGCGTCCCCACTGACACAGCGGCCAAGGATGGAGAGAAATCTCACATTAAGCAGGCCCTGGGCAAATGTGGTCATCCGAACTGGGCCTTTGTCAAAGCTGGTAAGATCCCCAAACAGTGCTCTAGCAGATCGACAAGAGGAGAACCACAACCGCAGTCTAAGCGTAAACCAGTGGTGATTCCATATGTGGCAGGAACATCTGAACAATTGAGACGCATCTTTGCCAAACACCACGTCTCGGTGGCTTTCAAACCCCAAAACATGCTACGCCAGAAACTGGTCCACCCCAAGGATCGGGTCCTCCAGCACAAACAAAGTGATGTAGTGTACACTGTTAAGTGCCAGGAGGATTGCCAGGAATTGTACATCGGGGAAACCAAACAGCCACTGGCGAAATGGATGGCACAACATAGAAGAGCTACCTCATCAGGTCAGGAGTAAGGGAATATGTCAATATATCTACAGATAATATATAAAATATATACACAGAGTTGAGGATTTGTATACGTATGCATACACGTATGAGCCATTCCACCGAATGGGTGCCAATCAAGCCCCTAGGACATTACGCATATATAACTGACATAATAAACTGTAAGAAACATTTTATTATTAAGCAAGGTATCTCAAGGTTGAATCACAGTGATTCAACTGCAAATTTAAAGTCCATCATTTAAAACACTACTAATATATAATAAAGTCCTTCAGAACCCGTATGTTTTTTGCATTGTTGTGTCACTCCATATCCCATCTATGCCATAAATATTTGTTCTATCACATGTTCAATAGGAAGCTCTATCATCTGGATCTTCTGAAGACCATGAGAAGACCAAAAGTAAGTTCTCTCTTATTTCTGTTCTGTGTATTCAATGATTTTGTAACTATGACTGGAGAGGGTCAATCTCAACTTACCATCCTGCTGTCGAAATAATAGTATGTTGAATTTGACCAAAACTCATTATGATTAGTTCAGTAAGTGTGTTGGTAGTTTCAGTGTTGACTATAGAAAATGAAATGTCGTTTTGAAGAGTTATAATAAGCGATTGGCACCCATGCGGCGGAATGACTCATATGCATATAAATACACACATTATGCATAGACGCATGTCTGTAGAGAGGTATGTACAGTGATGTGGACATGAGTACGAATAGTGTGAGGATAATGAAGGCCAGGTTTTTTTGTGTGATTTTGTGTTTTTCTGTGTGTTTGCTAGCTATGTACTGGCTAGTCTTTTTAGTTTTTAGGCTAGAGTTGTGTTTCAAATGGTCTAAAACAGTTTGTGCTGTAGTTTTGAGTAAAAACAGTTCAAAACATTCTTAACATAGAACATGTGAACCTATGATATGGTACAATATACACACCAACAATGAGTTTGGGGAAAACAGCCCAGCACAACATTAAATATTATTATCAGTTCAGAATTTGAACCAATTTGGTTGAATGGGCCATAGACAATTTTAAAAAATGTAAAAACAAATATACTGTATAGATTTTTTTATTTTTTTTTTGTAGTGACAAAAACCATTTCAAATCCACTTTAGTAATCGATATTAGCAATCAGAAACTCCTGAAAACACTTTTCCTCTATTTTCTTAAACTGTTTTTGTCACATAAGGGAAAATTTTATATAAAGGTCAACCCAGGTCTTGAAAGACAGCTCGGGAGAACTCGCTTTCTATATTTAACTGCCTGTACTGCGTTTAAGACACTTCACATGCATAGTGCCAGGTTCTTTAGAACTGCTTTTGCAAAGGTTGCAGCATTTGTTGAAATCTGCCTACACGTATGTGTCAGGCTACTTATCTGTCAAACACATGAATAGACAGAGAGGTCCTCGCTGCGAGGTTTAAAAATAAGGAGAATGTTGTTAAATCATGTGATAATCAGGTTTTAGGGAGTCCGAGCACGTGCGAAACACAAAGATTCCTTCTGTATATGCACACAAGCTACTGTTTGTTGGTCATTTTTCTTGGAAATCATGTATTTCTGGAAAGCCTTGAATCCACCATTGACTGGCCTTTATAAGTCAATTTAGTACTAAATAGGAAAGGTCTAACAATTATGTTTAAATACTTCTTGTTCATTTCTCTTCCTCTCTAAATAAGCAGTTTATAAATGTGATCAGGTAAGCACTGTCTGACAGTGACTAAAAATTTTAAACTGTCTGTGTTAACTTTATATGATATAACTTCATGCCACCTAGGAGGACATACAGGAGTATCTATCTGTACAACAACCCATCGGCTCAGGAACAGCTTCTTCCCCTTATCAGTTACGCTCTTGAACTCCACACAAAATGTAAAAAAATATATATTAATCTTAATTGTTACTCATACATTTCATTTTCAGAGTGTAAGACACATTTAGTTCTAAACAATGGGATCGAACTACTCACCATGTGGCCATGAGGGACAGGGATCCAGTCTTTGGAGCTGGTCTAAAATGCAGGCCTGTGGTTAAATTAAACCTCTACCTACAGACTACAACGTTGTGTTAAGCAGTGACATGAAAACACAGGACAGCATTTTTAAATGAAATTCCTAATGAATCAAAAATTTAAAAAGAAATAAGTAAAAAGGACTAAAAAACAACACTGTAAAATGCTTTAAGAGTGCTTTTAAAAATGTTAAATCTCTCATAACTGATAATTATGTATATATTTTGCTTATAACTATCTCAGTGCCTTGGGATTAAATAGGTTATAAGATTGTACTTAAATATCTAAGGTCTGATACTTTGTTATATTAAATATCTTTTGGTCTTTTTAAAAAGGAAAGAATAATATGATTTAGAAAGTCTTTGGGTGGTGAGGATAAAAAACATTTTAAAATACATATGTTCACTGTACATTATGTTGCATAGGATATTGTAAAGATTATTAAAATATTTCATTTTCATGACTAAGGTTAAAACCTTTTTAAGATTCTGGGGACAGAGTAAACCGAACCAAATGAGAACCAACAAAATACAAAAAAAAAACATTTGTAAAGGCTGGTGGACTTGTCACAGCACAAATGTCACTCACGGCCTCTTATGACTCAATACATTACTCTCTTTGTACAAATGTCATTGATTGTGTTGATTATACCACAAAACAGAACAATTTAAAATTTCGGAAGAAAGGTTTCATTATTTTATTACATTAATTAGAAATTTATAGCTGCCCCATTTTGTAATATAGAATCATTTAAAAGGCTTCAGACTGAATACAAGTTACTCCTATGCATATAAAACCAAACCAGACTCTGTAATTGATATAAATTGATTTTTTTTTTTTAAAGTACTGGGCAAAAGTCTTAGGCCACCATTAGATTAGTTATACCATTTTAGCAGCAGTGTAACTAAGACATATAATTATTTCTCATTCTGTTCTCATCCTGTTAGAGTACAACAAGAAAATATAGGAAATTGCTTCATCGGGAAACCAAATTGACCCTTCTACAGTCCGAAGAAGCTTGATCAGGAATAGTCTTTTGGGAAAGGTAGCAGCCAAGAAACCACATTTTCAGAAGAGGAACAGGGTGAAAAGACTAAGATGTATTAAAGCTCACAAAGATTGAAATGAAGATCAGTGGAAAAGAGGATTATGGAGTGAATATGTTATATATAGTAATTATACCATTGCTAATACAATACATCTGATGGTGGCCTTTTGCACAGTCCTGTACATCTACATTTGCGTACAGTCATTCTACTTTGATGCCTTAGAAATGTATTTACATAGGTATTTACTATTTAGGCTACAGAATGGAGCAATCGAGCGAGTGTAGACTACGCAATCGTATGTATTATTTTAAGAAAATGTAAGAATTGGACCTTTTAAATTTCACGCCATCGATTTATTGACTCCATCGGTTGCTCCGGTTTCCCCTCACGTTGATATCAGCTTGGTCTGACGTGAGCCTGACGTATCGCTATGGCAGCGCACGAAACAGCAACAACACAAAAGTTCCAAGAAGCGGGGAATTTGTTTGTCCCTTGAAGCAAAAATTAATGTCACTACTCTTTCCTTCCTGTCTGTCTATACAAAAGAAACGCATGTTGCTGCCTCAGCTTGCTGATGCACGTCTGAGATGAAAGCAGTTAGGGATTTTTTTCGTACAGGTTGTGTGGTTTTACCAAATAAATAATAAAAGAAATCTCAAGCAATTGCAAAACACCTGCAGATAATGAGATTAAACAGTCTGTCAAAGCGTTAGGGACACTTTATAATAAAGCACTTCATGCTGAGCTTATAACCACACTTACTTCCCTTCATTCATTCTAGACAGCGAACCAGGATGGTAGTAACTCTTCTAAAAGACCCGTGTTAAATAACATCATTCTGTGTGAACACTGTGCAGGACACGGCTGATTTATTTGAAAATGGAGCTGAATGAACTTGGCTATTGTAGTGTGTATAAGCTTAAGCTTAACATCATGTCCTCATTTGTAGTTGTGGACAGACTGGTGATTTCCCTGCGTTTACATATTTATTAAGCCTGATAATAAACTGGGAAGTGATATCAGGTCCCTGATTAGAGTGTGGAAATCACCAAAGTCATTGAACTTTTCTGGACTTCAACGCTTCGGGCGTGGTTCTCTCACCTAGGCCAAATCTAATATTATAATAACAGGAGGTGATTAACATAACCAAGATCTTACAGTATGTATATTACCTCTACTGTAAGGAGTAACAAAAGTTTCTAGACTGCTTGTTGTACTGGGCCACACAGAATTCAGAGGGGCACAGTTATACCCCTCTGCTTGTTAATCAGTCCTAGAGGTACAACTGTTAAACACTGAACAGATGAATTGATTTGACACTAAAGTGGGCTTTGGTCTACCATGGATGAGAAATGAAGAACAAAGAAATATTCATTCCATTTACTTTTTTTTTTTTTAATGAATATGTACTTTTGGTAGGTGGTGAGCTATCATTACAATGCTTGCATAGTGGCTGACTTTCTTTGAAATATTTGTGGATCTCCATTAGTCCATGACAAAATACGAGAACCTGGCTCTGACTTAAAGCATTAACTGCTCAAGCTTTTGAAAAGATGCTGAAGCATTATGGGAAATGTAGTGCCTCCAGTGAATTTGTGTGACATTGCCCCTGAGGAAAAAATAAGGCTTTGTGCCCAAAGACAGAAAACTTTGTGTCAACGATACGATTGATAAGTGAAGATAAGCTTCAGAATTCAATTAATTATTGAACTGCACTATGAATGAAATGGGTGTAATTAATACTCAGTCAATCATTTATTCCTTTTCATGCCCAGTTAATTCAATTCAGGGTCACAGGGAGCTGGGATATTTTAGAGACACCTACTGATGTTAACCAATACCGGCCTTTGGAATGTGGAAGGAAACGAGTACCAGGAGGAAACCTATGCGGACAAAGGGAGAACATGCAAACTGCACAGGACGGTACAGGAATCACACCAGGGATCTCTGGTGCTGTCAGGTGACATTATTACTACTAGTGTTATTATTACTAGAATTTCGCCTCATTCATATTATGATTTCCATAAATAAAAACATCATGCGCTGAGTTGCTGTAGTTTCCATGGTCATATTTCCAGCATTTTTACTTGTGGAGAAAGCGGTGCATCCTAAATCATAATTCCTGTAAATCCTGTCAGTGCTGAAACAATTGATAAAAATCCTAATTATAACATTACTTTGACATGTCTGTTGTTGATTGGTTTCTGCAGCTAAAATATAAATCTATAAATATTCTGCTTTTTATAACTATCTAAACTTGTGCTTTTAATACAGAATAATACTAAGCATCAAAAAAGGGTACAAAATTGAAAACAATGGCAGGACACCATGAATGGCACCCTTGAAAGTTTGAAATAAAGGACAAAATCAGACTAACCTGTGATTCATTCAAAATTAGACTCGTCTACTTTAATTAGCCTGTGAATGGTGGCTTTGATGTTTTAAAAGGGCAGTTTTATTCCCTGTTCCTTGTTCACAATGGCAAAGATGTGAAAGCTCTCATTGTTGCCAAAGGTTGTGGAACCAAGTACTAGAGAAGGTTTCTTCTTTATTTTTTTTAATGCAGAATGTATTTGGACAATGTCTTAATATTTAATTAGGGTAAACCTCGTGCAGTGTTTTCTGTATAACCTGTTGTATTTTGGACATGGTTTTATTTATGGTTACATAGCACACCTATTTGATTGTAATGATGAGGTACTAAACTGTGATTCACCTAAATGTTCTCAGGTGTAACCCTGTGTTCAGACTAGTGGGTGGCAATTTGCTAAAATCAGTCAAGGTTTGTCTGTTGTGGCTTTAACAAGACGCTGGTTTTATAGCTTGTGGGTGGGGTCTGTCCAGCTTTACAAAGAAATGGTAGTGATGAAAATGTTTATGACCTGCTGTATAATTATTACAAATCATTCAGTCACTTTTATTCGAGGTCTGTTCAAACGCCTTCATAAAACCTCATAAAAGACATTAGAGCGGTTACTCGCTTCTCTGTTGTTTATGGGCCAAACAATGCTGTAGTAACTATGGAAGTGCGCCACGGAACAATTGTGGGTTGAAGACCCAACTGGGGCACATATATAGGCAGAGCTAGAACTTGATCCCTGGACCTTCTGGTCTACGATCCAGTGCCTTAACTGCTAGGTCACCACAGTCTTAGATAGAGCCATAGGTTTGGGATTTGTTCATTGGGCTAATATGCCAGTGGCAGTTCTAGGGGTACAGCAAGGGCCCAAGCTTGGCACTTTCCCATGCCACCCCCCAAATGAGGAGTGAGTTACCTCACAAATAAAAACACACGGCGACATTGCACATTTAGGTAGAAAGCAGGGGCGTCACCAGACCCACATGACTGGCCCACTAACATCACGGTGGTAAAAATTCAGTTTTGTCCTGGATCACTACAGACACTATTTCCCATAATGCCTCAGGATCTTTCCAAAAGCATGATTTCCTTGAGTCACATGGGTTAATGGGCGTCTGCAAATATTAAAAAGAGCCCATGTCTGTATGTTTTGGCCACTAAAGCTGTAGAACCTACCAAAAGTACATATTAGATCAGTCAGCATAAACAAAATGAATGCAATTCAATATATTCTTCATTTCCCATCCATGACAGAGTAGCGCCCACTTCCGTGGTAAGTCACTTAATATATTTGGTGTTTAGCAGGCTTATTTGCTTATTTTTACGCACAGCTGTGTCCCTATGACTGACTGGCAAGCAGACGGGTACAGCGGTGCCCCTCTAAATTCCGTGTATGCCCCAGCAAGCCCCTGTTCGAAAATATCTGGCCCCCCCATATTGCTGCCAACGTGAACTGCCGTCTGTGCGTGCGACTGTGTTCGTTCGCATGCCTTGAATCCGTTTTTACACTTTTGGCCTTCCGTAACGCCGTTGCATAGAGCGCGTGGTTGTACACGGGACACGAGGTAAGCAGGGGGGAGGGTGAGAGGGAGCGCGCGCGTGTGTGAGCGGGTGAGAGAGAGCGAGCGCTGTGGTGGGCGGCCACCTTAACTACAGCAGACTGGAGCTGTTGAAAGCGCCGTCCGACACGTGAGGCTCATGTGACGGAGCGAGGAGGAGAGACGTGTCTGCAGTCACAGGGGTTTTTTTATTTAACACGTAGTTCAGTCCTCCCACCGGCACACACTCGCTCACACGCGCGCTCCACACACACCTCACTCACTCAAAGTGAAGCGACAAGCTGAGTGAGCGTCTCATCTTCTCCGGGCTGCCCGAGCCGTCCTGTCACACAACCGGCTGGAAACGACGCGCTAAAAGTAACTTTTGCAGCGCGGGACTGGCGGTTTTTAAACCGGATATGTTTGTAGATTTCTGAGCCGTTCGACGAACTTTTCCTTTTTTTAAGACCGACCGATTATTTTCAGGAAATAACGCCAATTTCTAAAGTCATCATGGAGCGGATTACGAGCGCGCAGCCTCCTCCGTGTCTGCCCAAACAGAATCCGTTGGACATGGCTGCCATTCCTGGGTAAGAGCCATTTTAACCAATATTCTCCTGGTCCAAAACCATATTAAATATTGTAACGTAATGCCAGCATTTCATATGTGGGTTTATCTTCATCATATATATCTTAATACATTGGGACAGTAACGTTGACAGTGTTATTCCATTAGCGCAGGGGTTGGGGATTGAACCTGTTCTCTCGTGAAGCTTCTTAAATACTCACTGAACGTCTTTCCTTACTTTGTTTAGCATGGATTTCCCCATGTACGTGTACAAACCGCGAAGAGGAATGAAGCGAGGCGAGGACAGCAAGGTACTTCAGTTCGCTCCTCTGCATCTGAATTGCACTTCTCTCTTATTAACGCGCTTAACCAGCCGCGATTGATTTCCAGTACGTGTAGCCATGCATGTCTGCACCCCGAGCGAGCTGAAAGTTTGTGATCACGTCCACATAATGACGCGCTGTCTTTGTTTTGGCTTCACGCAGGACACCTACAAGCTCCCTCACCGCCTGATCGAGAAGAAGAGACGCGACAGAATAAACGAGTGCATCGCGCAGCTCAAGGATCTGCTGCCAGAGCACCTCAAACTCTCGGTAAGTTGTGTTGATGTGCGCCGATATGCGCGGTAGCTCGAGAGCTGCGTGAGGTCTCCAGCGCCACCTGGAGAACAGCATCCTGTAAACATAAAAGACTTTCTCAAACGATTCCTCGCTATTTTTAAACCACATATAAAATTCTGTTGTGAGAAGCTACAGGAAGCAGGCTGATGTTGAAGGTTCACCATGTTTGACATTCCGGAAAGGTCTTTGTTTTGTGGTGTGACTGTTTGCGCACCTCGGTGAAACTCTGACAGGTTATATAGAGATGGAGAGATACGCGGGTTAAAACGATCTTGACGTGTACAAGTGACTTTTTCTCTCACCATTTTTTTCAACCTGCACGGTTTCCTATGCTCTGATAGACTAAAGCACAGAAAACTGTTGTTCAGGGTGTTCAAGGAGCCCCAAATTAGTTATGCAACACAAAAGTTGTGTAACGCTAGCCATTACGAAGTGCAATCTGCTCAGTGTTTGCTGTTTTGTAAGCAGGATTTGCATGGTTGTTGCATCTGAGGGTTTGCCCACACCCGAGGTGGCTTTGGAGTCTTACATAAGAAAGATAAGCACTCTTATCGTTCTCTCTTTTAGACGCTGGGCCATTTGGAGAAGGCCGTGGTTCTGGAGCTAACGCTGAAGCATGTGAAAGCCCTCAACAGCTTGTTGGAACAACAGCAGCAACAAATCATGTCTTTGCAGAACGGAATGCAGATCGGTGAGTTTAATGTGGCGACATTAAAATAGACCTGATATCTGAGAAGCTGGAGTTGACCGGCACCCCGCCGTCACTCAGCCTTTCACTCTCACATATCTGAATAGCACGAGCTGTAGACGTGCCCAGCTTCCGGGTAACGTGAGCTTTTAGTGCCGATTCCGTGGTGGTCAGTCACTGGCGATCGGGAGCAGGGTTCTGAGATGTTACACCAAACTCTTGATGTTGTGTTGTTCTTACTTTGTCTTATTCTGTCCGTGCTGCAGGGGATCACGCCACCGGGAGCTCGGAGAGCAGTGAGGAGATGTTCCGAAGCGGTTTCCATCTGTGTGCCAAAGAGGTGCTGCAGTACATGGCCAGCCAGGAGAACACACGGGATCTGACGCCCACCCACGTCATCAACCATCTGCACAAGGTGGCGTCCGAGCTGCTCCAGCGACCCGCCAGCCCTCGGCTGGATTCGCCTTCTCCGGGACGAACGGCTCACGAGATCCGGGAGAAACCTGTCGCGGCGCAGGTCCGGAATCCGGAGGCTCGCACCAAAAACTGCGTGCCCGTCATTCAAAGAACTTACCCGCAGAGCAGCGAGCAGAGCGGCAGCGATACGGACACGGACAGCGGCTACGGCGGCGAGACCGACAAGGACAAGCGCGACGCCAAGGCCCAGCGGCCCGGCTGCTACGCCAAAGAGGGCGCCGAACTCAAATACGGCATCAAAGAAGAGTGGGACGAACCGCAGGCCAAGCGGCCGAGGTCGGACTCCTCCGAAGACGAGTCGCTGTCTGGTCTCAGCAGGTTTGCGAGCTTCTCTCCACACCAGCCGCCCCTCTGCATGCCCTTCTACCTCTTCCCCCAGATGGCGGCGGCCACCGCCGCGGCGTACCTTCCCGTCCTGGAGAAGTGCTGGTACCCGGGGGGCGTGCCCATGCTGTACCCTACGCCAGGCATGTCTCCGGAAAAATTGCACTCGTCCCTGGTCATGTCCTCAAGAGTACCCTCCCCCGGCGGCCCTCATACCCCCATAGACTCGCCCGCTCTGCATCAGGCCTTGAAACAAGTGCCCCCCTTAAACCTGGAAACCAAAGACTGAGAGCAGTGCGCAGTCCCTTCCTCCCCTCATGCGTCCTCTGCATAGTGACGAGAGAGGGTACGCCGATGGGGGGGGGAGAGGAGGGGGGACGATCAGCACAGTCACGCTGGCTCTCACCTTGCTACTGCTGCCCTGCCCTGCCCTGCCCTGCCCTTTTCTCAGTGCTAATCGCAACAACGCCAACCGACCCACCGTCCCAACGGCCGTCTCTCCAGCAAAGGCGGGAGCATGCCCGGCCGGAGACGCAGTAGACGAGCAAGGAGGATTCGGGCGCAGCAATTCGGGTCACTGTGAAGACGATGAACGACACTGAGCTGTCGGGTTCAAGGAAGGATCACGCCCGGGGGCGTCTGCTCCCCCCCACCACCCTCCCCGCTGAATGTTTTTGCTAATAAATAGAAACAACCTCTATCCAGAATGTGACGCGCAGACGAGCCCGTACGAAACGAACGATAAAGACTCTGCCCTTTGCACACATTTCTCTATTTTGAATGTAAACGAGAAAAAAAGTACCTAGAGACACCCCTGTAGATGCTGCTTTTTTCACTTTTCTCCGTGCTGCCGAGCGCCGAGGGAGGTTTCACACTGTCGGGACAGTTCTTTTAGCCTTTTAATGCTACCAAATACCTGAATAACCTGCCTGCTTTAGGTGACCAGAGCTTTTACATAAAACGAACCAACAGCAAACGACACCCCAGCGTCACGCCGGCTGACTCAAAACAAACGTTCATACACGCGTTCTGCATGCGAGGGCTTCGCCTGTCCCGAATCGGGTCGTGTAAATAAGGGAGTTACGTAATCGCAACCATTTTGTAGCTTCACGACGAGAGCCGCGCGTCTGTAATTCATTCTAGTTTGTGCGAGTAGATGGGTACTTGTGAGATAACTAGGCTGTGTAATTCATCTGTTTATACTACTTGTTCATCTCTTTTTGATCCATGACCCGCGCCGGGCCGTGCGCCGGCGACAGCAGGGAGTTCCACACGGTTCGTGGCGAATGCCGAGAGATTATGTACATAGAAGTGTGGAGGGTCGTATCTACACCAAGCTCTATTCAATTCAGATCCTATTCTCTCTGTTTTTCCATGCTGTTGCCTTTACTTGTTAAAAGCAGTAAAAGTCGGACAGATATGTAATTATTTTCAAATCTGGATTCTGTGGAGAAGCAAGGAATGTGAATGTACAATGTTTAAACAATATACTAGTTTTGTATAGGAAGAGGTACTTGGGATTTTTATTTTGGGACCTAACAGAAGGTTGTTTGATGTATATATTTTGTCAGAAAAAAATGCTGTTGACATACATTAAAAAGTATTAATAAAGTTTTTTTTTCCTGTGGAAACTGCTCGTGTAAGGTCTCGTCTGTCTGAAAGCGTGTTTGGCTGCCGGAGCCATGTGGCTGTTTGTCAGCCTGTCCTTATGTAACGTCTTATATAACCTGCGCTGTAACACGGCCTGTAGCCTTCATGCGTGCGGGCAACGCGATATCAGTCAGGTCTCATGTAGCCGCACACTACTAACAGCTACGGCCTGCGTGCACATCATAGATGGTCAGATAGAGAGCGAGATCACTTTATTAATCCCAGAGGGAAAGGCATATGATTACGGCAACTCGGATACGGAAAGTAAAAACAAGAGGAATTAAAGTAAGCGCGTAATGACTCTACATACAGGTCTAGAAATAGACATATGCAAAATGAGTAAATAAACAAATAGAAATAAAGACATGGAAGGCATGCGAGTAGAACTCATGCATGTCACTTTGAGCTACATGTAATAATAAAGGTGTAATAAAGTGTAGCCTCTACCTGACGAGCCTCTAATCTGACATGGTGCTTATATATAGCTGCAGCCATGGAATATGGAGGCCACCGATTAATATTTTACATTTTATTTATAAATAGAATAATCTTATGACCTCAGCATGTTGGTGTCCTCGATTTATTAATTATTGAAAACCACCACCGTGTGACCTTAGGGCTTCCTTGCTAATCTTTAACATGAAATCTCCCATGTACAGTACTGTGCAAAAGTCTTAAGCCACCATTAGATTTGTTGTTTTGGAAATGATATAATGACCATAGGTAATATCAACAACCGGATCCACAAATTTCAAACTTGGGTTGGTCAGGCCGTGATACTCTTCTCAATGGATATTCCTTCCAAACTATGTGAGCTTTAGCACGTTTTCACCCTTCCAAAAAAGTGGTTTCTTGGCTGCCATCCTTCCAAAAAAGACCCTTCCCGATCAAGCTTAAAGACTTTAACTTGATTTTTTAAATACTTTTATACTGCATACAAATGTCCTGCATTTTCTGGGTGTATTCCAATAAACAGACTGAGAAATAATTCAGTATGGTCATTATATAATTGCTAAAACAAACGTATATCGAATCAAATGGTGACCTAAGACTTTTGCACAGTATCTTTGATATACATTAAGCATTTCTATGGTGGTTGCGTTTTAACCATATACATGCAGCTCCATCTCAGGATGAATTCGTCACGCACGGCCAGCGTCGAGTCTCTGAAGCTGCTAATCAGCCCGACTATAGATTTCCGTGTAACGTTATCGCCGTCACGCTGGCGAGGCCAGTCACGTGTAAGCCCGCGTTGTCTCCTCTGTCAAAACAACACGCTCGTCCTCATGCTACCTGTACGACCAGGTGAACGACACGCAGAGCCAAAACCCTGAATAGAACGCTTTTCTTTCTTTCGTCATTTCGCAAAGGGCCTGCTTGTGTTAACAAGCTCTTGCTGCTGTGTGCAGCTTCAGGCTGACAGATTGTTGGCCTGATTTCTGAGTGATAAGCTGCCGCTGTGTCAGAGGCACATGATAAAAATGTGACGGGCTCACATGTAGTCCAATGTGGGCTAACTGGATAGACTGAAAACACTGCTTTTGGTTCTGCACGACCAACTCTATTACATTGGTATTATACTTATGTGGATTTTTGAAGGGAAACATGCTGCACTAAAGGCTGATTTCCGTCATGGATTCAAATGACTATTAAAATATCGGAAAAACGAATTCATTCAGGATCAATTACTAATTTTCACTCTAATAACTCGAACCTTTACATCCAAAACATGGGTGTTAGTTGGGAGTTTGCCCCCATTTGTGCTGCTACAACAGCCTTTGTTCTTCTGAAGGGATTTCCACTAGACTTTGGAGCATGACAATTATTAGACAACAAGCCCTGGATCGCTGTCGGCATTACAGTGCATTTCCAAGGTGTCTGATCGAGCTGAGGTCAAGGTTTTTTGCAAGCCAGCCAAGTTTACAATCACAATTAGCAAACCACTTCTCCGTGGACTTTGTTTAAGGACAGCAGGCCAGAGAGTTAATGAACTGACTTGCTGGAAGCAGAAACCTATAAATGTGTGAAATTGAGAGCCACTTGGGTCCATTCTACTGCCACTGTTGGTCTATAGAGAGTCCAGAAATGTAAACTTTATCTTATGGATGTGTTACAAGTGTGTGTTGCTGAAATAGTAGAGCTCTGTAATTAGAAGGGGTGTCCACAAACTTTTTGTCTATATTTTGTAACATATCTAGGGTTAATGGTACTCAAATATGACACTTTAAAAACAGATTAATAATGCTAATATTTTCAATAATAAAAAAGCTAAATGCTCAACATACGCATTTAAAATATGCTGATGAGAAAGATTACAAACCACTTGGTCCACTTCTTTTTTCACTCGTTTGTTAATCGTGTTGTAAAATGTAAGTAATTACAGAAAGCACGGAACAATTACAGAGCAGTCTAATCCATGTTGTTGTTACAAAACAGTAATGTAACTTAAAACGTAGTATCAACTATTTACCACAAAACCACCTACTAATTATTTATTTATAAATGTGTTGCCAAATCTTATACGGAATACTTTAGGTTTTTATAAGCCGTCACAGTTTATAGCATCGCTAGTATGGATTCCTAATTAAATTGAACATGAATTGGTCTGTTGCTGCTCAGTTATTTACACTTTTGATTGAATTAAGGGCTTTAACCATACATCTTTTTGGACATATATTGTTCATGTTTCTTCTGATGAAAGATTCAATTGTTGGCTGCCCCTGTGTTACTGGAAGTTATAGCGTTCCAAGGGAATTATAGATTGTTGTGAACGTTTGGCGCCATCGCATGGACGAATGCAACATTGCAGGCTGACCACAAGCTAATCTTCCATTAAACTGTGAGGTTGATCTCTTCAATCCCATTTATCTTGCTTGTATTTGACAATGTTTTTCTTTTCTTTTTTATTTAAAGCACTACACAGCCATAGACATCCTCAGCCAATACCAGTTGTTCCCAAAGTTTCCCAAAATGCTGCAAAAGGTATGATCGTACCATTAAATCTGAATCAAAAGGGCAAATCCATTGTTATGGCTGAGCTATTTAACACCACTGAACGCAGTAAGGGTTCTGTGAGCAACCTAATAGCTCAGCATTTATTAACTTATAATAACAATAGTTAAATATAATAATAACAACAACACATGTACGTGAATGCTTGACATTTTAAACACTGCAACGCCCTCTTGTGGATGTATGGCAATAACACTGATTTATTGAATTGTTTTGTGAATTGACTCATTGAATTGTGTTTACTTCATTAAAAGTATAATCAAACCTTGAATTCATTTGAATTTTAGAGGGAAAAATCCAAATTAAATGTCTGATCCAGATTGATTCTAATCCACCATACATTTGTAAGTTTCCGTTTTCAACAACAAGACCTTGACAGCTTGAAAGTGCACTGGGATGCCACAAGTGAGGCAGGGCTTATCGTCTGATATCAGAAGCCGACCTCATGGTCATGATCCAAAATCTAGTGGGAAAACCCTTTTAGAAAAACAAAGACTGTTGTAGCAGTAAGGGGGAGGCAAACTCAATATTAATACCCATGTTCTGAATGTCATTTTTGGGTGTCCACAAACCTTTGTCTATATAGTAAATATATGATAAGTAATAACGGTATTACACGCTGTGAGTAAAAAAAAACTGTGAACATCATCACTGCTAACATTAACTAATGATAATCATAAGGATAAGTCACTGAATTACAAACGTCATTTTGTCTCAAACACACTTCATATCCGCAAGTTTTTGAACACGTCGATACACAGATTTTAAAAAATGTTATTTTTTCTTTCACGTTGTTGTTAAAAGTTGTTTGTTTGTTTGTTTTTGAAATACATTTTTGTGTAGAAATCCTGTTTGTTCGCCTTTTAGGAAACACAACAAGTATGAGCGATTGCTTCTGTTTTTTACAGGCTTGAAAAGACCGCCAACGGAATTGTTTTATGAACGGACATGCGCAGTAGCTTTGTTATTGTTAATCTATTTCAAACTGGCTATAAACTAGACACACAATGGCAGAAGAAAGCAACTGTTCATCAACTGCTTGTTTTTCTAGATAAGGACATCTGCTAAATGCTGTAAATGTGAAACAGTCCTGTAAAATACCCACACTTACATACACTGCTCAAAAAAATAAAGGGAACACTCAAATAACACATCCTAGATCTGAATGAATGAAATATTCTCATTGAATACTTTGTTCTGTACAAAGCTGAATGTGCTGACAACAAAATCACACAGAAAGCATCAATGGAAATCAAATTTATTAACCAATGGAGGCCTGGATTTGAATTCACACACAAAATTAAAGTGGAAAAACACACTACAGGCTGATCCAACTTTGATGTAATGTCCTTAAAACAAGTCAAAATGAGGCTCAGTATTGTGTGTGGCCTCCACGTGCCTGTATGACCTTCCTACAATGCCTGGGCATGCTCCTGATGAGGTGGTGGATGTTCTCCTGAGAGATCTCCTCCCAGACCTGGACTAAAGCATCCGCCAACTCCTGGACAGTCTGTGGTGCAAGGTGACATTGGTGGATGGAGCAAGACATGAAGTCCCAGATGTGCTCAATCGGATTCAGGTCTGGGGAACGGGCGGGCCAGTCCATAGCTTCAATGCCTTCATCTTGCAGGAACTGCTGACACACTCCAGCCACATGAGGTCTAGCATTGTCCTGCATTAGGAGGAACCCAGGGCCAACCGCACCAGCAAATGGTCTCACAAGGGGTTTGAGGATCTCATCTCGGTACCTAAGGGCAGTCAGGCTACCTCTGTCGAGCACATGGAGGGCTGTGCGGCCCTCCAAAGAAATGCCACCCCACACCATTACTGACCCACTGCCAAACCGGTCATGCTGAAGGATCGCTCTCCACGGCGTCTCCAGACTCTGTCACGTCTGTCACATGTTCATCTGTGAAGAGCACAGGGTGCCAGTGGTGAATATGCCAATCCTGGTGTTCTCTGGCAAATGCCAAGCGTCTTGCATGGTGTTGGGCTGTGAGCACACAGCTGTGGACGTCGGGCCCTCATATCATACTTATGGAGTCGGTTTCTAACCGTTTGTGCAGACACATGCACATTTGTGGCCTGCTGGAGGTCATTTTGCAGGGCTCTGGCAGTTCTCCTCCTGTTCCTCCTTGCACAATGGCGGAGGCAGCGGTCCTGCTGCTGGGTTGTTGCCCTCCAAAGCCTCCTCCACATCTCCTGGTGTACTGGCCTGTCTCCTGGTAGCGCCTCCAGCCTCTGGACACTACGCTGACAGACACAGCAAACTTTCTTGCCACAGCTCACATTGATGTGCCATCATGGATGAGCTGCACTACCTGAGCCGCTTGTGTGGGTTGTAGACCCCGTCTCATGCTACCACAAGTGTGAAAGCACCACCAACATTCAAAAGTGACCAAAACATCAGCCAGAAAGCATAGGTACTGAGAAGTGGTCTGTGGTCCCCACCTGCAGAACCACTCCTTTATTGAGTGTGTCTTGTTAATTGCCAATAATTTCCACCTGTTGTCTATTCCATTTGCACAACAGCATGTGACACTGATTGTCAATCAGTGTTGCTTCCTAAGTGGACAGTTTGATTTCACAGAAGTTTGATTTACTTGGAATTATATTGTGTTGTTTAAGTGTTTCCCTTTATATTTTTTTGAGCAGTGTATATATATAGATATATATATACATACAGTGGGGCAAAAAGTATTTAGTCAGCCACTGATTGTGCAAGTTCTCCTACGTTAGAAAGATGAGAGAGGTCTGTAATTTCCATCATAGGTACACTTCAAACTATGGAAAAAAAAAAATATCCAGGAAATCACATTGTAGGAGTTTTAAATAATTTAATTGTAAATTATGGTGGAAAAAAAGTATTTGGTCAATAAATTTGGTTTAACTCAGTACTTTGTAACATAACCCTTTGTTGGCAATGACAGAGGGTCAAACGTTTCCTGTAAGTCTTCACCAGGTTGGGCACACACTGTAGCTGGTATTTTTAGTCCATTCCTCTAGAGCAGTGAATGTTTTTGGGGGCAACACGGACTTTCAACTCCCTCCACACATTTTCTATGGGGCTGAGGTCTGGAGACTGGCTAGGCCACTCCAGGACCTTGAAATGCTTTTTACGGAGCCACTCCTTCGTTGCCCGAGCGGTGTGTTTGGGATCATTGTCATGCTGGAAGACCCAGCCACGTTCCATCTTCAATGCTCTCACTGATGGAAGGAGGTTTTGGCTTAAAATCTCACAATACATGGCCCCGTTCATTCTTCCCTTAACACGGATCAGTCGTCCTGTCCCCTTTCCAGAAAAACAGCCTCAAAGCATGAGGTATCCACCCCCATGCTTCACAGTAGGTATGGTCTTCTTGGGATGCGCCTCAGCATCCTTTTTCCTCCAGTTGAGTTTTTACCAACAAGTTCTACTTTGGTTTCATCTGACCACATGATATTCTCCCAATCCTCTTCTGGATCATCCATATGCTCTCTGGCAAACTTCAGACAGGCCTGGACATGTACTGGCTTAAGCCGGGGGACACACCTGGCACTGCAGCATCTGAGTCCCTCTGGGTGCAGTGTGTTACTCATGGTAGCCTTTGTTACTTTGGCAGGTCATTCATCAGGTCCCTCCGTGTAGTTCTGGGACTTTTGCTCACCGTTCTCATGATCATTTTGATCCCATGGGATGAGATCTTGCGTGGAGCCCCAAATCAAGGGAAATTATCAATGGTCTTGTATGCCTTACAGTTGCTCCCACAGTTGAGTTATTCACACCAACCTGCTTGCCTATTGTAGATTCACTCTTTACAGCCTGGTGCAGGTCCACAATTTTCTTCCTGGTGTGCTTCGACAGCTCTTTGGTCTTGGCCATGGTTGAGTTTGGATTCTGACTGTTTGAGGCTGTGGACAGGTGTCTTTTATACAGATAACGAGGTCAAACAGGTGCCATTAATACAGGTAACAAGAAAATTAAAGTGTGTTCAGTGCGCATGTTATGCTAATACAGTAGGCGTAAGTTTTAGTGATGGGAATTCCGGCTCTTTTCAGAGAGCCGGTTCTTTTGGCTCGGCTCAATAAAAAGAGCCGGCTCTTTCGGCTCCCAAGTGGCTCTTTAGATTTTTTTGTAGCTTAATTTATTACCAAATTATGTGTAAAATGAATTACTAATGTAAAACACATAATATCCAATGTTTGTTATTATTAATATGGTTTTTATTTATATACTCACAATGGAACACAGTAAAATAAAATACAAAAACGAAGACCCATGTCAATTACAGGTCCAATCTGGTCTCAGATCTTTGATTATGTGTATTATTTGTAAATTTGCAACTATATACAGGGAAACAAGACATCATCAACAAAATAAAATAGAAATAAAAATCTGCAGAAAAAGAAAAAGCAGCATCCAGGTTACAGTTTTTAATGAAGATTGGCATTCAAAAAAACTATATATATATATATATATATATATATATATATATATATATATATATATTTTTTTTTTTTTTTTAGATTAGATTCAACTTTATTGTCATTACACATGTACAAGTACAACGCAACGAAATGTAGCTTAGCATCTAACCAGAAGTGCAATAAGCAGCAATGTGTCGGAATGTACAATAAATAAAGTATATATATAAATCGGCTCACAATCAGGAACCGGCTCCCGTCGTTCATTTGAAAGAGCCGGCTCTTAGAGCCGGATCGGTCGCGACCGACACATCACTAGTAGGTTTCATTTCCATTTTTTGGGGAACACACTGCTCACACCACCCAGCCTAACACATCATAATCCGTGTTTTACGTTAAATAAAACGTAGGATATACTAACGAGGAATGCCAAACGTTAATATTTATCATGCCTTGAATATGAATGTAGTTTTACTATGAGAATCTTTTGAAAGTAAATACATTAAAGACATAATGTCTCACGTTATTACAGATAACACGTTCAGTTTAATAGTTTGAATAGTAGAGCTAAAGGAACACGAACTGCATTCGCATTTTTTTTGTGAAGAGATGCCGGAAAAAAACAAGCCTCTGTGTTAATATCTTTTCATTTAGAACATTGGCTATCACCGAGGTACCGATTTGAGACGCACACCAGTTCGCTCACTTCATAGGGAACAAGAGGTCGATTTAAGACGCACCCTTAGTCATATGACTCGGCGCAGTTCCTGTACGGAACTGTTTTCACCTTACCGAGCAGAAATCAGAGTGAAATCTGTCCGCGTTTTTAATCGGAGCTCTTTGTCCGGGAGGCTCGGCGGATCTGCAGGATGTTGGCTCTCATTAACCGGCTCTTGCACTGGTTTCGCTCCTTGTTCTGGAAGCAGGAGATGGAGCTGACCCTGGTGGGGCTGCAGTACTCCGGAAAAACCACCTTCGTCAACGTGATCGCGGTAAGCTCGAGCTCTGCCTACAGCATTACCTGATGGTGTTTAAATGTAGGTCTGGATATAATTGATACACCTCGACATGCTGCTGGCTGTACTGTTTGGAGTTGTGTCGGTTTGGAGGAGTCGTGTGGGGAAAAAGTTGGCGCATGATAACCAGGGCTGGGAAACAAACTGGATTTTAAGCACCATCATAGTTACAGCGTGATAATCTACACATCTCATTATCTAGAGATGACTCATTGTAGTTTGTGATTACTCACCAGGAGGTGCCAAAACTATGACCTAAACCTAGATCTCCTTACATTTAGTCATTATCCAGAGATTAGTTGAGTTTCAGACATCTGTTGAGTTATATCGCATGACGCTCTTGCTGGTTTGAATGAAAGCCTGCAGACTAGCGCTCTGATGGGGAGGTTGCTTGGCTGATAGTTTCTTGGCTGACTAGGTTCTGTTGATGGTTCTTCTTTATCCAAATTTCCCTTGATGATGAGGTTGCTCTGTTCTTGTTTCATATTGATAGGGTTTCTTGGCAGATGCGTTTTTTTGGGCTGACTAGGTTCTGCTAATGGAGTTTCCCTGGATGACGAGGTTTCTCTTATGTAGTCTCATATTTGACCATTTTTTCTTGGCTGATGACATGGTTGCTTGGCTGATGAGGTATCTTTGTGAATGAGATTTCGATGATATTGTCTCATATTGAGAAGCCTCCTTGGCCAAAACAGTCGCTCTCTGTTTGAGATACCCTTGATGATGAGGTTCCTCTGACCGTGAGGTGTCACAATGACAAGGTTCTTTTGATGCTGAATGAGAGTTCTCTAAGAAAAAAAAAAAGTCACCAAACACATTTTTACATGCTATTTATGTTTGAGCACATTTTTGTCATCGTGTTCATGGGCTTATGAAAAGACCCACTTTATCAGTGCTGAGATGTCAGGCAGAGGACGATGATAAATAGCCCTTCATTTCCGCTCTCTTGTGCTGGCCTGTATGGCTGTGAACGTTCACAGGAAGAGCGAGTTCTCTCACACCTTGGCGTGTCTCATTTAGCCTCTAATTGACTTTAGCCTGTGTGTCTGAAGATGTATGGCTGAGCTTGGCAGTCGTCCTGGGTGTCAGCTCAGCCAGACCATAATGCACCAGAACTACGTCAGGAGGCAAACACATTAGACTGAGCGTGTCAGTCCAGAATGGATAACGGAACCTTGTCTTGATACCATCATGGATCTGTTGATCTTGAAAATTTTTTGATTGGGTGTCCCTCGATAAGAACACACACTAGGCATCACCAGATAGAGTTTTGCAGAAGTTGATTTGAGGTTCATTATTGATTTTGATTAAGTAGAATCACTGACAGATTAATGGCACTGTAAAAGAAACTTTTTGTTCTATTTCAAGTTATCAGTCATGAGAAAAATGCTTACTGCAGTGCCTTCAAAGCGAAAAATCTTCGGGATCCTAATAGATTTAATCAGTTTGACCACTAGGGGTTTGGAGGAATTGCTATGACGGACTTTATATAATTTTAGTCTTTGCCTTGTCTAAGAGAAATCTGATTCACATGACTTTCCACTTTCCCAAAATGAAGTCAGTCAGCCAAGACTCATTTGGTATCTAAAAGCTGCTTCTCTAATTTTGTAACCAGTAATGGGAATCTCTCAGCAGTTAGCTTTTGTATAAATATAGCATTCCCACAGCCTCGCATCAAGTAATGTCATACAGACCTTCAGACAGGACGCTGGTCTGTAATGTCCATTGGCAACTCTCTCTTGTAGTGGGTACAATTGGGAGAACCTGTATGAATAATAAAACTGTGTTCCTATGTAGGGAATGTTGTAGATTTGTCAGGTGTAGTGTGTGTATGAACAGATTAACACACAGCCCAAGATATCAAATACATGAACTGTGCATTAGTACCAACTGCCACATTTTGCCTCCTCAGCAGAAAGTCTCCTTAATGTTCCCTTTAAATGGGAAATGTTATTTAAATTATTCGTTGGTGCCAAAAATTTGTTACATACCAAAGCCTGTGAAAGGAGATGGAAGTATCCTGTGCTTTTCTCTGGATAAGCGGAAAATGTTTATTTTTAGTTTAAGAAGCCATTAAGGTTTTCTGACCAATGCTATATTGGATTGAGACCAGTTGAATGTGGAGTAGGGGTAGGCGGTATGACGTTTTTTGTTGTATCATGATCAGTTTTGTTATCGTCTTAGACAATATACTTTCCTGAGCTTATCGAGGATCTTCAGTGCTTGACGAACTGCATGTGTCATTATAAAGAGTTTAATTTGTCCTGTAATTAATAGGATGAAGTGCAGCACATTTTGAATAAATTTTTTTTTTTTTTAAGAATCTGATTAATTTTGTCTGTAATCACATGTATCGTGATAAATATTGTGTATCGTGAAAATGTCTTTAAATATTGTGATGATATTTGTACCATATCACCCACCTCTACTGTGGAGACCATTTGAGTACAGTGAACGCTTTGTCATGTTCAAGAAACCAGTTTTTGATGATTTGAGCTTTGTCACATACTGCATTATCCTGCTGGAAGTAGCCATCAGAAGATGGTACACTGTGGTCAGCAGCAATACTCAGGTAGGCTATGGTGTTAAAACCATGCTCGGTTTGTATTAAGGGGTCCAAAGTGTGCAAAGAAAATGCCCCCATACCATTACACCAGCAGTAGCCTGAACTGTTGATATTAGGTACACCTGTTTAAATTGTCCGTTGAGTGTACATTTAGTTAATTAGCCAGAGGCCTTTATCCAGAGCGACTTAACTCCTCTTACAAGCCAAGCAATTGTGGGTTACAGCCTTGCGATAGGACCCATCACTGGCAGCTTGGCTGAGGTGGGATTTGACCCCACGGGATGAGATCTTGTGTGGGGCCCCAGATCGAGGGAGATTATCAATGGTCTTGTATGCCTTCCATTTTCTTACAGTTGCTCCCACAGTTGATTTATTCACACCAACCTGCTTGCATATTGTAGATTCACTCTTCCCAGTTTGATGCAGGTCTACAATTTTTTTTCCTGGTGTCCTTTGAAAGTTCTTTGGTCTTGGCCATATTTGAGTTTGGAGTCTGACTGTTTGAGGCTGTGGACAGGTGTCTTTTATACAGATAACCAGGTCAAACAGGTGCCATTAATACAGGTAACGAGTGGAGGACAGAAGAGCTTCTTAAAGAAGTTATTACAGGTCTGTGAGAGCCAGAAATCTTGCTTGTTTGTTAGTGACCAAATACTTATTTTCTATCATGATTTACAATTTAATTCTCTACAATGTGATTTCCTGGATTTTTTTTCTCATTTTGTCTCTCATAGTTGAAGTGTACCTATGATGAAAATTACAGACCTCTCTCATCTTTCTAAGTAGGAGAACTTGCACAATCAGTGGCTGACTAAATACTTTTTTGCCCCACTGTAGCTTTTTCTACTGTCAGGAGTACACGGAACATTAAAAAAAAATCATGTGTATATATAGAAGGCTTTGACTACAACAGGGTTTACTTCGCCACACAAATTTATACAATGTAGGACGTAATTGGGATGCTGGAAACCGTTGCAGAATGTAAACAGTTTTTATTGTGCAGACTACACCATTTTAAGCACAACTTTAAAAAAAAGAGCTACATGTTTTTTGGCTGAAGTTTTTTCGGCCCAGTAAAATACAGTGGTGCTTGAAAGTTTGTGAACTGCATACATATGACTGAAAAAATCCTAAAAGTAGATAAAGAGAACCCAGTTAAACAAATGAGACAAAAATATTATAGTTAGTCATTTATTTATTGAGGAAAATGATCCAGTATTACATATTAGTGAGTGGCATCTGTGAAGCATGGTGGTGGTAGTATCATGGTTTGGGCCTGTTTTGCTGCATCTGGGCAGGACGGCTTGCCATCAATGATGGAACAATGAATTCTGAATTATATCAGAGAATTCTAACGGAAAATGTCAGGACATCTGTCCATGAACTGAATCTACAGAGAAGGTGGGTCATGCAGCAAGACAACGACCCTAAGCACACAAGCCGTTCTACCAAAGAATGGTTAAAGAAGAATAAAGTTAATGTTCTGGAATGACAGAGGAATGGGCTAAAATTCCTCCAAGCCGGTGTGCAGGACTGATCAACAGTTACAGGAAACATTTAGTAGCAGTTATTGCTGCACAGGGGGGTCACACCAGGTACTGAAAGCAAAGGTTCACATACTTTTGCCACTCAGTAATATGTGATATTAGATCATTTCCCTCAATAAATAAATTACAGCTGTTGTTTCTGCTGTGCTTATGGTATGGCGGTGTATGAAAAATTCATACTGTACTAGTTTACAGCAAAGCACGAACGATGTAGAAATACCGAAAAAAAACAAAAAGAAATCCAAAGAAAAAAATATAGCCAAATCTGTACCAGTCTTATCAAAAACCCTGTTGAATAAATTTGAGAGTTATTTGATTCATTTTGCCTGCATCTTCCAGGTGAACCACCTTTATAGTAGCTCTTGATCCGTTAATTGTGTCTGTTTACTTATTAAAAGCAATATTACTGGAACATAACTTCTGCTAGGTTTGTTATTGGATACCAGTGCATGTATATAAGTGGTTTTCTTTGAAAGCTTCGGTGCTCTAGGATGTCTGCCTGTAATAACCAGCATGTCCTGCAGGGTTTGTTTAGCTATTAGAGCTCAGCATTTTGATGGATTGTCTAAGTGAGCTTGGAGCGAAGCTTGGGGGACATTTAGGTCTCGTCAAACTGGGGATTGCTCAAATCTTTTCTGTGATGAATGAAAGCTTCTGTCATGACATCAAAAACCTGGCCACACTCGTGCCATTTCAGCATCTTGTTGAGTTGGGCATGTTGCCTCTGGTTATCTGAGGGTAACTGTATCTGTAGTTGGGTGAGGGGTGACTCGTGCTGTGCTTTAGCACCATTGCACAATTTTCCATTTTGCCCTGGGGAAAAATTGCTGTAGCACATATTGTCAGCTATTAGGTGGTAAAAACAAAATAGATCATCGTGCAGTTTCAGTGCAGCTGTTGTGGTAATTACAGAGCGCAGTTGGAGGTGGTAATGGCTGGAAGAGCTGTTCCTCTGAGACGCCATGGAAAACACAGACTCTGCTGTAATGGTCCTTAAAGGAATAGTTCAGCTGACATGAAACATACACAGTGAAAAGATGTTATGGGTTATCTTGCGCTGTGTGCTTATAAGAACTTGTTCATGACTTCGATCACTCATGAACCTCAAGGCTATTTCACCAAGATCTTAATGCTTCTGTTGCTTGTCAGAGATGCTTGGAAAAGACCAGACAAAGAGCGGCTCTATAGTCTGTCTGAAAGGTACATAAGTGTACACTGTTTAAATTACTCTAGTCTACCCCTTGGGCCAGGTCTAGTGTATGTATACTAGCACCTGGTGACTGGGGCCCCTAAATAACAGGTTCAGCCTGAAATGGTGACAACCTTCGTCCCAATTTGGCATGTCCAGTTCCCCAGTCTTTGCAGCCCTCCCATCAAGCAACATTTTTTCACCAGGTGATGGCCGAGAGTGAGTTTGCATGAGGAACAGGCTTGATCGCCAGTTGGCTTGCTGGGGAGATCCTGATCTGACTTCCTCCCTCAGAGCTGACAGTTGTTTGTAGGGCGTTTAGCTAGCATATTTGACCACTGCGCCACCA
The DNA here is from genome assembly GCA_025084515.1 of Ancistrus triradiatus. Lineage (NCBI taxonomy): Eukaryota > Metazoa > Chordata > Actinopteri > Siluriformes > Loricariidae > Ancistrus > Ancistrus triradiatus. Next base: position 623,337 of record JAJAGP010000072.1, on the reverse strand, counting down.
GAGCCAGGAACAGACTTCGGGTCAGGTAGACCAGATAGACATGGAATTTGAGAGTTGTCGGAGGAAAATCCTCCTTTTTTCCTGTAGCACTTGTTTCGTATTTCCTTCCATTCCTAGATAGAATGGAAGGAATGTGACTCTCATCCTGAACTTTTTAAAAACAGCTTATTGGATTATGAGTCTTCTGAATTTGCTCGAGTATGGAGTATTATATCACTATGTGAAGGGATTTACTGTAGTGCTCAATGTAACCATTGTTTGTGGGGACAAAGCATAAAAAACAGTTTCCAATTCCAAGAAGGTTAAGCTTTTCCAGTGGGCTCTTGGTTAGAACTATTGGAACTGTTTCTTAATTATACTAAACACCACCTCACTGTTTGGTTTTCCTTCTCTCTGTGTGTCTGCAGTCAGGCGAGTTCAGCGAAGACATGATTCCTACTGTGGGCTTTAACATGAGGAAGATCACCAAAGGAAACGTCACAATAAAGGTAATCTTTCATTTGCTACCCTATGGAAGCTGTTTTGTGGAGTTGGTGCCCAGCTGCTTAAGACATTCATGTTGGTTTTTCTTTAGTTTATATGCAAGTGAAGTGTCCTGATGTCTGAAAGCAAGGGATGAGACTGAGATTAAGAATATGAGGTGACTCCTGTATTAACCCTTTTCAATTCTGTTGATGCCAGATGGAGTCAGGCTACAAGGTCTGTTGTGTTCACCTCAATGCCTATAAAGTTTCACTTTATTTTCACTTATTTCAGGGATTAATCCTGTTTTTATGATTTCTTATGGGGAAATTTGATCCAGAACGGCCTTCTGGAACCAATTAAGTTAGAATTCTGAGATTCCACTGAATGTGTATAAATGGCATTCATAAGTCTGTCCTATTGTAAGTACTACTCTGTTTGTCTCTCCTCTACCTATATATTCTCTCTCACCTCTAACTATACAAACTGTTTCACATTCACTCGTTAAGTCTTTGTTTCATCTGGCTGATTTTCCATGTTGTTCATAATGCTGTCTATCAATGCATTTTTGGCTTCTGTCAAACAGAAGTATCAGTTGTTTCAGTCGCTCATGTTTTTAGCGGCATCTTTGCATTTGAATGTTGTTTTTACACAGTTTTTCTTGTGAAAGTACCCTTTATATTTACAGTACTTGTACACAGCCCAGTATGTATACACTGCCTGGCTAAAAAAAAGGTCACCACCTGGATTTAACTAAGCAAATAGTTAAAAGGTTAAAAAAGGAGCCTCCCATTGCATAATTACTGCACTGGTGTTTCAACTGATGCAGTGAGTAACTTCTCATTTGTTAAATAATCATGATGCAACTCTGGACAGAACTGCTTCTGCAATGTCACATTTCTTTCTGTCCAGAGTTGCATAAATTTTTCCCCAAGATCTTGTAATGATGATGGGAGATTCGGACCACTGCATAAAGTCTCCTCCAGCACATCCCAAAGTTTCTCAGTGGGGTTCAGCTCTGGACTCTGTGGTGGCCAATCCATGTGTGGAAATGATGGCTCATGCTCCCTGACCCACTCTTTCCCAATCTGACCCTTCTGAAACAGATGAACATCTTTTCCACGACCACAGGATGGCTCGTTTGACATGGGATGTTTAATAAATGAGAAGCTCCTCACTGCATCAGTTGGGGTTAAAGAACTTGTTGCCAGCTGAAACATAATCACCAATGCAGGAAGGCTCTGTTTAAACTATTTGCTTAGTTAAATCCAGTTTGTGACCTTTTTTTTCTTATTTTTATTGCATTTTTTTGGCTGGGCAGTGTATAAGTACCATAAAAAGACTGTGACTATGGTAATGTCAGGTGAACAACCATTTCGGTCATTGTCATTTTTCTCAGAAAAACTTCGGTTAGTTTCAGATTACCAGGACACTGGATTTCCTATCCATTGCTGAATGTTATTATTTTTAGCTTAACTTGTCATTTACACATTTTATTGACTTTGTGTGTGTGTGTGTGTGTGTGTGAGAGAGAACTGAACTGGAGGCAGAGTCAAATGTATGTGTATTACAGCTGTTGTCATGACTGTCTGTATATGGATTATGAAAAACTGCTGAGTAGCAAAAGCGAAACACAAACTTTTGTACAGAAGTCGTTAATCAGCTGGGCAGACACGAGATTCAGAGTGACCTGGATTCAGCCTCTGCAGTTCAGAAAGCTTTGTGTGTTGTTTCACTTCCTTTATGCTCAGTACCGAAGCACATGACAATTACACTCTGAATTACTGAAGTGCTGATTAAGACTGCAGCAATATGTGTGAGGTACAGTCAAATAATTTGAGTCAAAGAAAAGTAAATGTTTCATAGACACTTGTAGTCATACTACACCGTATAACTCCTAGCATAATCATAGTATGGTAATTATGCAGTCAACCTCTGCTGTCTGATTGTACCTCATTCCAGAAAATGGTTTTTCCCATTTACATTTACAGCATTTAGCAGACGCCCTTATCCAGAGCGACTTACTTATTGATACAGTTTTACAATCCAAGCAATTGTGGGTTAAGGGCCTTGCTCAAGGACCCAACAGAGGTTTGGCAGAGGTGGGACTTGAACCCTGGACCTTCTGGTCCATAGAACCTTAACCACTAGGCTACCACAGTCCCATTGTTTCCCAAGGTGAAAACCTTGCCTTATTCCAAGTGTATTCAAATCTTTTCTGCTTTCAATGATTGATCAAGCAGATAAGAAAGTGAACGACTGAATGGAGACTGTAGGTAGAGGCATGATGATGTTCAGAACATGACCTACTTCCATTATTATAACTAATCACCATTTATCATAGCGGTTTGTGGGATCGGATTGCAGATTAAGGGATTAAAATACCCCGTGTATTACATCTGAAATTCTGAAAGTGGGGTTCGACTGTATATACAGTACTATGCAAAAGTCTTTAGGCCACCTTTTAGATTAGATATACCATTGTTTTAGCAATGGTATAATGATCATCCAGAAGTTTCTCAGTCTCAATACAGATAATTTGTAAAAAAATCAGTACAAAAAGCTTCTATGGGCTACAGGGGCAAGCATTTAGTGTGGCCTCCCCTTACACGTGAGCAATAGTGGCATCTGGCAGCTTCATCGGGATGCCAAGTTGAACCTTCTACAGCCTGAAGAAGCCTGATCAGGAATGGCCTTTTTGGAAGGGTAGCAGCCCAAAAAACACTTTTTTGAAAGGGATAAAAAGGCCAAGAGATGCTAAAGCTCACAAAGACTGGAATGAAGATCAGTGAAAACGAGGATTATGGAGTGACGAATACAAGTTTGAAAGTTTTGGATCCAATCGTCGATAATATGTTATGGTCATTATGCTATTGCTAAAACAACAAATCTAGCTGTGGCCTAAAACTTTTGCACAGTACTGTACATTCTGTAGTGCGTGTATGTTATCGGTTTGTTACATTAAATGTTATTTGCTTCTCACAACCAGTGTGTCATTGCGGTGCAGCAAACACTGTACAGTTTAGCCCTCTGTTTGACCTTGTAGTTCTACAATCACAGACTGTAGTCCATCTGTTTCTCTACATCTTTGTTAGCCCCCTTTCAACCTGTTCTTCAATGATCTACCACCCAAATAGTACCTGATCTGTTTGAGTCCTGTGGGGGTCCTGACTATTAGAGAACAGGGTGAAAGGGCTCATGCGGTATGGACTACAGACGGTAATTATAGAACTACAAAGTGCTTCTGTATAGTAAGTAGAGTTGATAGAATGGGCAGGTATAGAACAAGGCTGTGGTTTTAATGATATGGCTCATGTACTGATAATAATATGGTGGTCTATATGTCAATATTATGATACAGTATACTATGGGAACATTTTAACACTGCTTCATTTAATGTTTATCATGTCTTCCTAAAATCCAGATATGAATATAATCCATATTGCCCATTGAGTTGTTATAACCCTGGCATGTTTGCGGTGTGCAGATTTGGGATATAGGAGGGCAGCCCCGCTTCAGGAGCATGTGGGAGAGATACTGCAGAGGAGTCAATGCTATAGTGTGAGTACTCCTTTTGTGAAACTGATTTCAGTGCCAGAACTGGGCTTAATCTGTGATGTATGGACAGACTATGGGATGTTTTCTTGTAATTGTGGTTATTAATTCATTATTAACTTGTTCACTGTTTGTGCTCTCAGGTACATGGTGGATGCTGCTGATCAGGAAAAGATCGAGCCCTCTAAGATCGAGCTGCACGGCCTGTTAGACAAACCTCAGCTTCAAGGCATTCCTGTATGAAGTCTCTGTAAACATTCATTGCTTTCCTCATACTTTCTTACTTTCATGATCTTATCAGTGACCATGTGATTTGTCTCCTGTAAAATGTTCCTTTAGAATCTGGTGTGCACTCTGCTGAAGATACGAGAGACATGTAGAACATGCCATTCTACTGCTTTACTAGCAGATGCTGCAAGGCATTCACATTGAACTTCAACGTCTGCTCATAAAGCAGTGGAATAGAACATCTATCACTTAGTGCTGTGCAAAAGTCTTAGGTCACCATTAAATTTGTGGGTTTAGCAATTGTATAATGACCATATATAATGCTTCTATATTATTCTCAGCCACTTTATTGAGCTGCATACAGGAAATATGTACACACCCTAAAAAGGCCCATGTTTTTCAGAACAGAATGGCTTCTGCAGGCCGAAAGTGGTTTCTTGGCTGCTACCTTTTCAATAGAGACCATTCCTGATCAAGCTTCTTCGGACTGTAGAAGGGTCAATTGGCATCCCAATGAAGCTGCCAGATGCTGCTTTTACTCGGTTGCTATAGAAGCAGTTCTGATTTTTGTGCTTTTTGATAGCGCACGTGATTTCCAGTATTTTCTGGTTGTATTCTAATCAGGAGACTGAGAAGTAATTATTATATGGTCATTTTACAATTGCTAAAACATCTAATCTGATGGTGGCCTAAGACTTTTGCTCAGTGTATCTGCTTGTACACGCCATAAATGAAGAACATGAATGCCTCATTCAACCACAAACCAGGAACTGTCTAGAGTAAATTACGATTGGTTTCAGTTTCAGATGAAGCAAATTTGTCATCCACTAATTAAGACATGTAGTTGGTTTGGAAAACTTGGTGTTTCGTCGAACATGGTTGAGGGAGATACACCCCTGAGGGAGGAGAGGCCAGTTTGAGGAACAGTGACCCCTACCCAGTGCTGAAATGGACTGGTGCCCCAACATGGAAAAAAAGTGTTTTATGTTAAAAGTAAGACGCACCCTTATTTCTTGGATTGTTCTGTTTTTATTCAGGTTCTTGTTTTGGGCAACAAAAGGGATCTCTACGATGCTCTGGACGAGAAACAGCTTATTGAGAAAATGTAAGCTTTTCTTTTTCTTGTATCGAATGACCTTTAGTGGTAATAGTTGTGTATACATGTGGTGGATGAAAACACAGAAGCTTGCAAGGACGTGTTAATATCAAGTCCCTTTTTTAAGTGGTCTTTATTTTGATGTTGCGTCTTTATTATTACACTGCTGTAAAGTCAACAGAAAAGAAACACGAGTTGCAATCAGGGGTGGAAAATCCTGGGGAAAAGCAGATTATCGGCCCCCAATATGATCACTATAAAGATAACTATCATTTTAAATAATGTATTGGATTGTACTTTCCCCTTATGTATGTGGTTTGGTCCACTGCCTACCAGCACCTGATCCCATACACATTTTTATACTGTTACAACTATAAATTATAAATTGTCTTCAAGTTGCCTCACGTTTGTTGGGGTTATTGTCTATAGCTTGTTTTTAAATATTACAACAATAAGTGTAAATTTCTTAAGATTTGGTTTAGTTTGGTTATTTACTGAAGTATTTCGTCTGCTTTTGTAGCTCTTCTTAAAGCTCAAAAATGTTCTTGTAAAGCGTTACGTAGCAGACTCGGAGGATAGACCAGTAAAACATTTAATACAGGTCAAATTCATACTGAAACCATCTTCATGATGGTTCTTAATTAAGATTCTGTTAGGTGAGATCATGCCATACTCGTCGTACTACTATCTACACCCATATAGTCCCATATAGTGTAGCCATCTATAGGCCATTCTTGGCATTACAGTTTGAATTGGATACATCTGTAGCCTGTATGTATTTAGTACAGCAGTACTTTTGTTAGCACCCCCTTAGGAATTGTGCTTGAGAAATTTTGTCTGTCACAACCTACACCCTTGTTTGCCATGATGTATTAAGATGAATGACTTGCTTTTTTCCAGGAACTTGGCAGCGATACAGGACCGAGAAATCTGCTGCTACTCTGTCTCGTGTAAAGAGAAGGACAACATAGGTGAGATTCTCCCACAGTGTTTTGTGATTGACATGCAAGCTGAATAAAGTTCTAGGGGATTGTAATTTTGCATTGTAGAGTGTGTGAGTGGCACTTTAAAGGAACCGCAGTGATGGTGGTGACTCAGGCTGCGGTTCTGTTTTTTCGCTGTGTCATACGACTGAATGCTTAATCAGAAAATCAATACTGGGGAAAGTGATACGACTCGCTGTGCACCTGAGCACAGATAACCAGCCATAAGCACACCGACAGGAGAGATGATCAGATGATTCCGGTCAGTACAGTAATGATATTAGGAAGCATCATGTGATCTTCTGATCTGTATGGATGCAATTTTTTCATGAAGCAGCTCTCTGGTTTCGTTCTGAGCTTCAGTGCAACCCGTTCTACTGCCAGTCTTGGTCTATGGAAACTCAAGGTGGTATGCTCTGAAAATAAATCTATTCAAATCTGAAAGTGAAATATTCAAATCTAAAATGTAGTAAGAGACAGAAGGTGGTGTGTGAAAACTGTTCAAGCTGTAACTGGGATGTTCCAGATTTTAGACCTAGGATTTGCTCTGACAGAGCCCCTGTGATCACACAATAAAAATGAGGGATATTGAGTCCAAATGAATAAATGATAAGCAACCCTTGTAATATAAGAATTCTGGGAATGAGAAGACTATAATCACTACATGGCACAATGAATAGGATGTCAAACACAGCACGAGTTCTCCCACACTGTGTGATTCAGTAATTAATGATTCTAGAAGTCACAACCATTATTAGAACTGTTTTGAACTTTATGACGTGCTTTATTGCCGGTATTTCAGGCTTTGATAAGATGAGTTCAATTTCCTGTTATGCTAATGGTTCTGTGACTGTGGTTCCATTGATCTGTTTTTGATTTTGCAAAAACAGTGGTCAAATTGAAAAATCCTGGATGATGTTTTCATTAAATCTATTTTAAATTAAATCCATTTTTGTAAGTAATGGGAACTGATATAATGTTAAAATGTTTTATGGAATTCTCTAACATGGGCACCAAACGAGTAAATTTCATTTTAATGTTTGGGGGAAACCATGCAGTTCCTGGGGGACACACCAAAGGTGCTACCAACTTTACTGTTGTGTGTTTTTTTTATATAGGCTACAGGTTTTACTATGTTTAACCCGTAATAATAATATATATGGGTGTAGTTTCGTAAGTGCAATGACTATGGCATGATCTTATCTAACAGAATCTTAATTGAGGAACACTATGAAGACTTTCAGTATGAATTTGTAGTCATTAAATTTGTTTCTGGGCTAATCTCAGAGTCTGCTACATTAGCTTTACAAGAAAGCTCATATTTTTGAGCTTTCAGATCAGTTGTAAAAGCAGAAGAAATACGTCAGTGGATAACCTAAACGAAATATTTGCTTACTGTAGCCATCTTTAAAAACAAGCTTTGTACAAGTTATGCCACCAAATATAGGGCAACTTAAATATGTACAATACTTTATAATTTCTCAACTGTAACAGCACAAAGTAAAATGTCTGTGGGTTCAGGTTATGGTAGGCAGTGGACCAAACCACTGTGAGGTATATGAAGGGGGAATGCAGTCCTTTTAAATCTTAAAAGAGATAAATAAATAAATAAATAAAAATATATAAATGGCCAAGTCAAAGTCCTGACCTTAATCCAATCGAAATGTTGTGGAAGGACCTGAAGTGAGCAGCTAATGTGAGGAAACCCACCAACATCCCAGAGCTGAAGCTGTTCTGTACGGAGGAATGGGCTAAAATTCCTCCAAGCCGGTGTGCAGGACTGATCAACAGTTACAGGAAACGTTTAGCTGCAGTTATTGCTGCACCGGGGGGGATACTGAAAGCAAAGGTCACATACTTTTGCTACTCACTAATATGTAATATTGGATCATTTTCCTCAATAAATAAATGACCAAGTATAATATTTTTGTCTCATTTGTTTAACTGGGTTCTCTTTATCTACTTTTAGAAAATCTGATAATGTTTTAGGTCATATTTATGCAGACATCTAAAATTCTAAAGGGTTCACAAACTTTCAAGCACCACTGTATGATAACCCAAAACGTTTGGTGTATCAGGTGGGTTTATTCTCTCTCCATCTCTTCCCTTGCACAGACATTACACTGCAATGGCTAATTCGACATTCGAAGTCCCAGAGGAGCTGAGGTTAGAGGAGGAGAGAAGAGAAGCTGGCGTCAGTCCTCATACCCCACCCTGCTGCCAAGGTCCCAGACCCCATTCCAACCTCGAGTCAGAACCCAGTGCAAACCCAGCTTCAACAACTCGAGTCTATATTGAGCTTAAGTGACATTGTTTAAACTTCTTAAATGCCTGTTACAGGACAACATGACGTCCGATTCTCATAATCTGTCCAGGAAGCCAACCACCTGGTTCATGGCCCATATATTCCGTCATTTGCTCACCTGCTTATTTATGGCCCTGTTCTCTTATGATAAACCCCGCTTTCAGAGTCAAACAGATCGAGGCCAGGTCTGCATCTAATGCTCATTTTCTGTGGAGACCAGCCAACATCCTGTGCAGAGTTTTGTCGCAGTGCGAGGCAGATGATGAGTTGTAATTTTGTGCAAATGAGACGTGAATGTCCTTAGTTGGGTATTAATCCACGTCAGGTCAGAGTACAGCATAAGAACTGTATATTGAAAAAAGTATAGTAATAGTACTAGTGCCATTTGCCAGTACTAATTCATTCTTCTTTCATTTAGTTTCAGTAAGCAACTTATCCTGGTCAGGGTCGACGTTGGTTGTGTGGCGACACAACACTAGAGAGAAATGGGGAAACACTAAACAGGAGAAAATCTATTTGTTGTCACACATGGGGCAGTTAGCCTAGCCTAACTTTTGGGAGTTAAATGGCACCTTCTGCAAAGATTTGGCCACCCTGCTTGGTTTCTTCAGTGAACAAACTTAAATATGACACACATCTACCATTCAGTAAGGCTTTGTGACCCTAAAACACCAGTGGAGTGGATCATCTGGGTATGAAAGGTTGCCAAGTTGACACATGATCCAATTCTCTCAAGATTCTTTAAACTGTGTCATTTCTAAGTTTGATTCAAAGTTTGGGTTATATGAATGGGTGGTGGGGTTTAGTGTGGGAGTTCTGTACTGGATGCCAGTTCATCATAGCATTATTATATATAGTACTGTCAATGTCTCCCATATTTGCCAAGCTGCCACTGTTTGGTCCTTGAGCAAGACCCTTAACCCTCAATTGGTTGGATTGCAAGACCATATCAGGTGTAAGTCGCTCTAGAGAAGGGTGTCTGCTAAAAAAGAACAAAGAACTAAAGACAAAGTCTTAGGCCACCATTATATTTGTTTTAGCAATGGTATAATGACCATCTGTAACACATTGTTGATGAGCGGACAGAAAGTCTTAGCCTTTTCACCTTGTTCCCCTTCTGAAAAAGTGGTTTCTAGGCTGCTGCCCTTCCAAAGGGACCATTCCTGATCAACTTCTTTGCACTGTAAAAGGGTCAAATTGGCATAAATACTTGCCTCTGTAGTCTATAGAAGCTGTTTTATTTTTTCTGTTTTATACCGCATGCATATTTCCTGTATTTTCTGGCTGTATTATAATAAAGAAACTGAGAAATAATTATATGATCATTATACCATTGGTAAAGCAGTTGTATAGCTAGTCTAAAGGTGGCCTAAGACTTTTGTACAGTATGTTTAAACACACAAACCTTTCTGACCAAGCATATGAGTCAGTTCTAATAATGCAAGATATTAAGCTTAATGGCTCTAAAAATTGGTCAGAGAATTGGGAAGGAAGAAGAAAGTGCACTTGAGACCTGTGGCACCATAAGTTGTTGCGGTGAAATGTTGTGGTGGAAACTGGAAATAGGCTAATTTTAAACTTCCATAGTCTTGTTGTACGCTAAGATAAAATCATTAAGATTTTAACATTTGATATGAAGTTCTAACACGACTAGGTTTTCAAAAGCTTCCAAATGTTTTTTTTTTTTATTTAATCATTGGTTGGTAATCTGCTACACCTGATGAAGCTCAAGCAAGGTGTGACATGTCTACAAGTAGAGAGCTACTGTATGCAGTCTAGTGATTCCCAAGGTAAAAGAGTAAATCATGCAGGGTTTCCAGAAAGAATGGATCTTCAAGCAGAGATGACCACCTGCTGAAATATTGTCCATACATATGCATGTACCCAAATGATGATGATGATGATGATCTGTGACTGTAGTGTGTTGTCAGTTTTTCACTACAGCAGTGTTAGAGCCTTAACATTTATTCATTTTAACTGGTGCTTTATTCATGAATATAGTCCACTGTTGTCATTTGTAGCAAACAGCAGAGACTTTCAATCTTTTCTTTTTTCTTACAGTCCAAGCCATTACTATAGATGCTCCTACAGAGGGTGTGACTTTTAAAGAAAACATGAACAATTTTAAACAGTAGGAAAAGTAGGCCAGGCCATAACATGGATTATTTGCATTCAAGATGGTGTCTTATTAATTTTGGGCTAATTATTGTAGGATATACACCTCTCTTTACTCCTCGTTTTACTTCTGGTATATGTCTGTATTTGGAAACTCAGTCTAGTTTGGTTGAACACTCGGCTTGTGGACCATGTGCTGTTTTGCTTTGTGCAGCTTGGCCAATTAAAATGTCCTGTAGCCTTGAATTTTTTCCAGGAATTGCAACTGAAGCAGCATATGCTCATCTTTTAGATTTTTTTCCATCATCTCTGAGCTTAAATGGACACAAGCTTCACAAGCAAGTGCGGTGTGTTTCCACAGGAGAACAGGGCCTTCATTTCTTTTTGTTCTAGTCTCCATCACTTTCTCTCTTTGATCCTATGTCCCTTTTAAGGGCTCGCCCTACACCCCATGTCCCACCATCTCTTCATTTTTTTTTTTCCTCCACCAGTGGTCACTCAAGCCGTCCACAAACACTACTTGGTTTCTCATGTCCAGACTGCTTTGAGGACAAAAACTTGCATGTCCTCATCTGCCCCCTGACGTCCTCTGTGGTGTCTTGGTTGCACTTGATCAAAACAAAGCCTGTCTGCTAATGTTCTCAGTCCAGTTGCAGCTTAAATGTTTCATTATATTTTGTGCTTGAACTGTTCCTTTAAGGAAGATGAAATCCTTTGCTGATTTGCCTGTCAGAGTGCTGGTCAGTGCACATATTTAAGTGCCTTCTGCACCCCTTTCGAATTATGGACCTGAACCACACTGCACGCAGGCACGGTAGAATGTTGTACAGGAAGTGACAACGTCTAATATTAAACTTGGCTTATTGTGACTTAATGATGTTGTTCTTGCATAATTGTGTCAGTGGCTCCTAATAACAGCCGTTACTGTTTCCCTGCTCTACTCAACCATTAAATGACTGGTTTGGGAGAAAGTCAGTGGTACAGGTACGGGACTATTGATCAGAGGGTTCAAATCAGAGCACTTCCAATCTGACTCTTGAGAACGATCCTTAACCCACAGGTTCTTGGAAAGGATGCACACAATTGGATTAGAAATGTAAGAACCCCACTGTGTGATCTCTTAGCAATGTATGAACTATTAAAATCCTCTAAGCCACTATAACAAATTGTAACAATAGTAGATTGTGTTCTGAACAGCTACTTATCTCCACCTGCACCCTCCACTTTTGTTTTAGTCGGTGCTTATTTCTGAGGTAATGGTTGTTTTTTATTCTGTGGCAATTAGGGCTAGAAGCAACAGCTGTGAGACATTAGAGAGCACATGCTGCAGAAACATCGTGAATGAGACCTACTCGGTAGAGTCGAAGCCTGGTCAATTCAGAGATGACAAACAGCTATGAAGACCAATCAGAAAGTCTCCTGTGCCATTATATTACACTGACATCATTGAAAGTTTAAATATACAGGAACCAGGTATGGATTTCCATATAGAAAATGATGTACATAGTTTCCCATTATATGAATGTTCACTTCTCAGAGCGAGGTACATTCAAGTAACAGGGATTGACTGGAAATGTAATTTTGGAACAGTGTAACTTTGTGCTTAAGGATCTACACTCAGAAGGCTGTGAATTTTCTCTTTGACTCTCTGCAAAGTTGGACTCCTGAGCAAGGCCTTTAAAATACACCTTCAAAGCTCAAGTTGCCAAATGCAGTAAATACCCTTAACGTAAGACATCCACTTGTCTCAGTGTGTACCTAGTTCTTGTAGAGCTGGGTCTCTGATGGCTCAACAACCTGTTGATGTCTCTCATCTTTACAGTGAAGCACATAAATGAAATTGAGCCGTAATCACTCTGCTGTATTGAATGTTAATTGCAGTGGCGGCTCAGCTGCCATCATTGGCCAGAAGCTTGAGGAATTCGGCCTCACCGCTGCCAAGCTGCCAATGTTGGTGGTTTCCGAAGGGGGGGTGGAGCAAGGCACATAAATGAGGCCTGTTTAAGATGCATAACTGTGTCACTGAATAACTCCACTGTAAAGGCCTTTTCATACTGAATGCGATTTTTACGCAACAAAAACACCGGATGAGATTAACGTAGTGCGACCTTCACTCCAAGTCCGACACTTGTCTTACAAGCTGAAATCAAAACTTTACTGTCACAAATCCTTTAGAATTGTGTTGTTAATCCCAATAGACAGTTAACTGTCTAAATACCGTTTGAGAGAATAGAACTGAACTGAACTGAGCTTAGAAATGATAGTGGAACCACTTAAATTGAAGCATGATTACGATACGATTCGAGCAATGTGATTGGTCAGAATTTTTCCTGGTCAATTTTAATTGGTCAATTTTTTTCCTGAATTTTCTGACTGGTCGAAAAATCGAGCCATCTGATTTGTTTAATCAGATGGGTCGATTTTTCGACCAGTCAGAAAATTTGGGAAAAAAGTTCCGACCAATCGGATCGCTCAATTTTTCGACCAATCAGAAATTTTGGGAAAAATTTTCGGGCCAATCACTGCACTCAATTTTTTTGACCAATCAAAAAAAATTGGGGAAAAAAGTTCCGACCAATCAGATTGCTCAATTTTTTGACCCATCAGAAAATTCGGGAAAAATAAATTTCAGCCAATCAGTTATTTTATTTATTTATTTTTTGGTCTAAACACTTTATTTAATTTCCCTTCTCTGAATGTGTTGCTGAGATTTTGCCGTGTCTTTTTCACATCGTCAACTTAAAAAAACAAAGCCACGAGTGAAGATTAGTGCAGGAAGCTCCAGTTTGTTTGTTTTAAACAGACTAGAATGACTGAGATAAATAAGAAAACGATTCCATCCAGTCACTGTGAGGTTTATCACCATCATTCTCCAGCCTTTCAGTTATGTTCCGCCAGATCTGTTCTTTAATATCCATGGTTTTATAGTCAGCGTGTTGCTCGTCCTATAAGCTCTTGTGCTCTGCTACTAGCAGGATGGGCTGTTCTGCCTGACAACCGAGCTCTGATTGGTCAGCCTGATTTTAAGGCATCAGAACAACACAGAAATTAGAACAGGCGCCGATTAAAATATTTTACGCAGCATTGCAGTCCGTCAGTTTCCGACTTTGTGTGAAGGACTGCACCGATATGCGTGCGTTCTTTTTCAAAACTTGACATGCGTTTTTTTTTGGTCTGTTAAAATCGGACTTGGTGAGAAAAGGCCTTAAAGGTGAAGCATCACTTTAATTTTTGTTCATTAAGAAGTTGCAGATTTTTACAAATTACGACGTTTAAAATAAATTCCGGTGGAGTTTGGAAGCAGATGTGTACGGTATGCGTCGGATTGCGGAAGCTCTAAGGGTGTGTGCTGAATTCTGTAAATATTAATGTAAAACTTCAAACGTGACATCAGTATCTCTGATGCCTTTACGTATTGTTTGTACAAAGCTTCCTTCCGAAAATGACATTTACATTACAGTAGCATAAAAAGGCTGTGTGACTATGGTAATGTCCGGTCAACGTCCTGATTCACGAAAGTAATGTGGTCGTTAAGTGGCTCCCAGGAAAAGTAATTAGATTACTAATTAGAACACTGAAGAAGTGTGATGTTAATTCTGTGTGAACTTGTCATGTTCTTGCAGGCTGGGTTTAGTTTTGTTCACACTGTACTTCCAACAGTGTATCTGCACAGCATGTCGTTATAAGATGTGCCATGTGAGTGAGTTCTGTACGCATTAGAAAGTCCTACTTGATCTTCCAGGCACAAAAGGCATGGCCGGACACGACTTTGAAGTGGTCGATTTAATTTCATTTACAGGAAGAATTCATGACCGGTATGTTTGTAGCACGCAGATTGAATTTCCAAACCGGATCGGCTCAGCAGGGTTCGTATCTTTTCCATAGCTCTGCTCACTGTACAGTAACGACACCTTGCGAGAGATGTAATAACGTAAGAACTTTGATCATTTTGTTTAGAATGAGTTATGGGCGAAATGTGAAACTTGTCCCCATTATATGACCATGAACTATAACTGTGTAGTCCGATGCTTTGCTCAAGTTTTAAGTCATAAAGAAAAGTTTCAGCCTAGTGTAATATATGAAACATATTTCTGATACGCAACGTTTCAGTGATATACAGTGTTTTGTTTCATAGTGATCCAACGTGCAAACAAGAGAAACAATGGTGTCTGCACTTAATTCCAGAATGCAATGCAGTCGACTGACAAATGGTTCGGCTGGTAAGCAATCAGTGCCATGGAAAAGCATTGTGGGAAGTCCCCTGTTTACAGAAGTGATAGTAGAGAAGCATCCTGATTGATAGACTAGTAAACTAAACAAAGGAACGAAGGACTTTCAGTGTAAATTAATTATTTTTGTTCTTGATATTGACTATACTGATTTTATATAGATTGTATAGTGTCTGTACAAAGCCATGCCCCTTTGGAACAGTCAGTCTTTGTCTTACAAGCTGAAATCAAAACTTTACTGTCACAAATGAACTGAACTGAGCTTAGAAATGATAGTGGAACCACTTAAATTGAAGCATGATTACGATACGATTCCAGCAATCTGATTGGTCAAAATTTTTCCTGGTCAATTTTAATTGGCCAAATTTTTTTTCCTAATTTTCTGACAGGTCGAAAAATAGAGCCATCTGATTTGTTTAATCAGATTGCTCGATATTTCGACCAATCAGAAAATTCCGGAAAAACAATTGACCAATCAGATTGCTCAATTTTTGGACCCATCACAAAATTCGGGGAAAAAACAAATTCAGCCAATGAGTTCGCTCTTTTTTTTTTTTGACCAATCAGAAAATTCAGAATAAAAATTCGACCAATCACATATCTCAATTTTTCAACAAAGCAAAAAAAATTCGGGAAAAATATTCCACCAATCAGATTGCTCAATTTTTAGACCCATCACAAAATTCGGGGAAAAAAAAATTCAGCCAATGAGTTCGCTCTTTTTTTTTTTTTTTTTTTTTTGACCAATAAGAAAATTCAGGAAAAATATTCGGCCAATCAGATTGCTCGATTTTTCGACCAATCAGAAAATTCAGAAGAAAAATTTGACCAATCACATATCTCAATTTTTCAACAAAGCAAAAAAAATTCAAGAAAAATATTCGGCCAATCAGATTGCTCTTTTTTTTTTTTTTGACCAATCAAAAAATTCAGAAAAATTCAACGAATCAACATAGCTCGATTTTTTTTTTTTTTTTTTTTTTTTCGACCAAGCAAAAAAAATTCGAGAAAAATACTCGGCCAATCAGTTTGCTCTTTTTTTTTTTTTTTTTTTGACCAATCAAAAAATTCAGAAAAAATATTCAGCCAATCAGATTGCTCGATTTTTTTTTTTTTTGACCAATCAGAATATTCAGAAAAATTCAACGAATCACATAGCTCAAATTTTTTTTCTTTTTCGACCAAGCAAAAAATATGCGGGAAAAGTATTCGGCCAATCAGAAAATTTGGGAAAAAATTTGCACGGTTAGCACGGTGTGTTAACAGAACAATGTAAATGAGGCCAAAGCCAAATCAGTTGGATATTAAAATCCTCACCATTCAAAAAAATTTAATTTGCACGTCCAGTCAAAACAAACCAATGATATCTGTTGACAAGGTTGAATACAAAGTGAGTCTGCAGCTGCATTCCCTCACTGAAAACTCAGTTTTCATGGTTCGACATGTGCACGGAAGAAGAGTCAAGCCAATTTAAAGCTGACCAAGTTAATCGTAACAGCATATATTAAAAGAGAAAGACCTTTCAACAACTACTAACAACCACATGATATACTAACTTTTGCCTGTAAATGATTTATATAATGTATAGCTTTAAGTCAAATCAGATTTATTTATATAGCGCTTTTTACAATAGAGCATTGTCTCAAAGCAGCTTTACAATTTTAGATGATCTTCTAATATCTACGTCCAATCCCAGACTGAGCAAACCTAGGGCGACAGTGGCAAGGAAAAACCCACTAAGCGTTATGAGGAAGAAACCTTTGGAGGACCAAGACTCAAAAAGGGACCCAACCTCTTTGGGTGACATGGATGATAAATGCAAGAATGAAGCTAATTTATCTACACTAATAAGTCTTATAGTGATAGTTCAAATACAATAACGTAAAAATATGCATATCGTCATTACGCAATCCGATACACACAGTCACTGTAGGGTCTTGAGTCTAAGCAGGAAAGTCCTTGGTGGCACTTCGTCCCCAGCCAACTGGAGGAGGGAGAGAGTTACTGCTCCCTGGTGTGGCCCGGGTATGGTGGGGCTGGAGCTGGATTGGGTTGAGTGGAGCTTAAGAGGATGAACATCTTACTCTGTGGGGCTGGAACTGGTACCAGAACACAGCTCGGACAGAAAACAGCTAATTGAGATTAGTTATTGATTAAGAGCACAGAGTCTATTAACAATCACTGATGCCATGTGTAGCATGAGACTCCGGCAGCATTAGCTATAGCAGCGTAGCTAGACAGGGGAGAGCCAAGATTAGACATCAGCAACACCACGTCACAGATCACCACAAAGCTCTTTGTCTATGAACCCCCAGCTCTGCCCTTAGTCAAGGCAAGGATGCACAAGTCAAAATCAAGAGGATTGAAGCCAAGACCAGCCACCAGACACTCCCGGCCAAAGGACAAGGCATGACCCCAGACTCCGGGCCCAGACTGAAATGTTTCATAAATACCATTAGAGATGCTGATGGACGGCTTTTTTTTAAAATACAGCTTTAACACAGATATATGTTTATAACGTGAATGTACTTAAAATAGTCATACACCTCCCTGGTAGTTGTACACGTATCTTAAATCAAATAAATGAATTAGTGCCATATTAACCAGCGTGTGCCAATGCCCCATGACAAGAAGCTTTGCCCCCCCAAAAAATGAGGACCGTGTTATCGCAACCCGTCGAAAACAAGGCGACAAAGCATATTTAGATAGAAAGAAATTGGTCCTACTTCAGATCTAGAACCTCCACTGTTGCATATTCACTTTTTAAATAAGAATGTAAGTGCTAAACACACACTAACCTAATTTCTATGTGTGTACATGGCATTATTTAGCCACACAGTGGCGCCACTGTGTCATGGATCAGGCTGAATAAGTCGCTCGTGCATCGTTCCCCAACTTGCGCCAGAGCAGATGTAACCACAAGGAAAAGTGTCAAACCACGAGCACTTTAAGCAACTTAAATGTTCTTTAAGTGTAGCTGTGGAGTATTTTTCTCTGTTCCCTTGCTTCTTATTTGTGTTTAAACAACACACTCGTCACACACTTTCCAGTTTTAAAGTAGAGCATGTTAAACAGAAAGCATGGTGAGGCAATTCACATCTGTGATCCAGAACTATTCGGTTCAAAAGCAGTTCTCCAAATGCTTAAGAGATGATGTCAGCATCTTTTAAAAGCTGCTTTACATTTTATCCTCACTTCCAGCGTTAAAGTCTAGCAGTGTTTTCTAAATACTGTTGTAGTTTTAAAGCAACCTGATGTAATGCTATTAATATTTTGGCTGAGGGACGTTCAGGTGGCGCAGCAGTCTATTTTTGCTAGCCCACCGCTGAGGAGACCTTTGTTCGAGTCTGGTGGTAGTCCGGTTGGATTGGGAGACTGGTTGGATGCTGGACAGACACAATTGGCCATGTCTAACAGAGGAAAGGCTGGATGAGGGGTCATCTCTGTGCCAATGCAGCAGATGGACATGGGGAGCATAGTCCCTTCCTCTGTATGGATTCATTCTCGCAGTAAAGGTCTGCTGCATTCCAATGAAAATAAGCGGTTAATGATCATGATTGGTAGAGAGGCACTCACTGGTCTACAGCTCATCTCACTCTGTGGAGGGGTTTTCGTGAGTCTGGGATATTGGGTAGATCACATTGGGGAGAAAATATAAAGGCATCACTTATCTAGCCCCTCATGCACACCTAGGAGTGATTTAGAGTAGCTTGTCCACCTAGTGGCAGGCTTTTGAAAGGTGGGAGGAACCTTCCAAATAGAAACCAGGGCAACTCATTACCCATCAGATGTGCTTCCAGTATGCAAGTACCAGCTAACCAGCAGGAGCAGAAGACATGGTATCTATGGAGCTGGGGGGATTTCTAGTAGGACTTAGATTTACATCACCATTTCTGTCAGTTAGAAGAAACTCTTATCCAAGGCAAGTTTATTTGTATAGCACCTCTCATACACAATGACAATTAAAGGTGCTTTACATAAGGAAAAATGTAAAAGCATTAAAACATTCATGACATCTAAAGCCTCAGAAAAACGTCTTGCAAACATTCAGTTACAATTAACAGAGCATGAAAGAATATAGTAAAATATTGAGCTGAATCATAAGCACCATAAAAAAAGAAATGGTTTTTAATCTGGATTTAAACATTTCTACATTTGAGGAATATCTAATATCTCCTGGCAGTCTGTTCTAGTTATATGCAGCCCAACAACTAAATGCTGCTTCACCATGTTTAGTTTGGACTCTGGGCTCAACTAGCTGACCTGAATCCATGGATCTAAGAGATCTACTGGGTTTATTTTCTCTAAGCATATCTGAACTGTATTCTGGGTCAGCCCATTTAGGATTTCTAAACCAGTAGCACAGTTTCACTTTAAATTCTATTCTGTAGCTAATTGGCCAGTGTAGAGATTTTAGAGCTGGAGAGACTGCTCAGTTCTTGTTGTCTTAGTTTAAATTCTAGCAGCAGCGTTCTGGATAAACTGTAACTGTTTAATGGTCTTTTTGGGAAGTCCAATTAAAAGACCATTACAATAACCCACCCTACTACAGATAAAAGGATGAATAAGTTTCTCTAGATCTTGTTGGAACACTAGATATATTTCTAAGATAGTAGAAGGCTGTTTTAGTGATGGTTTTGATATGGCAAGTAAATGTGAGATCTGAGTCTATTAAAATGCCAAGTTTTTGAACTTGGCCTTTGGTTTTTAGAGCCCAGGAACGGAGGTGTACACTGACACTAGACCTCTTCTCTTTACTGCCAAATACAACAATCTGTTTTGTATTTGTTTAACTGTAGACCATTCTGGCTCATCCAGTTATTGATGTTCTCCAAACACTGACACAATTAATCTATTGGGCTATAATCATCTGGTGAAAGAACCAGATATATCTGCTTGTCACTTGCATAACTGGTAATCAATGATTTTAGCATTTGGCCTAATGGCAGCATATAAAAATTGAACAGAAGAGGTCCGAGAACGGATCCCTGAGGGATTCCACATGTCATAGACACCCTGTCAGATTCACAGCTGCCCAATGGTGACAAAATAACTCTGGTCTTCTAAATGAGACCTGAACCAGTTAAGGATTGTTCTGAAAAATCCATCCCAGTTTTCAAACATATCCAGCAGTATTCTATGATCTACAGTGTCAAAGGCTGCACTAAGATCCAGTAAAACTAGAACTGACATTTTACCCGAGTCAGTATTCAACCGTAGATCACTTAACACTTTTATCCAGAGTGACATACAACTGATACAATCTCACAATCCAAGCAATTGCAGGTTAAGGGTCTTGCTCAAGGACCAAAAGTGGCAGGTTGGCAGAGGTGGGATTTGAACTCTGGGCTTTTTAGTCCATAGTGCAGTAGCTTAACCACGACCTAAGCCACCACATCTCCCAAGTACTTGGATTCTTGATGAAGCTAAAGCTGTATTCCCAACTTCTGCTTTGTCTCATAGAGATCTGGATTTTGCAGTTCAGTTCTTGCTCAGCATGTGTGTGAATAAGTATGTGTTATGTCCTATAATGGACTAGTGCCCAGTGTTTTTGAGATGGGTTTCAAAATTAAATTGTCACTTGCCTTGGATAAAAGTGTCTGCCAAATGCATGAATGGAAAGAAAAGAGTTTCTTCCTGCTTTGACAAACCAGATTCAGAACAGGTGTGAGAAACTCAACTCACCATATCTTCATCAGTTTCACCTTATTCCTCTGATCAGTTTCTTCTCTGTCATGTTGGGTAACCGCTTCATCGTTTGCTGCGTGTTCTGTCGCGTTGCTTTCTGTGTTTGATCACATGACTTACTGCTCGGCCATCGCTCCACTTTGAGGAACTGGGCCCCTCTGAAGACTAGCGTTTGCGTTCCTTGTTCGTCCCTGGGGGTTTTGGCCGTGTGTTTGTTGAAAGTTCTCCCCAGGTGGTCCTGATGTTGTACTCCATGGGTAATGGAAAGCAGCTTGTTCAGATATTCCTCGAAGAGCTTCATTAGCTGGATCAGATGTGCTGAATTAGTGACACTCAGGCGACTTTTCTGGAGATCTGAAGATGCACAGTGGAGATGAAAGCAGGCGTTGTGAGGCTCGCGGATATCCGAGGAGACTGATTTAAAACAAAACTGCATGCAGAGCAGTTGAGCAAAGCGGGCTTCTCAAAAGCATGTGTCTCTTATGTTGTCTTCAGAAACCTCATAGCTTTGTTTTTGGTCTGATTGTTTGTCCAATGTTTTTGTTTTTTTCACATTTTTTAAATCTTTGATTGGAGAAAGAATGTGAAGCAACTTGGAGTTGGTTCTCCTTTTAACTCTAGTAAGGTCATTATTGTCACTGATGTTGGTGATAAGTCCTAGCTCTTTGCCTATTTCCAGTTCTAGTTCTCCCCAATAAGGTCGAACTGGGTTAATGTCCAGGCAAGTCAGTTTATTCCACTGTTTCTAACGCCATTAATTGCTACTCTTTGTGCAAGCTGATCTAAGGCCATGGAAACTCAAACTATGACGCACTTGATGAACAGCTCTTGTATGTTGCTTTCAGAGGCAGCTTGGAACTCGGTAATGACCTTGTCAAGCTTTACGATATTTTTTGTTGTTTTCATTACATAAGTGCTCTTACCTTTGACCATGCAGCTTCAGCAGAGCAGATGTCTGATGCATTGGCTTATTTTGAAAGGTGGCATCCTGTGACTACCCTTCATTGAGTTCTTCCATACAGTCTATGACTACTGTTTATCTAAGAAGACTTATCAATGGATGTACCTAAAACTGGCACTTTTTAGGCACTAATAATTGCATTCCCTTGCAAAATCTGGTATGTGTACATTTCTGTTTATTCTTTAGTCATGTCTTCCATTACTAGAGTGGTGTTTTAGTCGTGTTATATTTTAGGTTTTTTTTTGTGTCAAGACAATAGATTAATGCCGCGCCGATCCACCACATTTATTTTACATCTCTCTAGCACTTTGTACTTTTGAGAGCTTTAAATGTGTGTGCCTGGCAAGCTGCTATAAAAGAGAGTAATGAGCGATACTCCTGGAATTTGTGGTCCGTCTAAACCGCAACAGTATTTGTGCCACAGTGTATAATCCAGTATTTTAGATAGATGCTCAGAGGACACATAGGATTACTCTGATGAGGAAACGTCAATCAGCATGCTTAGATTCACCTGCAGTGCTGTTGCATTTAAGTGATATATTTTTTTTTCTCTGGTGGCAAATTAGAGATACAATTGCTTAGTGGGATCAGAGCTTTAAAGCTGAGATCCCAAAATGCATTTTCTTTAAACAAAATCCGTACATTTTAACATAATTTTGGACTGTCATTCCCACACTTGTGAAGGAAGATCTGACTTTTTGGGTAGGGGCAACACTGTGACTGGAAGGACACCAACAAATCTGAGAAACTTCCATTAATGCTGAGCCACAAAGCCATCATTTTGATCACACCATTTGTGAGACAAGGAAGGTCTGCTGTATTTTTTTACATAAAATATTATGTTTAAACCATATATGTTCTATGGTTTTAAATTTTTTTTTCCAGTTTATCAGAGACTAACTTCTGTCTTAGAAAACAACAACTTACATTTTTTAGACTTTTTACTATTTTTAGGAGTGCTAAATTGAAAAGGGGCTAGGTACACTTATTTAAGGAGGTAACCCAGAATTTCTATTTGAGTAGCTGTTTTCTTGGTCAAGCTCATGGGAGAGGGTCAGGAACTTGACCCAGAATTCAATGGGTGAAGGCAGACATACACCCAGAACAGGGCACCTGTCCATCACAGGGTTCTGTAAATTCATCACCCATCACCCAAGCCATTCGAACCCAGGCCTTCAGGAACTGCCATTTCCAGCAGCTGGCTCTTACCACTAAAGCTGCTGGGCTCTTATGCATGTTTTATCTAATTAAACAGGACTTTCTATTTTTTCACAGTGGATAGTTCTATATATACAGGAAAGCCAGTCACTTGGCTCCATTCCCAAAGGAATACTACTGTTCTGACTATATAACAAAACTACATACAATTTGGGGATATTATATTCTAAATCCCGCTGTGAAAACATCACTAACAAGCTCTGCTGTCTCTTTAAACGAGAAAACTTAAGCTTACTTACAGAGCAGTATCAAAACCAGCCTAGCAATAGAAGTCAGATCTAAATACCCAAGTTTAATATCTTCAATATTTCAGCTTTGGCACATCTTTCTGACCCCCTGAGGCAGTATAGCCCATCCTGAGCACTTCTTCAGCCAAACCAGGCCTTCTGTTAATCCTTAGGATTGTCTGAGCTCAGTTGGTCGAAGATGTTTTTCTTATAAACTCTGGAAAAGGGGTTTAGAGGATATTAGGAACACATGCTTTCCAGGTGGTTTGAATATTTTTAATCCATCCCATTTTTCCCCTACATCCTGGTCAGGGTCACTGTGAAGGGTCTGGAGGCTAATCTGTAACTCAATGGGTGCGGGTAGAGGTACACTCTGGACAAGGTGTCAGTCCATTGCAGGGTTTTGTAAATACACCATCGGATCTTGAAGCTCACACGGTGAAGCATGCCCTGGCAGGATGCCAGTCAATAGCAAACTTATTATTATTAAATAATATTAATAATCATGAATAATATGGATAACAAGGATTATGGATTTCATTTGGGTGCTTGGGTATTGCAGTGGTCTAATGCACCAGCCCACCAGTTCAGGGACCCGGATTTGAGCTGGGTTGGAGGTCACATGCAGACACAATTGGCTGTGTCTGAGGGAGGGCAGGCCAGGCTGGGGATTATCCACTGGCACTGCAAAAGCAACCCCTACCCAGTCCTGCTGTGGCCTTTTGATGTTTTCTGTTGGAATAGGCACTGGAGCCCCCATGGGCCTAATAGGGAAAAATTATATTTAAAAAGTTATTTTTAAGTCATATATTTAAGTTTTAAGTTATATGGTTACAGCAAGGTATCAGTACACATCAGCCCATTTTCCTATGGATACCGAAAATGGTCAGTAAGTAAATCTTGTATAAGAAAAAAAACTCTTCTCACATATTTGAGACATTTGGATTTCATAAGATCCAAAGTGTCCAAGGTGTATAAATCTATGTGAGATTTAGCTGTACAGCTGGTACCCACATGATAGGCTTTACTCAGCAGCTTGGCTGCAGTAATGTTCTCCACTAACAGTAAAACTGAGCATCCAGTCCAGTACAAGTATTAAAGAGCCAGATCTCGACTGGCCTGAGGTACTAAAAGTTCTGAGACAGTTACAAGCTGTACAGTACAATCAGGGTCATACCACTGAACATGGACTCCTAAAAACATTAATATGTCCTGGGAGTATTATGAAAGCTGATTCTCTAAAGATGCATTTAGTATAGTGTGTCTGTTGGTTGCCCTGTTGGTTGATGCCAGGATTTATAACCGGCTAAGAAATCTATAGACAACCTAAGATCTTGACTGTGGGTAGAGATACATTTTCAAAAAGCTTTCAAATGGTTTTCAGTTCACACTGAAAAGCATAAACTATAGGAGAAACCAAGCATGCAAATACAAATCATGCCAACCAGTTTGATGTAGCGTGAGCCAGAAGGTCAAACGTTCTGAGCCAAACCATACTGCTTACTAAATTACATGTGCACATATAGAGACTGTCTATTAGTGTAGACATGTCACTGATGTATGAATAGGAAAGCATGTAAGGCTAATGTGGTGGACGGATTAGTGGATATATTAGATCAGACATACCATTGTTTTAGCAATGGTATAATGGCCATATATTATTGTTTCTCAGTCTATTTATTAGAATACAACAACAAGAAAATATGGGATATTTTTGTATGCATTATTAAAAATTGAAAAAACAAGTCAGAAAAACTGCTTCTATAGGCTACAGTGCCAAGTATTTATTGTGACCCCTCCTTACACTTGAGCAGTAGCAGCATCTGGCAGCTTCACTGGGGTGCCAAGTTTGAATTTCTACAGTCCGAAGAAGCCTGATTGGGAATGGTATTTTTGGAACGGTAGCAGCCAAGAAACCACGTTTTCAGAAGGGGAACAGGGTGAAAAGGCTAAGATATCATAAAGCTCATGATGACTGGAATGAATACCATTGCTGAAACAACAAATATAATGGTGGCCTAAGACTTTTGCACAGTACTGTATGCTAACACTGGATGTTCCAAGCTTCTTTTCAGGGTTAAGATGCTTTATGAATAACTTTTATCTT
This sequence comes from Ancistrus triradiatus, assembly GCA_025084515.1. NCBI lineage: Eukaryota > Metazoa > Chordata > Actinopteri > Siluriformes > Loricariidae > Ancistrus > Ancistrus triradiatus. The sequence goes on along the minus strand of JAJAGP010000072.1, from coordinate 598,163 downwards.
TACTCGAATCTACTCCTAACTTTGAGAGCGGAAACGTACACAATTCTAAGATTTCTCTTAGAATTTCGTCTCGAGGAGCTACTCTTAACATTAAGAATCGCCCCAGATGTTCATTCAAACACTGGATGTTCATTCTGGTCTTGCTCAGAAGGTTCCGACACTGGACATTTGTTTTAACCCTAGATGCTTGTTCTAAGTGTGGCCCAGTGGTGCAGTAGTTAGTGCTGTCGTTTCACAGCTCCGAAGACCCAGACTCGAATCCTGGTATGGCTACTGCCTGCATGGACTTTGTAGGTTCTCCCATGTTTGTATGAGTTCCCTCTGAGTACTCCAGTTTCTTCCCACATTTCAAAGACATGAGTTCGGTCAACATGATGCTGACATCTCTAAAGTGTTCCAGTCACATTAGATCCATTAGTTTAGTGTGCTGTTTGGTAGACTTGTATTTGATTTGGGACACAGCCATAGCTTTTTGGTTTGGAGGTGAGACAGAACAAAGTCATGACTTGCTGGACCGGCTTATATAGCAAAGCCCGTCGCTGACTGATCAGGGGATGTTGGCTTTGTAGCTACAAGATGGCGATCTGAACCCATTGTTTTTAAAGTTGTCTTAGTTTTGCCAGTTCACTGTGGATGGAAAAGCCCTATCTGTACATCCTCTTGGGGTTTTCCTACCTCTAGCTGCTTATTTGACTTTTGTTAAGATGCCTTGCGACACTCTGTTTATACACACATTAAATCTGGATAGGACCTTAGACTCGCAGATGTGGTGAGGATCGTAGTGATCATACTGAAGTTCTCCGAGATTTAACTTCAGCCAGCAGACATTTTTACACCCTCAATATAGCCTAAAGTTTGTGTTTCAGCCTCCTTACTGGAATGGGGCCTCGCTCATAAAAGCAGGATTGAGGCTGATTTATGTGCAAGAGCTGTCAGTAAAAGCGCTCGGGGTCAAAGATAAATCCGTGGTTGAGGCAGCTGATGTGTTGTGCTAATCTTAAATCGGGTCCAAGATTTTTTTTCTTTTTGGGCTCTGGATTGGGTGTACTCAGCTGTTACAATATTCTGAAGAAAGAAGTGGAAGTTTTCGGTGGAAGTTCCTTATTTAACTTATGATCATGCACTGTTTCTACAGGTAAAGGTAAATAATTGGTGCATTAATGGCATAGAGACCAGACAACACTAAGAAGTGAAGATCCAACCTGTCTGTACCAGGTCTGCAGCAACACTACATTTCTACTGACACTGGATGTAGTACAGTGGTGCTTGAAAGTTTGTGAACCCTTCAGAATTTTCTATATTTCTGCATAAATATAGAAAACCACCATCAGATTTTCACATAAGTTCTAAAAGTAGATAAAGAGAACCCAGTTCAACAAATGAAACAAAAATATTATACTTGGTCACTTATTTATTGAAGAAAAGGATGCAATATTACATATTAGTAAGTGGCAAAAGTATGTGAACCTCTGGGTTTAGCAGTTAATTTGAAGGTGAAATTAGAGACAGGTGTTTTCAGTCAATGGGATGACAATCAGGTGTGAGTGGGCACCCTGTTTTATTTAAAGAACAGGGATCTATCAAAGTCTGCTCACACGTGTGTGGAATTGTATCATGGTACGAACAAACAAGATTTCTGAGGAGCTCAGAAAAAGAGTTGTTGATGCTCATCAGGCTGGAAAAGGTTGCAAAACCATCTCTAAAGAGTTTGGACTCCACCAATCCACAGTCAGACAGATTGTGTACAAATGGAGGAAATTCAAGACCATTGTTACCCTCTCCAGGAGTGGTCGACCAACAAAGATCACTCCAAGAGCAAGGCTTGTAATAGTTGGCGAGGTCACAATGGACCCCAGGGTAACTTCTAAGCACCTGAAGGCCTCTCTCACATTGGCTAATGTTAATGTTCATGAGTCCACCATCAGAAGAACACTGAACAACAATGGTGTGCATGGCAGGGTTGCAAGGAGAAAGCCACTGCTCATCAAAAAGAACATTCGTACAAAAAGAACTTTGCTGTTCGTCTGCAGTTTGCTAAAGATCACAAGGAGGCTATTGGAAGAATGTTTTGAGGACGGATGAGAGAAAAATAAAACTTCTTGGTTTAAAAGAAAAGCGTTATGTTTGGAGAAAGGAAAACACTGCATTCCAGCATAAGAACCTTATCCCATCTGTGAAACATGGTGGTAGTAGTATCATGGTTTGGGCCTGTTTTGCTGCATCTGGGCCAGGACGGCTTGGCATCATTGATGGAACAATGAATTCTGAATGATATGAGAGAATTCTAAAGGCAAATGTGAGGACATCTGTCCATGAACTGAATCTCAAGAGAAGGTGGGTCATGCAGCAAGACAACGACCCTAAGCACACAAGTCGTTCGGAGGGGGAGGGGTGGTCACACTAGATACTAAAAGCAAAGGTCCACATACTTTTGCCACTCACTAATATCTAATATTGAAACAATTTTCTCAATAAATAAATGACCAAGTATAATATTTTTGTCTCATTTGTTTAACTGGGTTCTCTGAAAATCTGATGATGTTTTAGGTCATATTTATGCAGAAATATAGAAAAAGGGTTCACAAACTTTCAAGCACCACTGTATACTATTTAGTAAGTTAGTATACTAGCTGTATCTCTGCTACCACCACTGAGATCCATTGTATCGTAAACACACAGCTGCCTAGGTGTGTGTTAATCTGTTATGTGTCTGCAGAGTGGGTGGTGCACGGTGCTGGGGGCGGGTCAATCTAATTTGTTTTCATACATCTGTTTTCACAAGGTTGCGGATTTATCCTGTGACTGAGAGCTTTGTGATGCTTTAAACCAGGTGTGTGGATGAAGTGCATGTTTGGAAGTGAGTCAAAGGCTTTGTAACCAAAAACGCATTGAAATGAAAGAATAGTTGATTTTATTTTTATTTTTTTAAGGAAATGCAGGCAACTAATGTCTTATGTTTAGATGTTTTGTTCCTTCATAGCTCGCTGCTTTTATTTTTCCCATTATTTATGTTATGTGATATTCATTTATTTAATTTTTTATTTTGTTTGTTTCTTTATAGTTTTATTCTTTCTATTCTTTTCTCAATTCTTTCTCCTCCATCAGCCTTTATATATAAATATATATAAAAAATGTTATATAGCCTATTTGGAGGTTCTGTTTCACACCTGACGCTGATTGTTTATATTTCTTTTTTTTCTTGCTTTCTTTTAATTTATTTTAGTTCTTTATACACACACACACACACACACACACACACACACACACACACACACACACACACATGTTTGTCTTGCTATCCTTGTGAGGTTTTCAAGGTTTTTCTATCATCGTAGGGACATTTGGTCCTCACAGGTATAGCAAGACAAGGAACACACACACACACATACATAATTGACTTGTTAATGCTTCATATTACATTTAAGATTACTAAAAAACGTGTTAGCTTCTTTTCATAAAGGAAATGAGCAAAACATACAACTGTAAATATTATAATATATTTGAATTTTGCATATATAGATATTATAGACATTGTATTACCTGTGTGTATTACATTGTCTGTCTGCTGGGTATTGTGAACAAGGGAGTGAGGACTGTGGTGTGTGTGTGTGTGTGTGTGTGTGTGTGTGTGTGTGTGTGTGTAGGGAGGATAACGAGTGGTGTGAACCCTCAGCTGTGACAGATGCATGACAGTGATGAAGGTAAACGAGTGGAGTCGAACCTCCCTGGGGCCTGTGCTGATACCCTCAGGTTCCCCTAATGAGACAACTGTGCTGCTTCCCCACATGCACACAAACACTGGGGGGTTTGCTGGAGGAGGTATGATGTCATTCCTCCACCATGGTGCATGATATTCTAATGAAATGTAAACATTTTACCCCGATTGTATAGGATTTTTGTCTTAATGCTTCTATCTGTTTTATTCACTTGTCCATTTTTCTTTTACTGTGTTTATATATACTTTTATTTTTTGCTCTTTTTTATCTGTTTTCATGCATGCTTTCATCATCATCAATGTTCTTTTTTTCCTTCCTTTCTTTCTTTTTTCTTTTTTAACACTTTGACACTTCCAAACCTCCTAGGTGCACTTCTGATTTTAATACTTTTGGTTAAATTAATATTTGAATTTTAATCTTAGTCTTTTCTTTCTTTCTTTCTCAACTTTCCCTTTTGTCCTTCTTAGTCTTTTTAGATTTTCAGTCTTATTTCTCTTTTTTTGTGGGGCCGGTCTCATTTGCTGCTCAGCACCACTAAAGGTAATCACCCCATGTCTGAGATTCACTTCTCTCTCTTTCAATGGATCAGTGTTTGAATCGGAGAATCATTAGTAATGACTGAGATTCACTTCTCTCTCTTTCAATGGATCAGTGTTTGAATCGGTGAATCATTAGTAATGACTGAGATTCACTTCTCTCTCTTTCAATGGATCAGTGTTTGAATCGGTGAATCATTAGTAATGACTGAGATTCACTTCTCTATCATTCAGTCAGCCAGTGTTTGAATCGCTTGATTTAATTATAACAGAGATTCGTTGCTCTCTTGTTCATTGAGTCAGTGTTTGAATTAGTGAATCGGTCAAGGCTGTGAGTCCCTCCTCTTCTTTCGTAACTCATTTGAATCAGTGAATCTTTCTCTTCAGGATTTCTAATTTCTCAGTTCTCTTTCAGGTTTATTTGGTACAATATTTGGTGAATATTTCCAGAGTTCACTGAATGCAATATCATCTGTGTTGGGCTGGATGTGAAAAGTAGTTAATATAAACAAGATTTAACAATGATTATTAGGTATTATAAATATTTTGAGCAATTAAATAAATTGGTGAATGAATCTTAATTAATCATTTTACTGAGTAGGTTAGAAACGCCATTCCTTCTGTCCAGAGTGTGCTCCTGTATTGAGACCAGTGTTCCTGGGATTGACTTTGTAACCCAGGAAAGCACTTCTGGGCTCATCTGCCCTTTCAGAAACATATTTCTAAGAGTTCATCTTAATTCTTGCACTTGAAGCTGTAAAACAAATCTGCTGACCTGTTGGAAACTCAAAAACAGGCCGAGTGTAAACCCCTGCAAACCTGTTGGGATTCTTCACTGCTCTCCGAAGCGTGCTCTCGGACTCGGCCTATCTGTCCAACACGTTTCATTAAAAGTCATAACTTTGCTCTGAGGCGACTGATCAAACAGCAAAAGGTAATGCGCTTTCATTCATGTCTCCATCCGCCACACTTCCTGTATTTACATATAGATTGAGTATTTATCTACGAAGCGGCTGGGATGTAGATTCGGTTGTAACTTCATTTTCCTCGTTGGCGTGGATTTGTGTATTTTTAATGAATTGAATATGTGGAGCAGGAAATGTAATTATTTGAACACGACTTGGACAGGATTTCAAAAAGGGTGAGGAGGAAAGGGACGTGACTGTCCTGACTAAAAGAGCACATCCACAGTAAATGTACTATTTATAAATTATACTTCTCCATGGACAAAACCCATGTTTAATATAGAAAAATGGCCAAAAATATGTAGACATGTCTTGTGATTAAAGGGTTTGGATATTTTAATCAACCTTTATCTTAACAGGTTCTTAAGATCAAGATGGCATTAATCAAAATCAATGTCAAAGTCAGATTTATTTTCGATAGTGCTTTTTTTTTTCTTATAATGGAGCATTGTCTCAGAGCAGCTTTACAATGTTCTATTCTCTTCTATTATTTAAGCCCAATCCCAAATTGAGCAAGCCTAGGGCAACAGTGGAAAGGAAAACCTCACGTTTTAAGGATATATATAACCTTGAAAGGACCAAGACTTAAAAAGGGACCCATTCTCTTTGGGCAGCTTAGATGATATATTAATGAATTAACGTAAGTTATATAATTATTAGGATTACAGTAATAGCAGCTAAATAAATGTTAATAGAGAGAACATATTTAAAACTATAATAATAAAAATAAAATATAATATGTATACTAATGTTAGAGATAATGTAATATGAGAGGTATAATAAAATAGAAATAGAATAATATAAAACTATAGCATATAAGACAATGTAAAAATAGACATATTGGCATTATTTAGTTCAGTCACTGTAGGATCTCGTGTGCTTAGCAGGAAAGTGTGGATCATCAGTCAACCGGAGGATGGAGGGAGTTCCTGCCCTCTGATGTGGTCTGAGTACCTGTGTAAGAGCTGGAACTGATGACAGATGAACCACTTGAGTTGAGCCGAAGTGAAGGAACATCTCAGTTGATCTCCATTGATGAAGACTGGCAGTATCATATAATGCTGATGATCTCAGGGACTCGGAACAAAGAAATCAAGTTATACTGACACCTTTCCTATAACCAGGTTCATAAAATCTTCTGTCCTCAGTTTACAGTCCTTACTAATGAGTGCTGTTGTAGTACTCAAGTCCAGTGTCGGTCTTGCCTTGGTCTCGGGGTGAGTTGGACTCTGTTGTTGTACCAATGCATCTGCCTGAGGTAATGTTAATTATAAGCTGAACATTTTTTCTATTGCTATTGATTATCAACAATCTATTCAAACAGAATAAATCAGTCCTTTCTCTACATACCTAAATAAAATCTGCACTCTAATTGGCTAACAAGGAAAAAACGAGTTACTGCTCTTCTCATTCATTATCCAATCAATAAACACATTTTAATTTGAATAGTCTGACCTTAAGACTTTTACCCGCTTGCTATGCTTTACCATGTTTGCAAAATCTGAAATTATGTTTTCTCATTTAATAATAACATTGGATAGAATGAATGCTGACAGAAGGGAATCATCGGCATCATTTGCTTCCAAAAGTTACACTGCCTTAGTTTGAATAAGACTTTCATATAATAGTAATAAATAATAACTTTAGGCCATATATAATTTTCTTATATTTTACAAATGCTATGATGCAACACAATATTAAGTATAAATAATTATTATTCTATTATATAATGCATGTGTAAAGTGAATTACAAACTAATTTGATTTCCATTTTCTACTTTTATCCTTGTATGATGAAAAAAAAAGCTACCTCTGTGTAGAACATCAGCAGTTCATAAGTAGCTTCATGGAATGGGATTCATTGACCAAGCAGCTATACACAGTCTCACCATAGTACCAGCTGGAGTGGTTGACAGCAGCACCATCAGTCTGGAGCAGTGGACATGTGTTCTTGGGAGTGATTAACCAGGCTTCACTATTGAGTTCCAATGTTTAAACAAGCTGTCAGGGGCTTCATTAACTGGAATATAGTGGAGCTGGATACAAGTCTAAGATCATCAAGAGTCAGATAGAGCTGGACTCTGGAGTCTGTCAGCTGAATCTAGGTTTTGGTGTATAACAGAGAAAATAATATGTCCGAATACCTGGAGCTAACTGTGAACATCGGTGCCACAAAAAAGAATGGTCTGCCTCTGTTTTAGATGGTTTGCACCCCTTAGATCTTGTGAAGGCAATCTTATTAACTTTCCTGAGAATGATGTGTTTCATTCCAAACAAGCTGGAGCCAGACCTGATCTAACCCATCAGCTGGTTGAATAAACAAGTGTGATAAAATGAAAATCCAGCTTAGATGGTGTGAAATCCTGCTGCCCAGTCATCCCTTTCTGACCAGAGCTTCCTCACCCCTGCCTTACTGCCTACTGAGGATCAACTAATCTCCCAGGTCTGGGATCAGATGTGATCCGCACCATAACAAGCGACAACTCAGTTTCAGACTTTTATTTGCTAACAAATATCCAGGTCCAATCCTTAACCTTTAAGCACTTTGCATCTTGAGGACACGCTGTAGGATCTTCACTGGCGCTCCCTGTAGGCAGAATGAGAGTTGTTCTTGGCATCTACTGTGTGTATATAGTAGCTTAGCAGTGACATCATGAACTAGTCTTGTAGAAGCAGAGCTAGGAATAGTGCTATTTAAGTTCTGTACATTACATCTCCAGGGCATTGACCTAAATTCTATGAAGCCATATGTCCTCAAAAAGGAGTTGTTGAAGCAATTATTTCTCACTGATGGATGACAGAGTCTGCTTGTCTTCAGGAATGTGACTTTGGAGGTGTGTGTTGCTTTTTGCTATTGGTATGCTCTGGCATCTCAATGCCCATTGTTTCAGAAGACTTTGAGAAGAATTTGAAGAAGTTGATTGTTCCTTTATGGACAAGTTGCTGTGACTAGAACATGAAACGTCCTGGCAATAGGTTCCACTACAGGAACAAAGACAATATATGACAGAAGTGAACTGACCTCTAAGCACCTTTATTAGTGACACATCACTACACACGATTGTAATTTGGTGGAAAGTCTCAGAGTGTATGAATACAGAACCAAATTATATGCTGTTCTATCAGACATTGCTTTATTTATGGAGGAGCCATTAGGTTCTGTGTAAAACTCTTTAGGTTATGAAAAGAATTCTTTCTGAAGAGATTCCAGCGGATCATCATCACCATTATAAAAGGTGTTTCCACATAGAACTTGCTCTACCTTAAACTGATACAAACAATGCTTGAGGGACCGTTTATGGCTTGTTTTTGTTGTATTTACTGTACAAAATAAGGTACCCTCTTGATTCTAGAGTTTCTGTGGAACTCTTAAAGGTTCAACTAAGGTTCCTAGTAGAAACATAGTTTGAATTAAAACCACTTTTAAAAATGTTTTTCCCCCCATGCCCCTGATCGTGTCTGGAGTAGGGAATGCCGGGCCATGGATCATCTCCCTGTTGCTGCTGTAGCGGCTCCTACCGACAAATGTTTACAAAAGGCATAACCTTATTTCTTATGTTTATAGAAATCCACTGCCTGTTGATGGAAAGAGCCATGCAGAGCTGGGATGGACAGATGAGAGTGTGTTGGATACCATTTGAGGTATGTTCAGAGACAGAAAGGGCGGGGCTGATTGGACAAGAGAACAAAAATGTGGGAAAAGTCATTTCAGATGTAAAGAACCGTTTGAAACAGTCCAGAAGAAAACTGTATTGCACAAATGTTGTCTCATGAAATGTAGTTTTGATTCTCACTTATGCTTCATTTAAAAATTCACAGCTGTTTCTTCTAAAACTGATCAGGAGAAATAACATATTTTGTTATTTTTTTAACAACAACAATTGTTAAAAATGAGATATGAGAAACTACTGAGGTTAAAGGAGTCAAAGCTGAGAAAATGGTTTCAGACACATACGAGATCTGGGGAGATATTTTTCATTTACATCTTTCAAGACTCCATATTTCTTTAAGAAACAGCAAAATTAATCAAGATAGGGACTAAAGTTTTATAACCCTTATTAAACACATTAAGTTCAATTAACACCATTATTACCGCTTTTATTTTTAAACATTTTATTTATTAAATAGAAATAATTTTGTATAATAAAATTCAGGCTTCCATGGAGAGGAAATGATTTATTTGACCAAGGATATGTCAAAATCACTGGTTCAAGTAATTCACAGCATCAAAAGATGAAAAAGGGTTGAGTTCATATTGAGACTCCTGTCTTTAGTAAAGTGTTATTTTGGCAAATCTGAGCACGAGGAGACCTGAGAGACTACTGAGATTTATTTCAGGAGACACATTTGCGCAGCAGGAGACTTGCGCTAAAGTCTCTAATTAAACCACACTCTGTACCTCGTACCCTCTGAGACACGAGCTTGGCTCAACTGGATCTTCCACATAAGATTAAAGGAAGACCAGCATCAAGACTCTTCTCTGTCCTGGCACCCAGGTGGTGGAATCAACTTCCACTGGATGTCCCAATGGCTGAGTCTCTTGCTGTCTTAGTGGCGACTGAAAATGCAACTCCATATTTAAAAAAAAACAAACAAAACAAAACAAGAAAGCCTTTACTTGTGTGTTTTGTTGATTTACCCACATCAGATCCCAGCAGGTTCTGATTGGATTGTGTTCTTATTGCATATTTCTATTAACATGAGGTTTTGTCTATTAAGAAGATTACAAAGCACTTCTGAAAGTCGCTCTGGATAAGGGCGTCTGCTAAAGGCTGTAAATGTAAATATAAAAGTTTGTCTTTCCATTTCATCTCATTGTTGTCTAAACTACAGAGATATTAAGGAGATGCCCTTTTTGATTTTTTTCCCTCTGGGAGCTTATATCCTACAAAAGATTTTTCTTCAACAGAAGTGGACCTAGTTATAACCCTTGAAAAGCTGTAGCATCATTTTGGCCTTGATTTGTTTTTTTAGTTCATAACTGAGCCTAAAAGGTTCAAGTATAACCAGTTGTGAACAGAAAATAACATTTATATGATTCATAAGTACAAACTGTATTATCATCATCATCAAGCCATTAATGTGCTAGGTCACCTATGGGTACAATAGCGGCATTGACTAATTCCTAACAGAACATACACTCATACAGATGGTTTTGGGTAACAGCCTAAAGGGTTCAGCTGAACCTTCTGGGAGAGTCCTTAATGCTTTATGTAGAAGGTGCAACTAAGTTAATCTTTCACAGGGATCAAGTTGAAACACTTCTGTCTTGGACTGCTAGGAACTCTGAAGGAACCCCTTTCCTTAAACCATCTGAAGCACTGCTTTGCATCATGGCATTCTCACACGCATCACGTCAGACATGAGTAACACAAACCTTGGACATGCCGTGCTGTTCTCGGTGTTAGTAAACACTGCAGTGTTTTTTGTCTGCTACAGATTTATTACAGTAAGGTAACACAGATCAGCTGTTCTTGTCTTTTTGAACTCTGAAGTAGAAAACATGGCTTTTTCAGTTTAATAACTGTTTACAAAACAAGTTCATGGTGGGCTAGAGCACTGTTATGTTTGTGTGCACACAAAGCTGGAGATGTGTCACAGAAAATAAATCAGATGGAACTTAAACACCTGGCACAGTGGGTGGTACAAACGGCATTGTCTTAAGAGTCTTTATGGATAAGTGGTGAGATTAAAAAGGACGGTGTAGATGGTTGTGAGGATGGTTTATGAACAGCTAATATATGTTGTAGATGTCTTAAAAGTGCTGAAGAGTGGCTTAGGAGGACTTCATGTGGGCTGGCATATGAGGAATTGGTAACATTTGCATAAGTCACAATTGGGGTGGTACATCCAGTCTGGGTGTGCTAGGTTTTTTTCCCACATATTAAGCTGTGACCTAACCAGAGTTAAGGAGGCTTCTATGTATTTTCATTTCTAAATGTACCAGATAATTTTAGCAAAAGAACCCAATCCAAGAATATGGCTGAAACCCATTCTTACTCTTGTTGTTCTGTTGAACCCACAAACACTTTACCAACCACTGAATCACCCATTTAAAATAATCTTGTCCAAATATAAATGCCAGCTATGACCAATACAAGCTAACTATGTGTTAGGAACTATGTAAATGTAACTCTCATTCTCCATGTGAGATCTCTATAATACACTTCCACTATAATCACAATATAACATCATTTTAACATAATAAAATTTACATTTCTCTCAAGAGATTATGTTTATTCAGTCCTCTTAGTCCAAGTTGAAATATTAAACAGTCCAAAATCTAAAAGAATAGTGGGAAAATAACATTTACATGCAAGTACAAATTAAACTACTACCCATCAAGCACCAACTCAGAATCCTGGTATTTCCAACCCCAATCATGGTTCTCCTTGCCTCTTGCTACAAGGGGGGCTTATATAGAACCAAACAGGAAGTACTGTGATGTCACTTCCGGTTTCAGCACGGGGGGGGGGGGGGGGGTCACTAAATATACCCTCCCCAAACAAGGACTCTCTTTCTTTGAATGAAGAAGACATGTAACTTTCCTCTCCGGAAAATAATCACAGCACAGGTACGCCCATTTTATCCTTTGGATATCCAAAAAGGAACTAGAAAGAAATCCTCAGTCCACAATCAATGTTTACCAAGAAAATATTACACTAAAGTTAACGCATTTACTTTGTTAAGTAACATTAAGCGTTTACCAATTGTTGGGGGGTGATCTCATGACTCTCCCCTTCCTCAAACAAAAATCACCATTTGTACCTGTGTGTGGTTAATGGTCACCGCGTTATCTGAGTGCCCATTTGGATATTTAAGCATTAACAGTTGAATACTACATCTGAAGTGTGTTTTCTGCAGAGGTTTTGTAATTTCTTTCAATTAAAAAAACCAAAACAGAATCTGACCAGGGATGCCACAGTTTTATCAGAATATTATGATCACCAAATGTTTCTACACTAAGTGTCCATTACATCAGCTGTTTCCATATAGGAGCTCTTTGTAGTCCTATAATTACATACTGTAGTCCATCTTTCACTCTGTTCTTTACTTGTCAGGAGGCACAGGTCAGGTAATACTTGGATAATCATTCTCAGAACTGTAGTAACACTGATGTGGTGGTGTGTTAGTGTGGGTTCTGCTGGTACGAGTGGATTAGACACAGCAGTCCTGCTGGAGTTTTTAAACACCTCAGTGTCGCTGCTGGTCTGAAAATAGTCGGCCAACCAGCTTCTTCTGGGCAGCATCCTGTGAGCAATGATGAAGGATTACGGGATGACTAACTCAAAATGTGCTGCAACTGATGAGCTACTGAATCTGACTTACATCTTTGAGGTGGAGCAACTAAAAAGGTGTGTCTAATAGAGTGGACAAGGAGTGGACACAGTGGTTAAAACCTCCAGCAGCACTGCTGTATTTGATCCATTCATGGCAGCACAACACACACTAACACGCTACCACCACATCAGGGTTACTGCAGTTCTGAGAATGGTCCACCACCCGATTAGTACCTGATCTGTGGCGCCATCATCATTGAAGAGCAAAGTGAAAGGAGGCTAACAACTAAGTATGCAGAGAAACAGATGGACTACAGTCTATAAATGTAGAACTACAAAGTGCACCTATATGTGTATACTGTATGCTAAATGGTCTGGTCACTCATAATGCATAATCTTTAATGCTGTGTTATAAATTTGGACTGGTCTTTTTGGTGCACTAAATTTTCTAGATTGACACCTTTCCTATTGCTGTGTATAGCTGAGAGGAGAATGCTAGTTCAAATAGCGTAGCCTATTAGTAACTCACACACACAAACACACATTTGTTCACCCTTAACAATTATATGAGCCTACTAAAAGAAGCCCTTAATCACACAGCATAACACCCAGTGCCATTATCACAGTAATAATAACAGTGGAGTGATTATGGATGATAGTTAGCAATTATGCTAAGAACACAGTCGAAAGCTGTTTTGGTTGGCATGCTGGTGCTTTGTGAAGTCGTGTCCCTTACCTCCTCCCATCCTCGGAGCGAGTTTTGGAAAGGATGATCAAACGTTCTGCACCTGGTTTTTCAGTCAATTCCTTCATACTTGGCTTTTCTTCCAGCTAGGGGGTCGCGGCCACTCCGTAAATTGGAATAATGGCTAATTACGTTGATGGGAACCAGCTGCCTGGCTGCGGCTCTGCTCTCTGTCCTGCAGAAAAAAGAAAAATATACAACGTCCCAATGAATTTCAGTGCACCTGTCCCCTTTCTTACGGCTTCGAGTGGCACTACGGTTGATCAGCGTTAGAGAAAGGCCGAGCGAGCGAAGCCTGCCATGATGGATACGCAGCTATCAGGTTGCTTCATGCGTGACGTTCTTTTTCCTCACGCTTTCCGTCTTGTGAAGTTTGACTTTGAAATGAAGCGTTCCCTTAAATGAATAGCGAGGGTTGCCAGGTAATCATTTCTCCTGACATGTTAGCGTTGAATGCTTTCCAAAGCACACTCGCCATCCATCTGTCCTGTCAGCACCACTGAGGTGATTAGCCAACCTGCAGCAGAAGCTGGTCTTCCCTACGTTGCGAATGTAAAACTGGTTCAGCTTGGGGTCAGAGGTTAGCACCCCCTGCAGGAGCCCGGATGTGACACTCCCAAGGAGTAGCCATTGTTTTCACGCAAGGTTTGCTGGAACAGGATTAGGAGCATGTGTGCTCACGTCGCTAGATTTATTTAGCAAGACTGTGAGATGATGAGTCATCTTTGGAATGCTCTTCTGATTATTCTGATGGGCCTCTGATCTGCTTATTCCAGGACTTGTAGCTTGAAACCACTCAGGCTTTATTACCAAAAAATAGCAAGGTTCGGTAAACATGCATCTTACATAACAAGATATAACATGCATATATTCAACATCAGGTAACAAACATCAACAATACTGGAGTATTATGTCTTCATTCAGCAGCATTAGTATTCCCTTATACTTCCCCAGCTGTTAACAAGAGTCTCAGCAGCAATGCTATCATGGACAAATCTTGTCCAGAGTACATTTACCAAAGTACAGCTCAATTTTCACTGTTATAGCCTTGTCAACACCACACAGCATCACAAATCCATGATATGTACAGACTCCCTCAATACTAATCACCATGTCATCAGGACCATCCTGGAAAAACTATATAATCTCACAGGGCAGAAATTCGATACAGAATTTAGCTGGATCCCAGGCCATAGCAGCCTTACTGGAAATTAAAGAGAGGACTGGATGGAAAGGAGAACAACGAAGGCCCAGATGTCGAACTGCAAACTCCCATCAACTGACATAAAACCTCTACTGTCCAGCCATATACAAGAAAAGTGGAACACACAAACAAATAAACTGCATGAAATCAGCCTCCAAATAGGCAGCAAACCGATGGGACCAAGTAATTTGCATGAGGTGTCGTATTGGACATAACAGGTTGAGATTCTTTTTTGTTAAAGGCTGATGAACCCCCACAATGTGGAACCTGCCAAAGAACGATCCCTATAAAACATTTTCTCACCGAATGCCCTAGGTACCTACCAGAAAAAGAAAACTCTCAACGTCAAACGCATTAAGTGAAATATTCAACTAAGATAAGGCAAGCAAAGTACTGAAATTCCTTACCATTACAAAACATAGAGCCCATATTTAAGGACATGACAAAACAACAACCTACATGAAACATTCCCTTTCTTGCCAAAAACAGGAAATTCATCAACAGCCACAGCAATTTTTTTATTTGCAGCATCTAACAAAGCAGAAATTTGGGTGGTCTGGACAATTTACAATTTGATCATGTTTTCACATTCTCACTTCCATTATGTGCATCTTAGTGTGGCCAGTTTGCTCTCAGCTTAGTGCTCTTCACCTCATGTGAATGTCATTAAGGAATGTGATGTTACCCTTGGTGGTCCGTGAATATCTTTTATAGTTGTCCTTCACCCTCAAGACCCTTCACTTCTCTTTGTTCAACCTTTCCTCCCCTCGCTCTGCTCTCATGCCCTTGTGCTCTCCCGATATCGACCCCACTATTCTCACACGGCTAATCAGCTTTTCAGTACAACACGGCATCTTCATGCAGATTGGCCGGCGTGGTTTCTTGGCCTGATGGATGGACAATTTTGGGTTATCAGTGCGGAAAATACTGATTTTCACATCCTACTATATGCTTCTGCCTTATCAACGTCAATGTTTGTAATCACAACCCAAAACTAAGTGGAATCAAACGCTTGTAGGTCAAGAGGACTAAAGAGGACTAACTTGGACTAAAATGCCGAAGCTCAAGCTTTGTTTGTTGGAGATGGATGAAAATATTATTTGCATGTGTCCTGGAAGCTGTTTTATTGAAACTGCTGTGACAAGTCAATCCAAAAGTGTCCAAAAGATACATATGCTACCCTCAAGTCTAGGAGGCCTGAGGTGACACCAATAATGCTCCCAATGAAGCTGCCATTTTATAAACTATTAGAAACATTTGCTCTTGGGTAGAGATGTAGTCAGCCATGATGTTTTGATCCTATCTGGACTGTAACCAAGAACATTCTGTCCGAGACCAACAAAATTCCCTGTCCAACAAATGGTCAGAGCCCAGCAACTGCAAAAAAAATGCTGAAATTAAACATTGTACAAGTAAATTCTGCCCAAACCCATCTACTGCCCAGAAAAATAGGAATTTCTGAATGAACTACACCCCAATATAATTTTGTCAGAGTTACAAATAAGTTGTGCCAAATTATTGCAAAACAAAATTATGTCCAAACCCGACTACTTGCCAGGTAGAAAGAACGTCTGGTTGAAATCAACCTCAACTGCTCCCCCAAAATGTTTAAATGCAAATACTGTTTGAATTCAAATTCTCTCCAACAAAATTCTGTCCAAACCCAAGTACAGGCCAAAAAATCTGTCAGATTAACTAATATTCAACCAAATTATATCTGAGCCACAAAGTAGTCTTTGTGAGACCGACTCTGACAGCTGTCCAACAAATTTCCAACAGCTGCCTATAATGGCCAATAGCCTGAGCCAGAATACTGATTCTACAGAATTCTATACTGTTCAACAACATTTTGTCTGAGCCTGATTACAGCCCAACAAAATTGGGCCCAGCTACTGTACCCAAACCACTGATCAAAATCCATCTACTGTTAAATTAAAAAAGAATTGTGTTCACTGTAAGAAAATGATTTTGGAGGGTTGTAGAGAGAACCTATTCAAATTGTTTACATTTTTCTTAAGTATATTAGTCGTCATGTGAAATATAATAATAATGGGTACATTTTACCCACACTACCTATTTCTTAAGAGTAAAAACAGCAAACTTATCACAATATTTTTTTATTATATTACATTTGGCATAAAAATCCAGTGTGTAATATCTAATATCCAGTATACCCAGAAGTAAGTTTAAACCTACTATACTAGTGATTTTTTGTGGATGTTATAATGGTAATTATTTTATTCATGTTGTTTCTTTTAATAGATTAAAGGTTTAATCTATTATTGTATATTTTGTTTATTATTGTTTTAATAAGGCAAAGGAGTTGGTCCTTTGCAAATGTCTATTTTGTTTATTTTATTACAATTTGAATGCTTTTGACATCCAGTGGTAAATCGAATGTCGTCATTAATTCGTTCCAGAAGGCTTATCAAGAACCGAAAACGATGAGTACTGAGCAAATTATTTCCATAAGGAATAATGTAAATTGAATGAATCCGTTCCAGACCCCCAAAAAATAAACACTCTATAAAGCATTATTTGAATAATGGAGTTTTGTCCAGGTGTTCCCTGATGTATGGTGGGGATATGTTCTGACAAATCCTTCATAAGTTAAACGTATCATGAAACGATGAGTTTATAGTCAATGCTGTATCATAGCGGAGCCTTTTACATATGAACACTTACATTAACACTTTCATTAACCTATAGTTGGCCACAATCATTAACACAAAGTGTATTTTATAAGTTTAATATAGTATCATTAGTATAATAGTAATTTAGTGAGCAATGGATTGAAAGTGAAAAGTAAAAGCAAAACACTTTCTATTCGTGAACTCCGGGTGATAGCATAGCTGCTAATGCTAACTGCAGCCTGTGTTCTGGAGGCTCTGTTTTCCTGTTGGTTAGTTGTACTGTAGATGTAAAAATAAAGAGAAACACAATAAACACAGTGGAGAACTTCACTGAGCAAGAGCTATTGTTAAACTGGACTGTTCAAATACTGCCTAATCGAAGTGCATGAACATTGCTATTTGAAACTGTAGACAGTCCAAACAACCTGCTGACTTTTTCCAGAACACCTTACCTCAAGAACCACAAGGTTTAGGCAGTACCGCCTTTTAACACCAGGTAATGACCCTCAATTAGACGGCAAGTGTAGAAAGTCATGTTTGTTGTTGTATTGATGAGACATGCAGGTGAGGGAGGGAACGTCAGGCTGAAGTCCAACATCTGTGCAGCTCCAGACATTTCACTGGTGTTTATTTTTACTGCCAAGCTCTCGCCCAGAGCCGTGACAGCATTACGTTGGCAATTGTGTGGTTATTATCGTCTATTACCTCTGGTCTTGTTCATGACTGCCGCTGCCTGATTGCTTTGGCAATATTATTATAAACCCATCCAGGCAATAGAGGTCTTTGAAGTGAGAAATGCGTGGAGGCGGCAAGTTCAAACACAGCTTGGTTTAGACTCAGATGTTCAAACTGTTTGCCTAAAGGTGACCGTATCAATTTAATATTAACAACTGAACAATTTAAAAGGACAAGCATAAGTTGGCTCCGCTGCCGTCTTCTATGCATGTGTGCTGACTTACCCCGCATTTCCTTCTGGCTTAGTTTATATAGCATTAAGTATGATCCCATGTACGTGACATCAACCCAGGAGTTTAATATGTTCTCCCAGTGTCTATGAGTTGCCTGGTGGTGCTCCAGTTTCCTCCCACCATCCTTACTCATGCCACTGAGTTCCCAGAAAGTTGAATCTGTTCATTTGGACATGTGGTTTTGTGGGAGAAATGTTTCGTCACTCTTCTGAGTGACTTCTTCAGTCTCAGCTGGTTGGAAACTTATCTAATCTTATATATACAACACATTTGCATAATTGTAAAGGGATACCTCAGTTCTCGTTGTTAATTCGTTCCAGAAGGCTTGTCGAGAACTGAAAATGAGTACCAAGCACATTTTTCTCATAAGGAATAATGGAAATTAAATTAATTCGTTCCAGACCCCTAGAAAATCCACACTGTATAAGGCATTATATGCATTAGTGGAGTTGTGTTGTACAGGTGCTCCATGATTTATGAAGGGGATATGTTCCGACAAATCCATCACAAGTTAAATGTATCATGAACTGAAGAGTTTAACGAGTTAACATCTTAAATGACTGCAATTACATTATGGCACCTGTAGATGGAGATTCCGCCTGATAAGTTAATGTTTAAAACACTTACATTAACCAACAGTTTGCCATAAAAATCATTAACACAATGCTTATTTTATAAGAAAGTTTTGAAAAATTCTCATGCAATTTAGTGAGTAATGGATTGAAAGTGGAAAAATATTTACCCTTTTGGTTAACTAACTTCAGCCTGTGTTCTAGAGCATTCAGTTTCTGTTTTGCTTTCGGTTTCCTTTTGGTTGGCTCTTATAAACTAACCTGTTTAGGACCCATAGAGAATTGTTTGCACTAAGAATGCAGTTCTGTACATAAAAATAAAGAAAACACGATAGACACAGCAGAGATCTTCTCTGAGCAAGAGCTATTGTGAATCACTGAATCACTGGGTATTGAATCGTGAATCGAGTTTCGGCCGAAACGAGTCACAGACTCTTACAAGTTTGAGTAAGTGTGCTGAGGATTGAGATGCATTTTCTAGTCAAAATGCATTGAGATCTGAATTCGATGAGTTCTAAGGTAGTCAAGAACCGAAGTACCACTATATATAAGATCTGGGAAGTGAGACTGAAGATATTTCCAGATGATAAACAAAAATAGAGTTAACAATGTACCTATGACAAAAATCTTTTGCACCAAATCTTCAGAGTCAAATTCTGAGGCTTGCTGGACATGTGTTCAAACTTTTGCATGTCAAATTTGACATTTCTTTTAGTAAGTTTTAAAAGCTGTGCATATAATTTGAGCAGTGCCCAAACTTTTACTTAAGACTGTATGTATGTGTAATGTTTTGTGCTTTCTTCCTGATTTGATTTGGTTCCATAAATCAGGTTGTTCATTATCTAATTGTCCTTTGGCTTTCTAATTGACTTCATAAGAAATCTTGCGTTTATGAAACTGAAGGAACCAGAATTAATTCTCTAAATCTAAAATGCTAAGTCATGCCAAATCTTTGGCACCAGAATGCGGGACAATTTTCCTTTCCCAGGTTACCACTACCAGCTAATTTGCTGGCGGTATGAATTTGGTGCATAAGCATAACACACGGCTATTTTTATTCTTAGCCACACTGGAGTTCTTCTGAACCGTGCTTTTGTTGTTCTTCTCTCAGCAGGTCACTAAATCAATATGACTCTGGTAATAGTTTGGGAAAACAGCAGACCCCTGAGCGTTCGGCTTCTTCACCCTTTCAACCGAATTCCTGCCGAGGCCGATTCCCAGAGTCCCAAATTAATTTGTGGAGAGCAAGCAGGTCTGGCTTGGTGGAAGGTCTCGCTGGGATTTGCTCGCTTTTCTCTTTCTTCTCTGCTTCTTCTCTTTATTGCCCTGTGTTTTCTCTCAATTTATTATGTTTCTCTCTCCTCTGTTCTTCTCACCTTCCTCCATAGAGGCAATGTGTCTCTTGTCTTTCCTCATCCAGGTTCGGCTTTGGCCTGTTCAGTGTTCTTCAGGTGAAAACACAGAGCAGATGGGTTTTGAGAAATACACACTATGAAAATGTAGAGCAGATGCAGGAGATCTGATGCAAATCCATCAATAGAGCCTTTGTCTTTGTGTTGTCATCGTATTGTTCCTTCAACAATAAGCTGAAATCATGCCACTTCCATATATTTACCTGGAGATTTGAATTAAGTGCAACCAGCATGATTGGAGGACATGGATCATACATATATTAGCAAGTATTTAAATACAGTAATTGGCAGTAGATTATTCTATAGCCACTAATGGGTTAAATATGGAAGTTCTTCTGGGTATCTTTTATGGGCAAGAGTACTAGTGGGTACCTGAGGGTCCACATTGTGGCATTGTAAATGCATTATATTAGATTGTTCTATAATCTGCATCCAGTACTACCAAAATGATTAAAGGATCATTTATAAATGAGCATGTCTTGAAGGATTTTTTGGCCCTAGATAGTTATTCAACAGCTACTAATGGGTTAATTACTGGCATTTTCCAACTTTTATTGGTAACAGTAGGACTGGTTCCAAATCCACACTGATTTCACCAACACAATTTGGTTTGTGTCAAGAACCATGCAGCGTTATCTGGTATTTCCTATCGCCAGTCTATTAAGTGAAATCAACACATTTAAACAGTTTTTTTCATCCATTACATCCAGATGTAATGTAAAGAACACGACTGGAGAACTTGACCAAATGAAACCCCAGAATGTCTTGAAAGATGTGCAGAATTTTGGCAGTAGATAAGTATTCCAGTGCTCCTAATGAGTAACTAATGCCATTTCCCAACCTTTTATGGGCCAAAGTGGAATTGGAGAAGGGTGCATCCATGCGGTCCCAAAGTTTGATTTCCACACTACAATCTGATATATGATGAGAAACAGGTGTGTGTTGTCATAAATCTGATCAAAATCATCCATGTATGCATCGTTTTTGAGGGGATTTATGTGTTCTCTCTCGTGCATGTAGCCCCTGGTGTCTGTAAATGTCTCAACATACCTCAACCGGACCCAAACCATCTTGGCCTGCCGTTGGCACATATCCCTCGGTATGACATCATAGCTGGTGAGAACAGCAAGTTTTTATTTGTCCAAATCCAACCCTGATCTGGTTTAATCATCTTGTTACTGCACTCAAGCTTGTGTTGTTAAATGAATGGATCAGCACAGAATCAATTTTTTGTTGTTGTGTTTTTTAAGAACAACTATCGTTGATTTCTTCTTAGTTAGGCTCAGTGTTTGAATCGTTCATTAATGACCAAGATTTGCTCCTCTTATTTAGCGGGTCAGCATTTGATTATTTGGTCATAAGCGGTAGCTCAATTACTCAATAACTGATATCAATTACTGATATAATAATTCATTGCATTCTCATTTAGTGGGTCAGTGTTTAAACCAGTGAATCATTTGCTCATGAGCATCAATTAGTTTCTCTTAGTGGTAGAATAATTCATTATACTCTTGTTAAGGGGGTCAGTGTTTGAATCAGTGAATTATTTGTTCATGAGCCTCATTAGTTTGTCTCTTAATTAGTGGTAAATTCATTCATTGCACTCTGAGTGAGTTTTTGAACCAGTGTTTGAGTCAGTGAATCGTTTGGTAATGAGCATCATTCGTTTTTTAATTAGTGGTAGAGTAATTTATTATACTCTGAGTGGGTCAGTATTTGAATCAGTGAGTCAATTGGTCATGAGCATTATTAGTTCCTCTCTTACTTAGTGGTAGAATTATTCATTGCTCTCTCTGAGTGGGTCAGTGTTTGAATCAGTGAATTGTTTGATCATGAACTTCATTAGTTTCTTTCATTATTCTCTTATTGAATTAGTCAGTATTTGAATCGGTGAATTGTTTGCTCATGAGCATCTTTAGTTTCTCAATTACTGGTAGAATAATTCATGGCAGTCATTGAGAGGGTCAGTGTTTGAATCAGTGAATCGTTTGCTCATGAGCATCATTATTCCCTCTTAATTACTGGTAGAATGATTAATTCCGCTGTCATTGAGTGGGTCAGTGTTTGAATCAGTGTATCGTTTGGTGATGAGCTTCATTAGTTTCTCTCATAATTCATTATACTCTTATTGAGTGACTCTATTTGAATCGGTAAATTGTTTGCTCATGAGCATCATTAGTTTCTCAATTACGGGTAGAATAATTCATTGCACTCTCATTGAGCGAGTCATTGTTTGAATCAGTGAATCATTTTCTTATGAGCGTCATTAGTTTCTTTCTTACTTGGCGGTAGAATAATTCATTGCTCCCCCATTGAGTGGATCAGTGTATGAATGAGTGAATCGTTTGCTCATAAGTGTCATTCGTTTCTCTCTTAATTAGTGGTAGAATAATAAATTTTTATTACACTCTCATTGAGTGGGTCAGTGTTTAAATTAGTGAAGTGGTTGCTCCTCTGTCATTCAGTGAATCAGGGTTCGAACCAGTGAATCTTGTACCATGACTGCAGTCTCCCTCGGTTTTTGTTCAGTGAGTCCGTGTTTGAATAAGTAAATAATTAACTAAAAATCACTACTTTTATGACCATTCTAAGTTTCATTAATCCTTTTATTCATTATCTGTGTATTTTTCTCTTGGTCTCATGATTTGTTCTCATGGTTCTGTGGTCAAATCTATTCTTTTATTTTTATTTTTATAAGTTCTTTTCTTTTTATTTTTTTGATTTCCTTGGGAAATAGGTTTCTAGAGAGATCAAAGGTCTGTGTTGTCACCGCAGGTTGAAGAGTGATTTGTGTGTGCGCGCTTGTGTTGGCAGTGTTGACATCTTATATAATGCTGACTTGATGAGACACTTTTATCCCGAGCACATCAGTGTATTATTGCAGCCTTTTGATCTCCATCATGATCAAATAACCTTTGATTCTCATGTTTCAGAGAGCCGAGTGTCCACCGTACACACACGCATATTTATCTCACACACTATCTGAGACTCTTCCACAGATCTGCAGATATATGCAAGATTTATTTATGGGTCACTAACACAGAATCAGGCGCTCACTCACACACAATATCTGCATGTAACAATCTTAAGTATATGCACAGCTTTATTTAATGAACAATGGCACGTTTCCAACTTCATCTTAAACTATTGTTTTACTATTCATACGTTTATCTCGACGATAAACTCAATGATAACCTAGTCAGTCACTGTTCTGCAACAATTAGGGTTATGTTTAGGGTTAGGTTTGGGATGTAGGGTTAAGGATTGTGGTTAATGTTATGATTAAAGTTTATGGTTAAGAATAATGGTTATATTTTAGGATTAGGTTTCGGGGTTAGGTTTAAGGATAAGATATAGGATTAGGTTTTGGGATTAGGTAGTTAGGGTTTATGTTATTGGTTTAGGGTTAAACCTTATGCTAATGACTTAGGCGTATAATTTAGGGTTGAGATTTAGGATTAAGCTTCATGGTTAAGATCTAGGGCTTTAGGTTTTGGATTAAGGTTACATGATAAGTTTAAGGTTCAGGTTTAGGACATGGTTTAGGGTTAAGGATTATGGTTAGGGTTTGGATTAAACTTTATGGCTATGATTCATGGTTAAGGTTTAGTATTACGGTTAATAGTAATTAAGGTTTATGCTTAAGGCTTTGATTTAGGATTAAGCATTACGGTTAAGGTCTAGGGTTAAAGTTTAGGGGAATTAGGGATTAGGTTTAACATTCAAGTTCAGAGATGAGGATTACGGTTAAAGTTTAGGGTTAAGATTTATGATTATGGTTCAGGGTTAGGGTCTGAATTAGACTTTGCCTAAAATTCATGGTTAAGGTTTAGTATTAGGGTTAAGATTAAGTGTTAAGGTTTACAGTGGTGCTTGAAAGTTTGTGAACCCTTTAGAATTTTCTATATTTCTGCATAAATATGACCTAAAACATCATCAGATTTTCACACAAGTCCTAAAAGTAGATAACGAGAACCCAGTTAAACAAATGAGATAAAAATAATAAATCCAAGGAAAATAAATAAGGAAATCCAAGACCATTGTTACCCTCCTCAGGAGTGGTCGACCAACAAAGATCACTCCAAGAGCAAGGCATGTAATAGTTGGCGAGGTCACAAAGGACCCCAGGGTAACTTCTAAGCAACTGAAGGCCTTTCTCACATTGGCTAATGTTAATGTTCATGAGTCCACCATCAGAAGAACACTGAACAGCAATGGTGTGCATGGCAGGGTTGCAAGGAGAAAACCACTGCTCTCCAAAAAGAACATTGCTGCTCGTCTGCAGTTTGCTAAAGATCACGTGGACGAGCCAGAAGGCCATTGGAAGAATGTTTTGTGGACGGATGAGACCAAAATAAAACTTTTTGGTTTAAAAGAAAAGCATTATGTTTGGAGAAAGGAAAACACTGCATTCCAGCATAAGAACCTTATTCCATCTGTGAAACATGGTGGTGGTAGTATCATGGTTTGGGCCTGTTTTTGCTGCAATCTGGGCCAGGACGGCGTTGCCATCATGATGGAACAATTAATTCTGATTATATCAGAGAATTCTAAAGGAAAATGTCAGGACATCTGTCCATGAACTGAATCTCAAGAGAAGGTGGGTCATGTACAGCAAGACAACGACCCTAAGCACACAAGCCGTTCTACCAAAGAAGGTTAAAGAAAGAATAAAATAATGTTTTTGGAAATGGCCAATTCAAAGTCCTGACCCTTAATCTAATGGAAATGTTGTGGAAGGACTGAAGCGAGCAGTTAATGTGAGGAAAACCACCAACATCCCAGAGCTGAAAAGCTGTTCTGTACGGAGAATGGGCTAAAATTTCCTCCAAGCCGGTGTGCAGGACTGATCAACAGTTACAGGAAACGTTTAGCTGCAGTTATTGCTGCACAGGGGGGTCACACCAGATACTGAAAGCAAAGGTTCACATACTTTTGCCACTCACTAATATGTAATATTGGATCATTTTCCTCAATAAATAAATGACCAAGTATAATATTTTTGTCTCATTTGTTTAACTGGGTTCTCTTTATCTACTTTTAGGACTTGTGTGAAAATCTGTGACGTTTTAGGTCATATTCATGCAGAAATTCTAAAGGGTTCACAAACTTTCAAGCACCACTGTATGCGTAAGGCTTACGGTTAAGATATAAGGTTCATTTAAGGTTTATAATTGTGTTTTAGGTTTAATCGTACTGCTTAAGGTTTAGGGTTATTTATATTAGATTATATATTTAATTTTGTTTTTATATAATTGCTTAAGAAGAAGAATATAATAATAAGTTATTCAGTAGCTGTAGCATCATTAGACCTTAATCTGTCATGGTGTTTCCATTAACCTTTAATGAATGATTCAGCTTTCAAACTCAAATACTTGGCAAGTCTTCTAAAGACAGAGGCGAAACTGTGTGTGTGTGTGTGTGTGTGTGTGTTGATGCCCGGAGCTTTAGTCAGTCCCCATTATACCCTAGATCTGTCCACAGCTCTTCAGTACAGGTTGGCACATGGTCTTGTTCGTGCCAAGGTGACCTGTCAGCACGGGTTCTCATGCTCAGCACTCCAGCACCTCTAATGTTCCTCCAGGGAGCAGTAAATATGCAATCGGCTCCCCGCTGGAACCCTGCATCTCCACCTGTTCCTTCTTTACACTAGTGAGAACCGCAGCGAAGGCACCTCATCCTTAAATACAACGATCAGTCACTGTGATTGGGTTACATTCACTATAATAGCTGTGTGTTTTGTATTGTGGATGGAGCCAGAGCCATGGGTTACAGTGGGCAAGAACAAACTGGTCTGAGCTTCTGGCACCCTAAATAAAATGGGAAGGCTTTAAAACTGTTTGTCATTTTCAAATGTGTTACATGTGAATACATGTATCCCCGGACTTTGTATTTGTACCTTGGTTGTCAGGTTATGCTGTCCCCCGCCCAGTGTCTCACTGATTTAAAAGAGGCTATGTTGGGGATTGGTGTCATTGGATGATATTTTGGACCCTCCTATGAACCCTGTTCAGTTAATATTACAATTCTAAAATGGACTGGGGAACCATGACAATTTCCCAAAGGTTCCTGTGCCACAATGTGATTTACATTTATGTCATTTAGCAGACGGCCTTATCTGGAGCGACTCACAATTAATACAGTCTTACAATCCAAGCAGTTGTGGGTTAAGGGTCTTGCTCAAGGACCCAACAGAGGCAGCTTGGCCCATAGTAAAGCACCTTACCTGCTAGGCCACCTCAGTCAATCACAGATCCTGTGATGGATCTGATGAAAACCTCCTTAATTATACTCAACCAATCCACTGTTATATTTGTTATTTACTTAGTAATTTTCCACATTTTAACCAAAATTTCCCCCCCATTTTCTGGCCAGGGTCACTGGGGTTTCTGTGACCATTCCCAGAGAACAAAGGAGCAGGTGTACAGTGATGCTTGAAAGTTTGAAGCATCCTTTAGTGTTTATATTTTTGCATAAATATAAAAAAACAGCTTTTCACACAAGTCCTGGAAGTAGAAAAAGAGAACCCAGTTAAACAAATGAGACAAATATAAAATTATTATGCTTGCTCATTATTGAAAATGATTCAAGGTTACATATGTGAGTGGCTAAAGTATGTGAATCTTTGCTTTCAGTATCTTTTGTGACCAACTTGTGTAACTTGTGGGTTTGATCACATTAGCTTCAGGTCCTTCCACAACATTTCTATTGGACTCTCTTGGTCAGGATTGTGACTTGGCCATTCCATTAACTTTATTCTTCTTTAACAATTCTTTGGTAAACAGTTTGTGTGTTTAAGATTGTTGTCTTGCTGCACGACCCACTTGCTCTTGAGATTCAATGAAATGACCTGAAATCTCCTTTAGAGTTTACTGGTGGAACGTAGAAACCATTGGTCCATCAACGATGGCAAGCCATCCTGGATCGGATGCAAACAGGCCCAAACCATGATACTACCACCACCATGTTTCACAGAAGAAATTTTCCTGGAGTGTTTTCTGTCCTTCAGACACAATGCATGTCATTTAAAGGAAGAAAATATATTTTGGTCTCATCCATCCACGATATGCTTTTCGAATGGCATTCTAATAGGCTTGTCCATGTGACCTGTTGCAAACTACAAATGGGCAGTGATGTTCTTTATGGAGAGCAGTGTGAGAGACCTTCAGTTGCTTTGCAGTTGCACTGAGTGTCTTTGTGATCTTGTAGGGAAAACGGTCTTGAAATTCCTCCATTTGTTTGAGGATTGGTCTCTGGTTTCGGTGCCTTTTCCAGGTGGATGAGGTTCTCAGACATCTCATGTGTTTGGACCACGCTACACTTCCACAAATCTGTTGGGAAGATCAGACTCTGATAGATCCCTCTTTGTAAAATACAACAGGGCACCAACTCGCGCCTGATTGCCACCCCACTCTAATTTCACGTTCAAATGAACTGCTAAGAAAACGCTTTTCCAAATAGCAGATATAACATTTGGATCATTTTCCTTAATAAATAAATCAATTAACAAGTATAACATTTGTCTTGTTTGTTTAATTGGGTTCTCTTTATGTATTCTTATGACTTCTGTGAAAGTCTGATGGTTTATTACGTATATATGATAATATCTAATTATGGTTTTAATAATTATGTATGGTAATTATGCCATTTCTTAAATAACATATCTAATGGTGGCCTAAAATTTTTGCAAAGTAATGTATTTCATTTTGATAGTCAATTCCTCCTAATTCATAGTCCTTAAATTCTATAGGGATCACTATTGCAGCACCAAGGGATGATCCTCCAACAAGCCTCTCCTCAATCAGATACAGACCCTTACTTCTTTGTGTGATACCCGATCTCGCTGGAAGGCACCACAGGAGCTCAATCTCCGGTCCAGGCAGTAGTGGGGTGGTGTAATACACTGCTCCACCACTAGAATGCCACTGAAATAATTCTAGTTTATTACCATGTAATTAACCATGTATCACACACACCGAGCTAACCAGTGAACAAACATGAGCACAATAAACAGCTGAAACTGAGTCACTGACCTTCGGTACTGTGTGAGTGTTAAAAATAAGTCTTGGCAGTGTAACTCGCCCTGAACATGCTCAGATGGGGAGGATTTCCTCTCCGTGATCAGATATCACAGTTTATTTAAGAAGCAGTGAGCAATATTCAGAACATAAATCTGAAGGACTGTAGTCATTGACATTGAATCAATATATCCAACTCCATATCAACAGTTGTAGGGAAGCCAATGCTTTAGTTCAAGTATATGGATTAACCGTATTTAATCAATAGTATCTGGGAGCAATCGCTTTAGTGAGGTTATTTTCTTTACTGAGTAGAAATTCCTGTAAAGTTCCTTAAGAGTTCAGATCATTTATTCCTCATACAATCTCTCTGAAGCAGCTCAGTCCCAGCTGAATGCGCCTGAATAGACTGAACAGACTTGAGATCGTTACAGAGGGTTATCGTGATGACAGATCAGCAGTGATGCTGAGCTGTGTTTTTTCCTTGCTGGTCATGTCCTCGTGAGCATTCAGAGTACAATATCATTTTATCCTTGCTTGTCCTGGTAAGGATTGTAGGTGAGGGTTTGCTCCCTGGTTCATACACTGCCTGTGGTGAGGTGATGATTGTCTCCCAGATCTCACCAGGGATCCTCTTTCTCACCAAATTTTTGTGTGCCTGGGCAGTCTGTGTCTATGTAACGTGAGTGTCCCTCAACATTGGGTCACCATGCCCACCAAGGTTTTCTGCCTCGTCAGGGGCTTCCACCTATCAAGTATCAATGTTCCCTGGGATGATACTATCAAACCAGTAAACCTTTTTGTCTGATGTGGTTCCTTCATTTTATTTAGGAGCCCAAATAGAGGACTATTAGGCAAAGACTGATACAGTGGTACCTCGGTTCTTGTCATTAATTCGCTCCAAAAGGCTCGTCAAGAACCGAACACCGGTTTCCTATCGGTTGGCTCTTATAACTAACCTTTTTAGGACCCATGGAGATTTATTTGCACTAAGAATGCAGATGTAGATGTATAAAGAAAAACACAAATAAACACAGCAGAGATTTTTGTGAATCGTGAATCGAGTTTCGGCTAAGTTTAAAAAAGTGCGCCGAGTACTGAGTAAATGGCGAAAACCGAGACAATTGTTTCTAGTCAAAATGCGTCAAGAACCAAATTCAATGAGTTCTGAGGTGGTCGAGGACCGAGGTACCACTCTGTTACTAGAAACTTTTATGAAAATGTTTGAAAACCCAAATAAAATCTCAGACTCAAGATATACCATACTGTGCAAAAGTTTTAGTCCACCATTAGCTTTGTTGTTTAAGCGGTTGTATAAATGACCATATATAATTATTTCTCAGTTTCTTTATTAGAATACAGGAAATGTGTATTCCATTCCAAAAAAAGCAAAACAAACAGAAAAAAGTTTCTATCGGCTTCATGAGCAATAGCAGCATCTGGCAGCTTCATTGGGATGCCAAATTCACCCATCTACAGTCCAAAGGTAGCTTGATCAGGAATGGTCTCTCTTGGAAGGGTAGCAGCTTAGAAAAAACTTGTATTTTCTGTTTGTATCTTAACAAAGAAACTGAGAAATAATCATATATGCTAACTACACCATTGCTTATACAACAAATCTAATGGTGGCTTTTGCACAGGACTGTATTTCATTTCGATAGTCAAATCCTCCTAATTAATCATTAAATTCCATATTTAATTGATGTGACTTGTATTAACTTTATTGAGGTTTCAGCCTGAACTGGATTTTTAATTAGCTAGTTTAACACTACCACTAGTTGCCACTGTAGTTCACGTACATTCGCATTAGCAGCCTCATCAGACGCATACTGACTCTATTTCAGGTGGTATCTTGCTGTTGCATGATAAGCATCCGGGAAAGACGTCACGTTGGCTGCAGCTGTTGATGGTGGATGCCTGGGTGCATCGTTCATATAGATTTACTATCCCTTTTAGCAGCTTCTTCATACTTATGCTAGGTTAAGAAAATGTCACTGCTGGCTGTGCACATGGGTAGTTGAATGCTGTAGAGCTAAATGTAGGCTCTGGATAGTTTGTGCTGCTATTCTGATCTGGAATAACCTCAGACTCTTCTTATAAGCTATTACAAAATAACAGGTGTAATAGACTAGTGTCCCAACCAGCTCTTTGGCCTGTGCCCATTGAATTCGGGGATATGTTCCAGTTCAGGGTCAAAACAGGAACAGGAATTGCCAATTCAACATTGGTCCGTCACTCCAAAATACTCTTTTCCACCGATATTCATTCCAGTCTTTGTGAGTTTAAGAGTATCTTTTTCTTTTTAGCATTTTCACCTTGTTCCTCTTCCGAAACGTGTTTTTGTGGCTGCTACCCTTCCTGATCAGGCTTATTGGGACTGTAGAAGGGTCAACTTGGCATGCTGAAGAAGCTGCCAGGTGCTGCTATTGCTCAAGGGCAGGTCACCCCAGGAAAAAATGTACTGTGAATTGTCATAATAAAACTGTGAATTGCTTGACAGTTTTAATGTGAATTTTCACAGTTTGACCATGAAGTTTCGATGGTAATTTGGCCACTTCATGCTTCTACTGTCAAATTTCATAGAACAACTGTAAATTTGGTTGACTATGAACTGACCACGAATTATTTCACAGTTTTACTATGAATTTTGATGGTAATTTGGCCACTTCATGGTTCTACTGCAAATTTCACAGTACATTTTTTCCTGGGACAGTAAATACTTGTCACTGTAGCCTTGAAGGTGTTTTTCCTTTAATACTGTATAGAGAATGAGAAATAAGTAAGAAATAATTTCATATGGTCATTTTACCATTGATGACCATATGAACTGTGGCATATCTAATCCAATGGTGACCTAAGACTTTTGCACAGTATTGTACTTTGAAATATTCTGGACTCGGTACATTGTCTTCCTCACCACAGAGGCAATTATGGTCCATAAAGTTATCAGGTGATAAACTTGTACTGAGACCATAGAGGACAGTGGCTCTCTCCATCCTCCGGTCGACTGAGGATGCCATGAAACCAAGACTGTTCTCCAAAGGACTCCCAAAGATCGTAAAGTGACCATTTTCTGGACTAAATAATGCCGATATGTATATTTTTACATTATTCTATGTAATATTTCTCTTCACTACTGGTTTATATGGTGTAGATTTCCTTTTTATTAGATTAGTTCTTACATATAATATCTAAGCCACCTAAGGAGGATGGGTTCCTTTTTGAGTCTTGGTCCTCCCATGGTTTCTTCCTTATAACGTTTAGGGAGTTTGTCCTTGCCACTGTCACCCTAGGGTTGCTCAATTTGGGATTCGCCTTAGATATTAGTAGATTTTCAAGCTTTGAGACAATGCTCGATTGTAAAAAGCAATACATATAGAAATAAATCTGGCTTGTTCTGTCCAAATGTATATTAATGACCATTTTTCTTTATTCCTACATGGATTTATTGGAAGTACTGCAAGTATCAAAATCCACTATGGGAGGCACTGTGGTGCCGAGGTTAACACCTCACAGCTCCAAGGCACCAGGTTCGATCCTGACCTCGGACTCCGCCTGTGTGGGTTTACTCCAGGTACTTTAGTTTCCTGCAATATTTCAAATACATGCGTGTTAGATTAATAGGTGTCTCTAAAGTGCCCTTAGTTTGTATGTACCCTATGATGGATTGGCACCCTGTCTAGGGTAGTTCCTGTCTTGTACCCTGTGCTTCCAGATAGGCACTGGCTTTAATGCAACCCTGACCAGGATTAAGCAGATAAGAAAACATATGAATGAATGTAAATCCACTATGAGGTCAGAGAAAGTTCTTATTTAAAGATGAAGGAAGTGTTTTGTAAGCCCCGATCATGACTGGTGAAGGTGGGTTTCATGCAGTGTTCAGGAAAACTTGAGGCACAGTTGGATGCATTTGGCTTCTAAAGCGATCACACAATGGAGGCTTTTCATCGCACTGGTTCATTTGAGGATGCATTTGGTTTTGATCTAAAAGGGATCAGGGACTGAGTGAGTATCTCTCTTCAGGACTCATCAAAAGTTTTGGCAAAGTTTTATTTTTTGCAAGAGCTTACCAATTTTGGAGCGAAGACCACGGGAGTGGTGGAAAGCGTTCACCCCATGGAAATCTTTCTGGAACAGTGTCTGGTGTGAATGAATGACCTTTATCTATACACAGATTTGTACAGTATGTACTTACACATCAGTGCTGCTGTTATTTTCCATGACTGCTTCATTCTAATTGGCTGGCTTGTGTGTTATTTTCTTATATCAGGATTTCTAGTATACATTCAGGCAGTCCAACCATGATGAATACATAAATATTAAAAGCACTATTGTCATCAGTAAACATATCAGCTGTTTGTCGTTTAATAGTCATTAAATAATTTGTACTTATATTTGTACATGAAATTCCGAGTAAAGCCGAGTAAAGCCGAAGGAAACTATGCATTGTGCCATGTTAGTAAGTAGTGTACATCAGTTGTCCAGTATATTAACGATGCACTATGGGTAACAAAGTTGTGTACTATATAGGGAATCAATTTGTCCACTGAGAATTTCGACAGCCCTACAAAATGCCCGACACACTAAATAGTAAATAGGGTGCGATTTCGGATGCACTGACTGTTCGCACTACGCATGATGACGTAATGCGCTAATTTGCATGTGTGATGTCATAGCAACAGTACGTACATATTGATTAAAGCATTGGAAATCCCAAAAGGAAGTTAAACTATGCGCTATACTCCGTTCTCCGGGAGCAGAGGAGGTGCGGCGAGAAAGCTGTTCCTCTCACTTATGGGCAGTTTTTGGTGATTCTTTTCTGTGGGAAGTAGCTATGGTTTGTACAAAAAGTCACTAGATTTGCCGCTACTCGATTAAAAAAAACAAAAACAAAACAACAACTCACTAGAGAGGTCTGAAAATTGTCTAGCTACAAAATCACCAAGTTGGCAACATGGCATTAGCTGTTCGTGACTAGTGAGGGGTGGGGGCAGCCAGCAAGAATTTGCACGCAAAAAAGCAACTCCGTCTTTTTTTTTAAATATCATTTAAAAATAATAATAATTTCGGCTTATGGTGGCTCGGTGGGAGCACTGCTGCCTCACAGCCAGAATGTCCTGGATTTGATCCCCAGGTGGAGCGGTCTGGGTCGTTTCTGTGTGGAGTCTGCATGTCCTGCTCATGTCCACGTGGGTTTACTCCTTGTACTCCAGTGTCTTCCCACAGTCCAAAGACATGTTAGGGTAATTGGTGTCTCTAAAGTGCTGCTTGGGGGTATGTGTGAGGGTGTGTACACCCTACAATGGATTGGTGCCATGTCTAGATTTGTTCCTGCCTTGCGCCCTATGGTGCAGGCTAGGCACCGGCTGTCCTGCGACCCTGTTCAGGATTAAGTGGATAATTTCGACCAAATCTAACAGCCAGGAGAAAATGTGCTGCACTGTTAAAAAAATGAAATTGTGACGATCCCCCAAGACGATGCTAGATGTTGGCTTGGTGGAGGTTCAGAGGTTGTTCCAGCAATCGCAATTGCACTTATTACTAGATTTGTGACACCTGTGTTGTCGGGTATTTAAGAATGTAACTGAGTGCTGGCAGGTGCCTCAGTCTTACCTTTTTAAACTACACATCGTGTAGCTACCAGCTTCCCCAGCTCCTTATCGTGGCGTCCGTTGGTGGAGACCTCACCCGTCTCTTGCATGCTGTACCTCCCGGTTCCGAGCGGTATTAGGGACGTTGGTAGACTGGGTCCATTTTAGGGATCCAGCCATTGTATGGCTCAGGAGACCCGGAGGTGAATGCCATGGTGTAGAATATAATGTAGGGTCAGAATCCTCCTTTCGCTTATCAGCCCCTTAACTGAGCGGTAAACATCACGTCCCACTCGCGCTTCCATTGCCAATGCTGCGTTGCATTCAGCCCTGTTCTTCGCTTTTGCGCATCCGTGTCACGATCCGTCTGTACGGAGTACCGCGAATCACCTCGCACAGCTTTGGGGATAGTAGGAATCCTCAAAGCACGTATAGCACGCCCCGCCCTCTCTCTCCTTTTCTGAGCTGCCCGCTCTGCAAACGTGTAGCCAGAGAGAGAGAGCTCTGTATTTAAGAGCATTTCCTTTTCCTTATGTTATTCCCCATGCGGGCGGCACGGTGGGTAGCATCACCGCCTCACAGCAAGAAGCTCCTGGGTTCAGTCCCAGGGTGGAGCGGCCTGACATGCATGTTAGGCTAATTGATTATGCTAAATTGGCATTGACTTGAGTGTATGATTGACTTGTCTTGACATAGCGTTGTGTATGGATGTAACCTTGTGTGTGTCGCTGAACATGGCCACTGATGCTGACAGCGATGTTAAATAAATTAATAAACGTAAACAATTCCCCATGCCCGTTCATTTTGGTCTGTTATCTCCTTCTTTATTTAATTACTTTATATTCATTTCCTTTGTTTGAGTCCACTTTGTGTAGCGCTTTTGTCTGCCGTTTGTATCCCTTCCTCTCAGAGTGGCGCACTGGTAAATCACACGACCCTGATCGTCAGCAAGCAGGGTTCGATCCCCAGCTGCTTTGCCTTTTGTTTGAGTTATATTTTGGTTTATCTCTTCCGTCTGGAGCTAACTGCACCTTTTATCTTGTTTTCATGGTTCATTGACTTTTTATCATGGCGAACCGTAACAGAAATCACCCGGATGTTGTGAGCAGGAATTATTGGGGGGAGGGACATTTTACCCACCTCCAAACTATTATGGGGACAGAGTTGTTCTTGCCTCGTGCTGCTGGGTAGGCGCCATCTTTCCGTGATGCTCTCCAGGATTTATTGGATAAGAAACGAATGGGTGAATATAACACCAGGCGGACTAGATGCTCAAATTGCCGCTAGAATGCTGAATCATTACACCCTGTGTGCTTGCCTCACTTCACCAACCCGCTCCTAACACAACCCGTGGTGCGTCCAAGCAAGGGTCAAAGGTTGCAGCAAAAACTGTCCGTCTGCCTGCTGTGGAGGAAGTAACGCTGTCAAGGCCTGGAAGTTATAGATGTCTGGAAGAGAAGGAGGAGGAGATGATCCACGACCTGAGCAGCAAGTTTGGACAGCGCCAGCCCCGGCATGGTGAACTCTCAGTGGGGTGGTGTGTGCAACCTGAGCTGGCGAGTGTTTGAGTAAGTGGGCCCCAGAGACCTGTACCGAGTAACAGCAGTCAGAGGAGAGCTAAGTGTTGCAGTTGCTCTGGGAAATGAGGAGATGGAATGCTAAGCTGAGAGATGCTGAGAGATGAACTACCAGCATAAACACTCAGTCAACAGGGGTCAGGCTCTCTCTCTTTTACTCTTACTTTCCCTATTTTGCTCTCACTACTTGCAGACTCTATAAAGTCCAAAGTGCTTGTAGTAATTCATTCTTGAATCGGTTGAATAACTCGTAGAACTAGCTTGCTGAGTCAACACCAGTGTTATTCATTAAGACTATGATTTAATCAGTGTTAGGAGAGTACATAGCTGTTTTCTGAGGCCACTGCCCTTTGGTCCCTCTAGGTTCTGGTTGCTTTGTTTCTAGGGTCCTATGTTCTTCGAATAGTAGAGTCACCAGTCCTATATTCCTTAGCTGCTATGCTCTCTGTGCTTATATTCTCTGTTCTGACATTCCTAATGTTCTGAGGGTCCTCAGTTCTCAGGTATACAGTACTGTTCAAAAGTCTTAGGACACCATTAGATTGTTTTACTAATGGTATAATGAACATATAATTTAACATGTATTTAACATGACCTTCCCTTACACATTAGCAATAGCAATCTGGCAGCTTCACTGGCAGAAGCTTGAACAGGACTGGTCTTTTTGGAAAGGTAGCTATCAAGAAACTGCTTTTTCTGAAAGCGAACAGGGTGAAGAGGCTAAAATATGCTAAATCTCACAAAAATTGGAATGAAGATCAGTAGAAAATAATAGTATGGAGTGACGAATCCAAGCTTGATATTTTGGGTCCAGTCATCGCCATTATGTTATACATAAGGTGCTTTGGTACCAGAACATTTCTAGGGACTACCCCCAGTGGCATTCCCTTGAGAATTACATTCATTCCTGGGCTTTTTTTGGTTTGCACTTGCACCACCAGTAGGAACGCTGTGTATTGCTAAATTGATGTAAGCTGCGTAAATTTCGCTTAGACAACTCAATTGTGTTGCACCTGCTCTGTTGTGTATAGGCTTAAAATACCCTGGACTTCAATGTCGGTCCATTTTGTCTGTTTTATTTTTTTACCATTTTTAGTGTAAAGATCTGTTGTTTATTGTGCTATCGGGTTGCAAATATATTTAAACATGGCAGTAGAGCTCAGCAAGGCGCTTGTCTGGACCAATCACCGCATACATGTGTCACTCGGGGCTCCTATATGCTGAGAAAATACCTGCCCTGAAGTAGGGGCTAAAAAGTTTCTATACACTGCATACCAAGCACTATGATCATCTCCCAGTTCCCAACAAAGTGGGCACAGTTCTAAGAAGTTCTTCTGGTGCAAAAACCTATGGTCATTATACCATTGCTAAAACAACAAATCTAATGGTGGCCTCAGACTTTTGCACAGTACTGTACGCTCCTTGTTCCCTTATTTCCTGGTGCATATGTTCCCAGGGCCCCATGTCCTAACAGTTTAAGATCCCCTGGTTCACGTTCCCTGGTCCTATATCTTTTGGATCCAATAATATTTGGTTTCCATGTTTTCTGGCTTTATATTCACACGTCCTTATCTTACCAGTTCCTGATTTTGAGTGTCTTAATTCCATGGGACATATATTTTCTTGTTTCCCTATACAGTCCATGGTTCTAGATCACTATTCACCAGTCCCTATATTTCCGGTCCGCAATATTTCCTTGATGCCAATGTTCAAAAGAACCCATGCTCCCATAGTTCCAGAGTTTATATATTTCATGAACATTATAATCCCTGGTTCAAATCTTTCCCAGGGCCTCTAGGGTCTTTCATTATTCCCTTGACTCAATATTCCCAAAATTTGATATCCCAGGGTCTGAGTGCTAGGTTTCAGTGTAGCAAGACCTCAATTCTGTGAGCTCACCATGAAAATATTGGCATCCAAGCCCTTGTTATATTTACTGACCCAAATATTGTGATTTGTATTTTAAATCACACGTTTAAATGCCAACGGTCTGGTGTGGCTTTTGTTGTTCCCATAATCCAAAACTTATTTGACACCCAGGATGCATAAGCAGGTCCAGAACTAAACCCCATACCCTTGTATCTGCATTAATACAGTAGTTTCACTGTATTAATGAATCTTTTTCAAGGAGAAGAACTGAAAAAATAAACCAAATGGTAATGTGAAGGTTTCATACCGAGTGAAGACAGGACCTTGGGAAAGCAGTTCTACTCATTATATTACCATTTGACGAAAATATCTGGTGTTATAATCTGTAATGAATCAAGTCGGGTCTGAACGGGACGTTTCCTATAATGATTTCTCAGGGGGATAAAATATGGATTTGTTTTAAATAATGCATTCTTGAATAATGAGTTTTGTATTTGTTTTTGATAAATGATGAGGTAATGCTCATGGTGGCTGACAGACTGTTGGCTTCTGCCTCGTCTTTATTTCTGTTTTTCTTTTTTTGAGATACAGTTATCCTCTCGCTGTACCTCTCTCTCCCTCTTTTTCTCACTACTCCCTCTGTCTAATGCGGTTTATGGCTGGAACAGATCATACTTCGTGGTGATTGTGTAAGAGCACTTACAGAACTGTGCAGTGATTTAATGTAATTCCTCTCAAGAATCTGGCCATTGTACACGTTCTCGTGAGAAATTATAGTCCATAGTCATTCAGCACGAGTACACAAAAGGGATCAAGTTCTTTTTATTTAGATTTATATGCAGTAGTGTTTCTCAACCTGTGGCTCATGGGTCTTTTAGGGTCTGTGACATTTATATATACGGATATGCGCAAGTTCACAGTCTTTTTATTAAGCTACTGTAATGTAAATATAAAGGACATTTCCACAAGAAAACTGCATGCAAACAATATGTAAATGTCAGAGATGCACTGAAAACCTGAATGGAACGCTACCATCTACAGTGGTGCTTGAAAGTTTGTGAACCCTTTAGAATTTTCTATATTTCTGCATAAATTTGACCTAAAACATCATCAGATTTTCATCTGAAACATTATCAGACAACATCAACATCATCAGAAGTCCTAAAAGTAGATAAAGAGAACCCAGTGAAATAAATGAGACACAAATATTATACTTGGTCATTTATTTATTGAGGAAAATGATCCAATATTGCATATTAGTGAGTGGCAAAAGTATGTGAACCTTTGCTTGCAGTATCTGGTGTGACCCCCCCTGTGAAGCAATAATTGTAAATTGTATTTACATTTCCATTGGATTAAGGTCAGGACTTTGAGTTGGCCATTCCAAAACATTACCTTTATTCTTCTTTAACCATTCTTTGGTAGAACGGCTTGTGTGCTTAGGGTCGTTGTCTTGCTGCATGATCCACCTTCTCTTGAGATTCAGTTCATGGACAGATGTCCTGACATTTTCCTTTAGAATTCTCTGATATAATTCAGAATTCATTGTTCCATCAATGATTGCAAGCCGTCCTGGCCCAGATGCAGCAAAACAGGCCCAAACCATGATACTACCACCACCATGTCTCACAGATGGGATAAGGTTCTTATGCTGGAATGCAGAGTTTTCCTTTCTCCAAACATAACACTTTTCTTTTAAACCAAAAAGTTCTATTTTGGTCTCATCCATCCACAAAACATTATTCCAATAGCCTTCTGGCTCGTCCACGTGATCTTTGGCAAACTGCAGATGAGTAGCAATGTTCTTTTTGGAGAGCAGTGGCTTTCTCCTTGCAACCCTGCCATGCACACCATTGTTGTTCAGTGTTCTTCTGATGGTGGCCTCATGAACATTAACATTAGCCAATGTGAGAGAGGCCTTCAGTTGCTTAGAAGTTACCCTGGGATTTTTTGTGAGCTCGCCAACTATTACACGCCTTGCTCTTGGAGTGATCTTTGTTGGTCGACCACTCCTGTGAAGGGTAACA
Source organism: Ancistrus triradiatus (assembly GCA_025084515.1). NCBI lineage: Eukaryota > Metazoa > Chordata > Actinopteri > Siluriformes > Loricariidae > Ancistrus > Ancistrus triradiatus. The sequence goes on along the minus strand of JAJAGP010000072.1, from coordinate 559,051 downwards.
ATGGTCTTGAATTTCCTCCATTTGTACACAATCTGTCTGACTGTGGATTGGTGGAGTCTAAACTCTTTAGAGATGGTTTTGGGACCTTTTCCAGCCTGATGAGCATCAACAACTCTTTTTCTGAGCTCCTCAGAAATCTCCTTTGTTCGTGCCATGATACACTTCCATAAACGTGTGTTATGAAGAGCAGACTTTGATAGATCCCTGTTCTTTAAATAAAACAGGGTGCCCACTCACACCTGATTGTCATCCCATTGATTGAAAACACCTGACTCTAAAGTATAATATTTGTGTCTCATTTGTTTAACTGGGTTCTCTTTATTTACTTTTAGGACTTGTGTGAAAATCTGATGATGTTTTAGGTCATATTTATGCAGAAATATAGACAATTTTAAAAGGTTCACAAACTTTCAAGCACCACTGTATGCAGCTGATCAACGATAGATGTTTGTGTATATTTTAATTCTTTAAATCTAATATTTGTTTGGTCAAGAACATACCCAGGTGTTTTATCCTGTCTCCTTCCTCTTGAACTTGAAATTAATAAGAAATAAGAGCCTGAGTGCCGCAGCTAGTCCCTGAATCAACTTGGAAATTAACTCTGGGTGGATGATGCCAAGATGAGAAGACAAGATCTAATAATTCACAGGATTGCATTTGCAAATCCTCCCACAGCTTGCTCAAAATTGGATGTGGTCCATATCTTGCCCTAATGTCCCTCAGTGCTAGATGAAACACCTGTGGGAGAGATCAGGAGGTTGCATAGTGTTTATTGGAACAGCAGTGAGTCAGTGCTGTCCGTGATTATTATTGTGCTGGGGATTGAGACATGCTGCATGGTCAGATGTACATGGTTTAAGTGAATTCCAGGTTATTCTCATAATGCTCTGTAAACAGGATGTAGCGTGTTATGATGCATCGGAGTGTGTCTCCGAAATGTAATGAAAAACACAGGAGGTTCCTCTTTGAAGCCCTGGATTACGAGTGCAAGTTTGAGCCATTTAAAGCCCATCTGATCAATGTCTGTGCCCAATCGAGGTCTTAAAAATTATGACAATTGTAATGGGAAATACAAATCTGTCTTTTAACTCTGGACGTCGTGGACGAAAACAGCTGGTCACCTCAACAGCCAATGAACACTGCAGATTCAAAAGCACAGACAAAAGTTAAAGAGCAGAAGTGTCATTTGTGAGACTGAGAGGCTGTTCAAACTTGATGGGTTTAGAGACTTTTTTTTGCAAGTTGCTTGTGTTTGTGTGGATGACCTTCTGATACTTATTTGGAAACAACCTTTAAATGGTTTTCATAAGTGTGTGTGCTTGTCCTATTGTAAGTAGTAGGGGTGGGTGGATTGATCCAAATGTCAATAATATCGATTCCAATGTTAGTATTGGTATCGGATCAAAACTAGTGTGATGGGGTGGATACTTTAGTTTCAGTTGTTTTCCTCTATGGTATAATAATAATAATAATAATAATAATAATAATAACCTGAAAAAGAAGAACTTTTAAAACATTTTTTAAAATTGTATAATATTTTGTTTGCTGGTATTTTTTGTAAGCCAGAGATGTGTAATGACAGGGATCAATAATGTAATGTCATTATATAATTGTTTCTGAGCAAAAAAACAAACAAACTAATAAAAAAACTGGATAATGAAAAAGAAAAAAAAAAAAAAAAAAGAAAGTAAGTTTGAATTATGAGTAGTCATTTTGTGCAAATTTGGCTAATAGCGGTAGTAAAGTTTTGTTGTTTTTTTTTTATTATTTCCAAAAAAAATCCAGAAATCATTTACTGATCATGAAAACATATTCAGAATTTGCAGATTGATGATAGATTCATCTCATAAATCATGACGCACTGCGCTCTCCTTACAGCAAAACAGTATCGGTATTTGGTATCGCCGATACTAGCTCTGTATTTACTTGGTATTGGATCAATACAAAATTTTGCAGTATCACACACCACTGGTAAGTAGTACACCTTTGTTTGTCCCCCAGGTCCATCATACCATCCTCTTAAGTGTTACAGCTTTACCCTAGACAGGGTTGTATTTGTATTTCCTATCATTGTTGTGAATTTCCATAAATTTGATGGTAAAAACAGATGGTAGCGTTCCAATCATGTTTTCAGTGGTATCTCTGACACATGTATGTATTATTTGCATACAATTTTCTTGTGGAAGTACCCTTTATATTTATATTACAGTAGCAGTAATATCCAGTCAATAATGCAGTTTAAACAGCACTTACCGGTCGACCCATGATCTATTCATTGAAATCATGACAAAATGAACATGTGAACTGATTCACCTTCTCAAACATCTCACTGATTGCATCGGCTAATTACAGGTGAGTAGAGAGTGTAAAAGTAGCAAAGCAGGAGTGTGATCAACTTGTAGGTTATAGGTTCATCTATGCAGCTGTTCAATCATAAATCAAAGCGAGCAACCTGATTGATGATATCGAGCCTGAGGGGCATTAACGTTCTCTCTGTCTGGTGGAAAGAATTTGAGAACTCACCTTCATTACAATTTGGCTTGTCATAGAATAGTCTCTTTGAACTCTGTTTCCTTCCTGTTGATGTCCAGCCAAGCCTCATTAATGGTCCAGCTGTGTACATGCATGTCATTACTTGTCCAGCAAGGTGACATTAGCCAATCCTGGGTGTCTGTGAGGTCATTCATCTCTGAGGCAGCATATTCTCTCGTTCAAGTGTGTTGAGTTTGAAAAGACATGGTAGCTTCGGGTCTTGGAGAAAAGCTAGCTTTCATCCTCCCAGCTTTGTAACTGTCAAGCAAAGGGGAGGTTCTGATAGGGATATGAATTGGCATTCACTAAATTTGCAGAATTTGGTGAAAATATTGTACTGCAACAATAGCTATCTGGAAAGCAATACAGGTAACCACGTTTAACAGCCATCGGCTCAATGACCGTTTGCTTTAATGGTTGAGGTTGTAACAATTATAATAAATTATAATGAGAAATAAAAATCTGTCTTTTACAGTGGTACCTGAAAGTTTGTGAACTCTTTAGAATTTTCTATATCTGTGCATAAATATGACCTAAAACGTCATCAGATTTTCACACAAGTCCTAAAAGTAGATAAAGAGAACCCAGTTAAACAAATGAGACATAAATATTGTACTTGGTCATTAATTTATTTACTGAGGAAAATGATCCAATATTACATATTAGTGAGTGGCAAAAGTATGTGAACCTTTGCTTTCAGTATCTGATGTGACCCCCCGGTGCAGCAATAACTGCAGCTGTTTCCTGTAACTGTTGATCAGTCCTGCACACCGGCTTGGAGGAATTTTAGCCCATTCCTCCATACAGAACAGCTTCAGCTCTGGGATGTTGGTGGGTTTCTTCACATTAGCTGCTCGCTTCAGGTCCTTCCACAGCATTTTGATTGGATTAAGGTCAGGACTTTGACTTGGCCATTCCAAAACATGAACTTTATTCTTCTTTAACCATTCTTTGGTAGAACGACTTGTGTGCTTAGGGTCGTTGTCGTGCTGCATGACCCACCTTCTCTTGAGATTCAGTTCATGGACAGATATTCTCACATTTTCCGTTAGAATTCTTTGCTATAATTCAGAATTCATTGTTCCATCAATGATGGCAAGCCGTCCTGGCCCAGATGCAGCAAAACAGGCCCAAACCATGATACTACCACCACCATGTTTCACAGATGGGATAAGGTTCTTATGCTGGAATGCAGTGTTTTCATTTCACCAAACATAACACTTTTCATTTAAACCAAAAAGTTATCTCATCTGTCCACAAAACGTACTTCCAATAGCCTTCTGGCTTGTCCATGGCTGATTTTCAGTGGTGTTCGTAATACTGTCTATCAGTGAATTGTTGGCTTCTGTTAAAAAAAAAAGGATCAGGTCCACCATACCATCCTCTAACGGTACATCAATGCAGGAATTTTCAAAGTCTGACTGTGGACCCCCCCGAAGAAGCATAAAAGCTACTGCCCTGCCTGCCTCAAGACAGACATTATTATGTATACATCATTTATTATGATAGTATAAAACAACAAATATCAGAAAATTTTTGGAACATGATGAATATTCATCTGCAGTCAACATTTTCAACATGCTGACATTAAATGAGAATCGGCGTTTTAAAGATCTTATTTAATGTTTTAAAAACGTTTTATGTTGGTCTTATTTAACGTTTATAACGTTGAACACACTCATCTGTATTTAACTTTTAAACGCACTTTTAAATGCAGATTAGCTATGCTTTCTAAAACATTTGCTCAGCCATGCTTCACTGGGAACAACGATTTTCTGGATGCACTACAGACAGGAACAAGCATAAATCATCCTCCACCTGTAGTCTTGAGCGGTACTTTCTTTTAATCATGGTAAATGCTGAAAATCCGCACTCTCATTATTATACTTCCTCTGTTTTCTTGGTCCAGATTGTTTCTCCTGTCCCTCTACGTACCACAAATTGATCCATTGCCCACACATTCGTCAGCTAGCTTACATGTTGGTTATGTAGTGCCATTGGGCATCAAATGTATACGATTTAAGAAGCAACCTTGGCCGTGAGAAAGGTGTTATATAAATATGTACTTTTAGTATAACCATAGCTCTGAGATCTGTCTCCAGATGGATCATATGGCTGCAGAATCAAACGCATAGTAAAGTTATGAATGGTTCAGTTAAGAGTTTAGTCCCTCTGCTGTCAGTCCACTCATGGGAAATTGCCCTGGCTTATAATAACTACAAGTTATACATGAGATCAGGTTGCTAAATCCACAAGTTTCTTGCGTGTTCCTGCCACGTTCTGGCAGTAGATAGTGCTGATCTGAGTGGGAAGTGTCTGAGGTCTGGTTTCATTTCTGGACTAGTTTAAACATTTTGTAACTCTATTTGTATCTGCTGTGTCCTTCATACGGTTTTTCACTGGGGTAATAATGGATTGCTTCTAAAATTAGAGAGCTGCGATGTCATCATCTATCTTTATGCATTTGATGATTGATGCAAGAATGTAATCACGTCATCAAAAATTCCAGCATCCCACGGATAATGCAGTTTCATGTTCTGCTTCATGTCAGTCATCTGTACTTATACTCTCCATCACAGAGATGACGTTTTACTGGTCTGTGCGTTAAGACGACGTTTTGTTTGCCCCACGTTCGCTGTGATTAGCATCCACAGCATTGCACTGTGCAGGACCTGTTCTCCACAGCGCTCTTTTTTTTCCCCGCAGATCTGTGCTGTTACGAGCAAAACTCGGATCAGGTTTCTACCATTCCACTGCTGAAGCGGTGCCAAGAATGGCTAAGTTGAGCCCATAAAGGCCTGCACACACTTGTGTTCAGTGCTTGGAGGCGAACCCATCACCTCTTCACCTTTTTCTGTTGTCTTTATTTATTAAGCTAATGAGCTGTGTTAATTTGCGTAACTTTGGATCTTTCTGGGGGAGCATTGCAAGGTAAACAGGTGCATAATGATGGAGCCAGTGTAACAAGAATAAAAATTTCCACGGGATCACATTTATTTTTGGCGTACCCAGCGTTGATTGATTGTGATGACAAAGTTGTGTGGTAGGCCATCCATATTAGGAGGTATTCCATGCCTAAAACAGGGACCAACCTGTTGGACAACAATTGGACAAAATGAATATGGAGAACGTACAGGCAAAATGTTGCTCTCACATTGTACAAGGTCACCTTTTTTAAAGCCAGTTCACTTCTTTTGGGCTTGTTTCCAAGATCTGTTTGCTTGTTTCTCTCGTGGGATCTGGCAACCCTTGTGTATGTGGTGACAGTAGTTTTTCACAATCATTCTGCTGGATAGTTTAGAAGCCGACTTGAGATGAATAGAGGCAGAAGGTTGCTCGTAATAAAACATTTCTCAGAATACAGACGAGCTGTTCTGCTGACTCTTAAGATTTATCATTTTCTTTCTTGGATATATGATCAGTGCCTCTCTGATTTAACATCGATGAACTTGTTGAAATAATGCCGTCATCTCCAATCTACCTTAATATAACATCTTAGTTGTTCCATTCCATAAAGTTGGCAGCTTTTATGCTAGATCACATTCGTTTCTGATCCAACTTGTTGCATCAAATTTGACAAAGTTTACATGCACGTATTAATCTGAACACAGTCAGATTTCTGCGGTTATGTGATTATTCAAGTGGTCATGTAAACAGCAAACTCTCTCTCAGGTCGGATTATGGCCTAGAAATCAGATTAAGAAATCCGATAAATAGAACTGGATTTTAGCTCACCGATCGATCTGCCGGTGACCGGAATCGGCCGGTTTTCAGCGTGATCGGCCATGACAGCACCACAGACATAGCCACACATGAAAAACACACTGCTTTCACTAACATTAATTCACTTTAAACACAGTTCCAGCTTTAAACCTCGCTGAATATGTGGACATTAACAAAGCTAAAGCTAACTCTGCTGAGAGCACAGTGCCAGACACAAGCCAGCAGCTGCTGCTATCTTTCTTTAGCAGTGAAGGAGGTTCCATTAAATGAAAAGTCGAACAAAACTGATCTGCATGCTGTCATTTATAGTTCTTAGACAGAAAAAAAATCAGAATCAGCCAGTCATATGTTTAAGAAATCCTCTATCTCTAATGGATACCTTTACTCTGATTTCAATCGGTTTTCTCTGTCTGCGCATAGCTTAGTAGCAGCTAGCAGAATCAAGCATGGTCTCCAGGTCTGCTTATTCTAAGAAACATTTATTTGTGGCTTGCTTCCAAGGCATGGTTGCTTGTTTCTCTTGCGGGATCTGGCAACCCTGGAAGTAAATGTCCTTCTGTGAGATTATTGGCTGGTTGCAAAGTTCAAATCTGATTATTGCCCTAGTCATGTAAATCTGAAGCTTTCCCATTATCTGATTACCCAAGTGCATGTAAACACCTTGAACTAGGGATGGGCAATATGACGATATTTTATCGTATCGTGATAAATTATCGTGATAGACGATATGCTTTTCTGATCATATCGAGGATATCGTCAGTGCATAAAGGACAATGACCAACTGCATGTATCGTTAAAGTGTAATTAGTCCTGTTGGACTGGATGAAGTGCAGCACATTTGGAATAAAAGTCAGTATGATATAATATTTGAATAGTAGTTTAGGAATCTGTCACTACTGATGCATTTTGTCTGCGTTCACATGTTTCGTGACAAACATCATTTATCGTCGAAATGCCTTTAATTATCCTGATATCATATTTTTACCATATTGCCCACCCCTATGTTGAACCTTGTGATCTTCTGTGCCAGAACAGCTGGCTCCTGGACTCTCAAATGGATTCTATTCCTGTATCAAGAACCTGCTGGATTTGAACTGAGTAACTTCTGTTTCATGCAGATGAGGCATGATCAATGGAACAGATGGTCTACCTCTTTTTCTGGTCTTGGCCTGTGAGTGAGTCAAGCAAGCCGGTGGAGAAACCTCATTTTTACCTTATTCTTGTGACATAGGTATGCACAGGGATGTACATTGTGCAAGAGCAACTTCTGCAAACTTCTCAGAACTCATCCATTTTCCAGTTCCTCCCAGATTAATGGTCAATTCTCAAAATCACATGACAGCTACCGATAGGGCATGGTAAGGACTCAGGCATGTGCTTAGGCAATGTCTTTGGGTAGATTAATAGATTTGGAAGTGGTTCCATAAACATGAGCTCACGGAAGCAAAGTGAGCTCACACATGCCCCGTGCATACTACTCCTCACTTTCTAAAACTCGGGGTCAGAGGTGCTTGTGACATCACCAGGGCTTGGACTTGCCAATGGACAAATTTGCATCACTTGAATGCTTCTGTGGGGTTCCCTTCTTTTGCTTCCAGTCCATCTTGCGCCTTCGCTTCTTGATTAAAGCCTGGTTTGAAATTGGAGTTTCCTTGCTTTGGAGACTGAACACTCTCTCTCTCTCTCTCTCTCTCTCGTTTAGTGTATGGATGTCCCTGTGCAACAGATGTTCAGCATGTACAGTTTCTGGAACACTTTGACACTATGCAGAAATGCTTGTAAATATGTCAGCGGAATGTCAGCTTCAAGAACTGTCAAGAGCGTCAAGAGCCGAGGCCTGTATTCTCTTTTTATAGTCGCATATGTGGCATATGGCCATCACAGCTGATGGTGCGGTCTGATCTAACGCTGTCGATGGATGCCTGATGTTGATGGAGTCCGTGTGTTGTGTTCATATGCATTCGGCTTTATTTCCCCTCTCAAGCTGGAACACTGGAAAAACTCGTAATAAATTTGTCCATAAACCATCTGTACCTAAATACTGACAGAGCTTTGGCTGCTTCACAAGGAGTTCACGAGCATGTCCGCATGTTTATGACATGAATAGGAATATGACTCTTATATAAAACCCCAAATCAGAAAAAGCTGGGACGGTATGGAAAATGCAAATAAAAAATATATGCGGTGTTCCTTACATTTCCTTTGACTTTTATATAATTGCAGACAGTATAAACCTGAGATATTTCAGTTTCTTCTGGTCAACTTCATTTCATTTGTTAAACATGGAACAGGGACAATATAGGACTAGTAATGAGGTAAAAAAACGTAAATAATGATGCGATTTCAAGCAGGTGATTATAATCATGATTTGGTATCCACAAAAGCAATATCCATGAAAGGCTGAGTCTTCCAGTCTCTCTTTGAGGAACACTGTTTTGAACATTTCAATCATTTTCTTACACATTTTGTTGATGATCTGGAGATTCTCTGCCCATCTTTACTCCTCAAAGAACCCAGTTAAACAAAAGAGACATGAAGAAAATGATCTGATATAACAAAAGTATGTAAAGCTCTGGGTGTAGCAGTTAATTTGAATTTCAATCAATAGGTTGACCGTCAGGTGTGAGTGGGCACCCTGTTTTGTTTAAAGAACAGAACTCTATCAAAGTCTGATCTTCACAACACATCTGTGGAAAGTGTATCATGACACAGAGAAATGAGATTTTCTGTGAACACCAGAAAAGTTTTTGATCAGGCTGGAAGAGGTTCCAAAACAACAAAAAAGTTTGGGTTCCACCTATCCACAGTTAGTGTCTACAAATGGATGAACCAAAGGTGGCTATCAAATGGTGGCCTAAGACTTGTGTACAGTACTGTAATTGCCTCTCTAGCCCTCCTCACTAAGTGTGGGGGTGAAATATACTCATGCCCCCTTGCAGGCATCTTTAATTAGAACTTCGTTTGGTTATAAACTTCTCAATTATTATAGCAGTGGCCTTATTTCCGAAAGTTAAACACTTTTGTCTGAAACAAAGTCATAGACCACTTAAGTTCCTAAAATTGTTTAGATCCAAAACCCTTTTCAGGGGTCCACAAAAATCTGCTTTGTTTGTGTCATTCTTTTTATTCTTTAACACTACTATCACTTTGCTGCTGTAATCTGTAAATGTCTCCATTGTGGGACTAATAAAGGATTATTTTAAACTGAATATTTCTGTCCCACAGTCAGAGATTAAGCGGATATGTTTTACAATATGTACATTTAAGCTGACATTTAGCTACAGTATTATCACTGACTCAGAAGACAGAAGAATGACAGAGGATGGTTGGAGATCATCTCAGATGATCTAAACACATTTTCCTAGTTCCTTCATTGCAGGCAGCGCCCACAGGCTCGCGTTATAACATCGCATCTGTCCTCCCTTCTCTCAGCCTACACCACGTTAAAGCTTTTCCACGCCATTTCCCATAATCACCTTGTAATGTGGGGATGAGACATGGTGCTTGTGGTCAGAAAAGGAGTGCTTCAGTGGCTGTATGCTAACAGAAAGAAACCAGATTGAACTGAATAATTAGGGTGGAAGCATGTGGAGTTTAATATGTGGTTAGGCTGATGGAGAGGCTTCACCACTGACTGACAGTGAAAATGAAAAGAGGCAGGAAAAGAAGAGGATCTGGAGATGTGCATCTAGCTGGGAAAGGCTGCAAATGAATTTCTGATGACCTGATGGTGATTTATTTACAGTAGGACAAACTGGGAGTTGCTCTACTAGGAGTGAGAATCCTTGAATGAAAAAGTGTTGAAGGCAACAGCAAAAGTCTGTTTAAAATTCAGTTTACAATGCAGGTAATTTTCCTTTCTCCAAACATAATACTTTATTTTTAAACCAAAAAGTTCTATTTTGGTCTCATCCGTCCACAAAACATTCTTCCAATAGCCTTCTGGCTTGTCCACGTGATCTTTAGCTAACTGCAGACGAGCAGCAATGTTCTTTTTGGAGAGCAGTGGCTTTCTCCTTCCAACCCTGCCATGCACACCATTGTTGTTCAGTGTTCTTCTGATGGTGGACTCACGAACATTAACATTAGCCAATGTGAGAAAGGCCTTCAGTTGCTTAGAAGTTACTCAGATGTCCTTTCTGACCTCACCAACTATTACACGCCTTGCTCTTGGAGAGATCTTTGTTGGTCGACCACTCCTGGGGAGGGTAACCATGGCCTTGAATTTTCTCCATTTGTAAACAATCTGTCTGACTGTGGATTGGTGGAGTCCAAACTCTTTAGAGATGGTTTTGTAACCTTTTCCAGCCTGATGAGCATCAACAACTCTTTTTCTGAGGTCCTCAGAAATCTCCTTTGCTCGTGCCATGATACACTTCCACAAACATGTGTTATGAAGAGCAGACTTTGATAGATCCCTGTTCTTTAAAACAGGGTGCCCACTCACACCTGATTGACATCCCATTGATTGAAAACACCTGACTCTAAGTTCACCTTGAAATTAACTGCTAATCCTAGAGGTTCACATACTTTTGCCACTCACTAATATGTAATATTGGATAATTTTCCTCAATAAATTAATGTGTAACTGGGTTCTCTTTATCTACTTTTAGGACTTGTGTGAAAATCTGATGATGTTTTAGGTCATATTTATACAGAAATATAGAAAATTCTAAAGAGTTCACAAACCTTCAAGCACCACCGTATGTAAGTTCATTTCGGGCTTTAAGGCATTGTTGCACTGGGTAGAAGATGAGTGCATCTCTAATAAGCTCAAACATAATTCCTGAATGTTCTAATTGGTAGGATTTGATTAACTCGGTGTTATTCAGTGTTTGGAGAACATTTCATCTGCCTCGTCAATTTTTCCGGATTTTTCTACTTTGTTTAAGAGAACTCCTAAGCCTCCTAAAGTCCTCCTCTCTACTCCTAACAGATTTCCACCTTAGGAGCTCATTTAGGGTTTAAGATGCTTTATGAATAACTTTTCTTTACTAGGATCTACTCCTAAGAGGGAAACGCCCACACTTCTAAGATTTTTCTTAGAATTTCGTCACTAGCACTAAGAAGCTTTATGAATGCTGGATTTATGATTTTGCTGGATTTTGCCCCATGCTGGAATATGAATGATAGCTGCAGATATTTGAGAAACAAAGATTCTGTGAAGAGATGTTAAAAAGAAATGCTTTGTTTTACCAGTAATTTAGCTTCTGTGTTTTTATTTCATGGCTGTATAAATAAATGATAAGCCCTTCGGATAAAAAACTTCTTTACAAGCGATTCTGCGTTTCATCTCTGTATGGTTCTCACTCTGAGTTCTCTCTGGCTCTCTGATCTTCACAGTTGAGAGGTATTCATTCTCCTGCCTCAGTCCTGACAGGTTTTTCCTGATATTAAAACGAGCAGTCCTGAAGTTCTTCAAAGGACTGAAAGAAAAATCGATGGACTTGTGTAGACTTTTCATCAATAACTCATGAGAGTGTTTGGATGGAGAGCAAAGCAGCAGTTGTTTACCACAGACTTTGTGTATTGCGAGATTTGGCGATGGAAGCAGCAGTAAGACTTTCCTTCTCCAGTCTTTTGTGGTGTGTTGGAGTGTGAATGTCGATATCAGTGTCTGCCTCTGAAGGTCGAGTCCAGTCTTACAGGTCAAAGGTGTCGCTTCAACAAACCCACCTGCTCGTCTCTCATCTGCTCAGGAGTCTACGAACTGCACAAAACCCCCATACAGCAGCAGCAAAGTCCTGCATGTACAGTTATGCATCGATGAACAGCCACCCAATCAGTGTCGCTCTTAACAATTATAATAAAGTATAACAGGAAGTAAAACTATTTTCACTCCAGATGTTGTGGTGATTTTGCATGGCCTGTTCTGGAAATTAGTGTTTCTTTAAGTGGACTCATCCCCTCTTGGTTGTGTGCAGCCAGTGAGTATGTTTATGTACGTTAATATTCCCTCATGCACGTTTAGGTTTTGGTTCTGCAGTGTTAGTCTGCATGTAACTGAAGAACCACGGTGTTGTGTATATTTTCTGGAGGGACTGATCTGTATAACAGTTTAGGCTTCGGATTATTCCTTTATAAATTCCCTTCACTAGCCTTTAATACCTTTACAATAATCTACAATTCTTTTCTTTTCTTCTTAATGGCAGTTCATTACTTGTATTCTTTTTGTATTTCCTATGTTTTTTTTTCTTTAGGAATTGTTTTCAGTTCCTTTCTTGTGCTAACATCTTTACCCACTTGTCTATTTTGATTATTTTCTTTTTGATTTTTCTATTTTTTATAACTTTAATTGTTGCTCACTTTCTTTCCCTACTCATTATTACATTAGTTCCCCTTTTATTTCCACATCCCTTCCTTCCCTTACTCGGTTCACTTCATATCTTCTTTTCCTATCACTCTTGTCCATTCTCTTTTACCTTTGCCTTGATTCCTTTCTTCACTTCTTTTAATTCTTTATCCTAACTACCTCCCCCTTATTTTTTGCTCATGAATTTGTTTTATCCTTTCTCTTTTTCTTTCCACTTATTTTCCGATCTCCTTCATTCCCTTACCTTTTTGTTCTTCCAGTTTGACCTTATGTTAGTTTTCATACTTCTCTCTTTGCTTTCTTCCCTACAATCTATCTCTTTTCTTTCATTTATGTTCAAATTTTTCTTTCTTTCTTTCTTTCTTTCTTTCTTTCTTTCTTTCTTTCTTTCATCTCTGCCCCTTGCTACCTCTTTCCTTCCTTCCTTCCTTTCTGTCTCATTCTCTGTTCCATTCTTTGTGCTCTTTCACCATATTTTCTTTTCTGTTTTACTCCCACTTGTTTATTCGATATAAAGAAGATCCCAGGTGGAAGACTGACCTTGGATTCAAGCTGTGTGGAGTTTGCATGTCCGTGTGGGTTTACTGTGGGTACTCTGGGTTTCCTCCCTCCTTCCAAAGACAGGCATTAGGTTAATGGGTCGCTCTAAGTTGCCCCAGTGTAAGTCTCTGACTAGTATAGTTATATCCTTGCTCCTGTCACAAATAACCATTGATGCTGATGTCTTCTATAAGAAAACAATTACATCATTTGAACCTTTGTTTCCTTCTCTGGAAAGCCTTTCTTTCCCTTCTTTCCAGCGCTTCCTGAATTCACTACTTGTTTTCTGTTTGATATATTGATTCCACTCCTTCCTTTTCCTTCCTGCGTTCTCTGCACTTCCCATTCCGTTTATTATTTATTTGTTTCCTTTAAAAAATGCCTTTCAATGATAATTGCCTTCTTCCATTACTCCCTTTAGCACTTTAATTTCATTTTCGCTACTATAACTTCCTTTTCATCTCTCCCTCTATTCCTGTTCTCCGTTTCCAGTCCTGTATTTCCCATCTATTTAAACTTTTTCCCTCTGTTGTTATAATGTAACTTTTCCTATTTTATTGTTAATTTAGGAAGTACTTTCCTATTTATGCTTCTTTTTGCCTTCTAGCACCATCATCTACTTCTATTTACTTCTTGGACAGTGGACTGTGGTGACCTAGGGGTTAAGGTTGAAATCCCACTTCTGCCAAGCTACCATTGTTGGGTCCTTGAGCAAGATTCTTAACCCACAATTGGCTGGATTGTAAGACTGTCTCAGTTGTAAGTCGCTAAAAATACTTTATCATTTAATTTATTCTTCACTTTTGTTTTGCTCTCCCTTGTTCCCATTCTTTCCCCATCCTATCCTACCCTTGTGCATCCTGAACTTTTAGTTCCAGCATTTTTCTCCTTTCCATCACCAACATCTACCTCTGTCAGCTCTGGGCCCATGAGAATCACTGTC